>CM061749.1:276573148-276977965 GCA_030979885.1 Lolium multiflorum | reverse complement strand
TCCAGCGGTGGCTTGGCCGCACGGGTTGCAGCCGCACGACCAGCAACTTCGTCCGCTGCCTCCTTTCCTACACCAGCCACACCGGTCACCATTACCTCGACGCTGCCGGCGGTGCGACCAGCACAGAGCCATCTTGGTGGGTCCGGTGCCACCAACACCGGCGAGAGGCGCTGGCGCACGGGGGCGGTGCCGAAGTGAAGCGCGGTGGCTGCCCAGGCACCGATGGCAGCCGTTCTTGGGGAAAACCGCCGCCGTTGGCCAGGCAAAACCAGCGTTGTCGTTGATAAGTCCATAGCGTAGATCACGGCGCGCGAGGGCCTGTACGCTCGCCGGCGACCTCGGGAATGCCCGCCCGAATGAACTCCTTCAGCGCCACTTCATGCCCCAGAGGTGGGCGCCCAAGCATCGTCGTGGTGAAGCAGACGGATGCCATGGGATGAAGCAGGGTGGGAGCCGAATGGACGCTAGAAAGTTAGGGGAGGGTTTGGAATTAGATGGGAAGGACTTCCGGATGCTCATCAGAACACAACAGGAAGACCGGTATACAAGAGAAGAGGGCAGAAGGAGAAAATCTCACACTGGAGTAAAGCTGGCTGGGCCCAGTCCAACATGGTTACAGATTTAACTCGTCTAATTCCTTGTGTACTGACGCGCTGTAGGCGACCTCTCCTTATAGGGGAGAGGGTGACTTCAGAGAACAAGAAACCCTAATGGTATCTTTGAGTGGACAAACTACTTTACAAGCTAAAAAGCAATCACTTAGGTGACGCGAGTCCTCTTTAATCAAGATACTGATGTCCCTCCGACTGTTCAATCACCTCTCTTTGGCATGAGGCTGGTGAAATCCACTTTGCTTAGCTCATCCTTGTCTTCTTGCTCGAAAATCTTTGACCAGTCACCAAACCAGACCTCCTTTCAGTATCTTCTTTACGGGTTAAGCCTTCTCAGGATACAGTAGCCTCCCTTATCTTGGTTCTCGCTTGGGTAGACATTGAAACGGTATCTTGGCGAGCTCAAACCATCCGGTTTGGCATGCCTTTGGCATGCAGGGGTTATCCCCAACGAGCTTGCTGGGTCAAGTGCGGGGATGCGGCGACGAGCTCAGAAGAAGCAGCGAGATCAGGAATGGTCTCGAGCTGACCTCATGTGGCTCTTTCCACGAGAACCCGCTCACGGCATCGGGTGGAAGGGGTTCTCACCTGCACTCGATGGGGTGGACCTGTCCTCCCCGTCAGAAGAACCTCCGGCTCTGCGTCAGGAAGTTAACTCATGGTGGCTCATTCGCTGCACACTTTCTTGAGCCTGGTGAACACTGGAGCGTGTCGCTGCGTGATCGATCATGAGCCACCGGTGCTCCCGTCGGGGACCAGCTCACAGGGACTTACAAAGGGAGAGATGCCCTCAGTCCGTCCCTGCTGCCGTTCGCGTTGGCGGCACAGTGCCGAACTCATCGGCATCCGTCGTCCAAGATCGGTGGTGACCCTGGCGACTACCAATTCCCTACATGAGGCGCCCAAGGAGATCCCGCATGGATACACGTGCGCATCGTGCCAGGCCCAACAATGAGCACTCTCGAACCAGAGGCTGCGACGGCGGGGGACCTGGAACAGCGGGAGACGTCGGCAACAGATCTTGAGAAGCAGACGTGCTAGCTAAATACGCCACTCCGACAAACCTCCAAGGCTCAACTCCTGCGGTCCCAGCTCCAGGCGGAAAAGCAAGCATGGCTGGCCAAGTATGCCACCCCGCGGCGAATCTTCGGGGTTCGACACCTTCAGCCATCACGCGGATCAGATTTGTACAATTCTGAAGAAGACCAATTCGGCATGATGCCGAAAAGGAGGGGCTGTCCCGGCTATACCAAGCCGTACCCCAGCGAGTACCAATTGATCCCGCTACCACCCAAATATCGGCTCCCTGACTTCACAAGGTTTGGTGGATCAGATGGTTCCAGCTCCATCGAGCATGTGGCCGATATTTGGCACAGTGGGCACGATCTCAGCATCGGGCGGGCTGCGTGTGAGGTTCTTCCACGATCCCTCACAGGATCGGCTTTCGGGTGGTACATGTGCCACCGAACTCAATCCGGACTTGGAAGCGGTTGGAAGAGCAGTTCCATGAGCAGTATCACTCAAAGGCTTCCGAGGCTGGCATTGCTGATCTAGCACTAAATCTCGAAACGGAAAGCGCGGGGAGCGGTGTGAGAGTCATCCGGCTTGGGACCGTGAGGGAGCCGTGCTATTCGGTTCACGTAAGTGAAAAAGCGCAGTCGAGTTAGCGGTGGTGGGTCTATATCGATCAAGGACGTGGCCACCCAAGCAGCAGACTGCCCTTCATTGGCGCACATGGTGTAGAAGCTGTCAGCATACAGACAGCGCCACCCCAGATGTCTACGAGGACAAATTCAAGCGTGCGGTAGTCCTGGTTGGGGCAGACGAGGAAGAAGGTGCTGCGGGAGATCAAGAGGAGTGGCGGTGGCTGAATGGGCTCGGGCGGCAAGCCCCGTGTCCCCTGCAAGTTGGTTAAGCCACAAGGTCCTCCAAAAGGGTTCGACTTCGACGTGACCAAACTGAGCAAATTTTTGACCTCTTACTGAGAAGCAGCTAAAGGTAGCCGAAGGCCACAAGATCCCCACGGTGCAAGAGCTGGACGGAAAGAGCCATACTGCAAGTGGCGTAACACGTTCACCACACCTGTGGCCCCGCGAAGTGTGGCGTCGGCGGAGTCAAATGGCGATAGAAAGAGGGCGCTATTTCCAACCCGATGCGCCATGAAGGTGGAAACCCCCACACCCCTTCCGCGTTAATATGGTGGAGTATACTTACCATGGAGGGTACAGCCAGATTTCTCGTGCAATATCAACATGGTGGGACCTGGGCACCACTCGGGTAAGGACGGAGATGAGGGCAAGAGCACTCTCATAGCAAAGACACGAAGGAAGCCGCTCCGATCGGCTCCGCCACGACGGCAAGCGCTACGTCACGAGAGGGAGAAGTGAAGAACATAAGATATCGGCGACCTCTCTCCCGATCACCTCCTCAACAAGCACGTGAGTGATACGACCAGCGCCGACGATACAGCGACCGATGATGAAAAGGATCGTCGGCTGGGGACGACCGGGGAGACGTCGTCGGCAGTCACGGCCGAGGACGATATGAGCGCCGTGCCAGGGAAGAATCGAGGAGCAAGACGGCTGAGGAATGAGCCTTAGGATCATCCTTCTTCGGTTCTTTGCTGGGATTCGGGGAATGAGCCGATTACTTACAATCGGCAACTGCCCGAATGTAGACAGAGGAAGGATCGGCTAACGTGTCGTGTTCAAGCGTCTAGGGCCTCTCCCTTCGGAACAAGCATGCTGAGTCCGCTCGGGTGGAGGATCTCTGAGAGGGAGGATGATGAAGAAGAAGACAATGTCATCGGCCAAAGGTGGTGCCCTGATGGACTCGGCCGTTCCCAAAAGCGAAGGGTTCGACGACTACGTGGGTTGGAGGAAGGCGAAAGGTTATGCACGCACACGTTGAGGAAAGAAAACGCGAAGCACAGTGCGGCCGCCAAAATTCGGTGAACCCTGGATGAAGAAGGTCGGCCACAAAGGAAAAAGTGGCGCCCCAGACAAAGAAAGCCGATGATGAGACATCGGTGGCACAAACATGGTCTTCATCCTTCCAACGGAGTTTAGTGCTCCGGGATTAGACGAAGCGTGGCACAACCTTGGCACGGCCCGCGGCCGGTCATCTTTGAAAGCCACGAGAGAAGCTACGGCTGAAGGCCCTGTACTTGCGAGATTACATCAATGGGCAGCTTTTGTCAGCAAGATGTTGGTGGACACGGGAGCGATATAATGCCATGCTCCATGCTACGTCGGTTGGGGCCGCTCTAGCTCGGATCAGTCAAGACCAATGTGACAACGACGTTCCAACGGCCAAGCATCGCTGGTGTTAAGATGTGGATCGACCGTAGGAAGAGCCGTCTGACGTTCTTTATGGTCGGCAGCAAGAGCACTTATCTTTGTCTAGCAGGAGAGATTGGATCACGCCATTGTTGCATTCCATCTGATGCACCAATGCCCTGTCTGATTGGGATGGAGATGAAGTAAGTGAATCACGCAGATGATTCAGTAGAGATTTCAGCATTTGGCATGGACGTTGGAGACATCGAGGGCCAAGAGCCACTCGGGCATCAATTTGAACATTTGCGAGCGCATACGACGTGACAAAGAACGGGATTAGGCTGGTTTTATCCACCGGCCTGACCGTGTAACAAAAGCAACATCGATGGACAAACGTGGCGATGCCGATCCAGGAGATCGGCCCCAAGGATCTATGGAGGAGCATTACAAAACCTTCATTGAGCAATTCAACGTGGGCCAGGTTGACAGTAAACCAAATTATCTCACTTGTACATTCTACAGGTTCAGCATTCGATCCAACGGGGAATACGAAGAAGCGATACCATCAAGTCCCTTGAAAGAATCGGCTCGGGGGCCACCTAAGTGGATAAAACACGAGGATAGGAGATAATTTTCAAATACCCAGCAGCCCAAGATGTTCTTTGATGATGGGTATTGAAGTGAGGGCCGATACATAAATCGGCAGTAAGAATAAAAAATCCAAAAAAGTCATACAGTGATGCGCCGGAACGCCGACTTAGGATGAAGCCGATGCATGGCCATCGACTCAAGAGAGTACTCGAAGTCCGCAATACTCCAGTGCAGGCGTTTTGAGGGATCCTTGACACGACCAATGCCAAGAGCAGCACGGACGTGCAGGATCGGGTTAAGGATGGGTTGCATCGGATCCGCGAAAGGCCAATCCCGGGCACGCAGGCGCGAGAAGTGGAGTAGAAGAAGCTGGGGAACGCTCACCCTGAAGGTTCTGCACTCACGGGAGCCGATTTGTTGAAATCGGTGGCTGCGCATTATGACTTGGGGCCAACGGCGGCACACATTTGGGCCCGACTCACTACCTTTCGCCTTCGAGGCGGGGCTCGGGGGCAGCTGCGTCTGAAGGACCCTTGGCTATAGGACGATTTTGTTGGAAATCGGGCGCCTCACCATCTCAAGCTGATACCGAGGATGGTTCTTGCAAGAAAACGGAGCGGGATTTCAAATATCGACTGAGACTATCGAAAGTATTGGATAAGAAGTGAATTTTCATGCGCGGAGGTATCATCTTCAGCACCGGGTTGATTAGCAACGGTCTCGGAGAGCCCCAACAAAGGGGATTTGGAAGAGAAGGAGTCACGGCGGAGAATGCGAAAACACGAGGTTGATGATGAAGACAGAGCATTATTCGAGTTAGTTGAATCAACACTAAGCTCGTGTGCCAGTTGGACTGGTCGGTTGGAAGTTTGGGGATCGGAATTTGAGCAAGGTTCGCAGGTTACCGATGCGTTGCCATTGGCTTATTGAGCGGTGATCAAATTAACAATCGGCCAAATCAGTGCAGAAAGAAATCGGCAGAATCAAGTTAAGGGAAATTCTTCATTAGTATTGGGATTTCTTACAATGAAGAGCCGACTGCTCAAAGAAGAAAGGAAGAACAAAAGGAGAGCCGATTGCTCAGGGATTGCTAATCCTACATCGCTAATCCTCGCTAGCATCATCGTCGGCATCGGAGTTGCCGCCGGCGCTACCTCCGGCTCTGCTGCCCCAGCCCTCGGCCGGAGCTTCTTCTTCCTCGTCATCATCATCATCCTCGCTGTCCGCCCAAGCGCGGAAGCGCTTCGTCGGCGGGTACCCAGTGGAAGAGGAGGAATCATCCTCCTCCTCCTCTTCTCCCTCCTCGTCATCATCCTCGTCCTCGCTGTCCGCCCGCATACGGGAGCGCTTCTTCGGCGGGAGCCTGGCGGAGGGGGAGGGCCCTGTCTTCTCTACTTCTCCTTCTTTCTCCTCCTTGTCGGAGGAGATGGGGTTCGCCCCGGAGTAGAGGTCGTCTTCATTCTTGCTCTTCGGCGAGGATTGGAGGGCACGAGGGAAGAGGAGAAGGCCAGAGGCGGCTGGGAGAGTTTTTTGGCGGGGAGGTGGACGAACGAGCAGGGGATGAAGTGACGAACCGTTCGGCAATAAATAAAAGGGGTGTAGTGGAGATTTAATGCCATGACGGTTCTCGGGACGGTAATCTGAAATTATCAATTCGTGCGGAGAGAAGCTAAGGAGCGAGGCGAGATGACGGAAGGTCTGCGGCGTCTTTGTTACGCACGACATGACACGACGAAGGAAAGGCGTAATGATTTTGGAAATGTCATTCCAAAACCAGGGGGGCATGTGTTATCACCAGAATTTGACCAAGTCGGAGGGTGGGCCGCGATCAAGATGGGCTTGAAGATTATGTACAGAAGAAATACGTGAATCGGCCTTATATACCAAATTTGGGCTAGTTTTGCCGTGTATACGCAACATAGTAGATCGTATCTTAATTTAGAAGTTAGAGTTTTACCCGTGCACGGTTAGGTGCCAGAAGATAGAAAGTCCCTGGACTATAAATATATATCTAGGGTTTATGAAATAAACAACAACCCACGTTCAACACAAATCAATCTACAGCGTATCGCCAACTCCAGCAAATCTCGAGGGTTTCTCACAGTAAGCACCATGCCTAGATCGCATCTTGCGATCTAGCGGCCTCTTTTATTCGTTGTTCATACGTTGCTCGTCCTGAAGCCTTGATGGCGAACAACGTAGTTATCTTAGATGTGTTAGGGTTCTTATTATTTCTTTGTATCATATCTTTGTTGTAGTACAACCATGCGCATCTGCTTCGCCACTTACACCTATCTTAGGTGTAGGGGCGGCACCACGCCTTAATCATCGTTTAGTAGATCCGATCCGTTACGGTTGCTCGCTGCATCTGCAGGGAGTTTTAACATCCCATGATAGTTAGGCCTTACAAAGGGTTGGAGGATCCGGCGGCGTGTAGGGTGTCGTGCTGGCCCTGGAACGGATGTTCCAGGGATCAACCTCGTGTTGGTTTTAGGCCCTATCTAGGATCGGCTCACGATCACCGTGCGCGGCCGCGAGGCCCAATCGTGGTAGGATGATCCGATTATACGGTGAAAACCCTAAATTGTACATCAATCGCATTAGCTTTATCTTGATCAAGCGGGACCACCCTTATATTCGGACACCTTGTACGAATCGTGGGTGGATTCACAGGATAACACGAGAGCCGATCGAGGCTCGTATTTAATGTTTACGTGTATGCCATGCAGAAACTAAGCGAGGCATCATCCAACACCTTACGACCGGGTATAGGTCGGGTGGCACGCTTGCGTCGACATCGGACGTGTGACCAGAAGGCTTTGCGGGCCGTCGCTCTGAGGGACCAGGGCCAGCCGCAGCCCTGAGTTGTTCCCGGCTCTACGGTGTTGCCAGTCGCTGCCCGTCGGTGGGTTTCTGACCGCAACAAGCTTTTACTACTTTGTTAATAGTTAATTTTTTATAAAAGATTACATTGAAGACGCTTGAGAGTCGACGCAAAATTATAGAAGTTGAGAATATTATTGACAAGGATGAAACCAATGAGTTCGGTGACTCAACAACCAATGAAGACGCTTGAGAGTCGACACAAAATTATAAAGAAAATTTCTACTTGTGAGAAGAATATTATTAAGGTCTTGCATACAAAGGAAATAAGTAGTGGGAGAATGAAGAAGAATTTGAAAGTATGTAATCCTAAATTTTAATATGAACATGTGGTATCCATATAATTTTTTTATATATTTCTAGAACTTGGATTTTTATTTTTGAGGTTTAACTTTTGCGGACGAACTAATTTATTGTCCAAATTATATAAGAGAAACACATATGTGGGCTGCCCATGATATAACCCCAGCCCAGGTTGCTATAGTCTTATCATTTTTTAGAATGAGCTAACTTTGCTCAATAGTGAAACAAATTGCATCAAGTCAAAGAAACTGAAACACACATGTACAAAAATTATCAATGATACAACCAAAATTTACATTGAAATTATTCGGAGTCCTTGCCTGTAGCTTCGTCTATTGTTCTGATTTTCCTCTGAATCTCTAGGGCAGAAATTCCAAAAGGAGAAACTTGCATACATTGGAGTAACCTCATAGGGTTTGAAATATGTGTGAGCCCCCCATCCCAATAGATGAGAAACTAAGACCGTTGAAAACACTTCGGCACGGAACACACCCCTTGTAACACAGGCTCATGATTTACTGCTTTCATTGACGTATTGTTGGGAAAGATCATGAGCACTAAAAAGTGAAACACGAGAATCACCCACCAAGCCAAAATCGACACCACATTTGCCCCCGCCACTGTCTTGATAGGCCGAAGCATCGGAAGACAACCCATCAGATCTAGAGTCCATGATCATTGGGGGGAAAAACCAACATACTCCTTGGTGTGCCGCATCGTCCGTAATAACCACACAAGAGGGAAAAGATAAAGTCGTGGAACTTATCTTCTGTGTAACATTACCTTGACAGGCATGATGTGGCCAACATGAGCACACAAAATTAACACGGGATGCTTAAGACTCCACTCCAACATTATTCGGTGGTTCCTCCACCTCCTGGTTCTAAAAAGTAACCAAGACGAGGAAAACTAATGGAAACATGGGTAAGAAAGGAGCGCTTTGGCTGACTGGATGCTCTGTACCCAAGTTTTATGCGCTGGATGTGTTCGTGTTGCTTGGTTCTGCCCGAACTTACGTTCGTACGTACTAATTGCACGCAAAAAAGAGCTAGCATACAACCTATCCTAGCTGTCTGCTAATGCTATCGAAACCACCGGAGTGGTCTGTCCTAGTTGACTTCACTAATTTGCCGAAGGTCCAGGAAATCAGGAGAAAATGGAGAAAATGGAGTAAGTACTAACTAAGCAAAGACCGACCGAGACAGTTTCCATTCCGCGTTGTGTTCTTCCCATGGTTGACGTGATTGATAATCCTAGTATTGTAACCTGGTACTTCTCGTTTGGTCCATAATAGGGAGAAGAGTAGAAAATTCAATCTAACATGGACCAGCCAAACCGCTAACCTCTAAACTGAACCTCAGACCACTCATCACGCACAAATTAACGCAGTCGGTGCCCTACAACATTTCAAAACAGTTTTCTAGTATATATTACTCGAAAAGGATAAAAGATTCTTCGTCTAACAAGAGTAGGAAAATGGCAGTGTCAACTCGACATTGCGATGATAAATACCTGACCAATAATCAGTGGGCTTCGTGGTGGTAACTAAATCAGCACACCTGGCAGGTCAGCTCAGACGACCATGCATAAATACACCATTGTGGCAGCAGCTAGCCGGCCTCGACACCGAGTTGTAGGCAACAGAAAGAAATAGAGCACTCTCGGAGAAGAAAACGAGTAGAAGTTGTGATATTGGAAGATGGGACGCTTCTTGCTTCTCTGCGCATTCCTCCTGGTTCTACTCAGCATGGCGAGCCTCGTGGACGTCACGGAAGGGAGGGGCGGAGTACGCTTCCCCAGCTTCCGCTTCCACGGCGTAGGAGTCAGCGGCAGCAACCCCCGGAGCATCAGCGGCGGCACCTGGGCGGTGAGCATCGGCTCCTCGCTGCTGGCCGCGGCGGCCATGCTCCTGTAGCCGTGCTGCACGCATCACTGCATCAGAATGATGTCTGATCTGTCATCGTTCAATTGGCAACAACAGTATGTCTTTGTTGTGTGCTTTAGAATGATGTCCGATCTGTTATCGTTCGATTGGCAACAACAGTATGTGTATGTCGTGTGCATCAGAATGGTGTCCGATCTGTCATCGTTCGATTGGCAACAACAGTATGTCTATGTCGTGTGCATCAAAATGATGTCCGATCTATCATCGTTCAATTGGCAACAACAGTACATCTATTGATCTATATCGTGTGCGTCAGAATGATGTCCGATCTATCATCGTTCAATTTGCAACAACAGTACGTTTATGTCGTGTGTGCTTCGTATAATTTGCTCACCGAGAGCAGGCTGATGGCATTGTGTGCATGGGAGAGGTTGCATTGCGTGCGTTTCTTTTCTTCTTTTTGCTGCGGGAGACGTTGCATGCGTCCGTTTCTTTTCTTCTTCTTTTTTTTTTTTCTGTGGGAGACGTTTCTTTCTTGTTATCGCCGAAAAGAGAATTGTGATTGATGTCATGGTGAACATACCTATTGTTTAAATATGAAGTCGTCGTATTTGGATTATTGATATTGTCTTTTCTTGGTGCACAGATATGTGAGCATGTTTGTGAATTACTACTATGATCTTGCTTACCTAGGTGCAATTAGTTCTGACCTAGGTGCAATTAGTTCTGACTTAAGGTGTGAAATGCATATCAAACGCTTAATCAGTTCGCCATGACCCCTCAAGTACAACGGGCTAGGTGTCCCCGGCCTTGGTCTTGGGTGTCGACGCGAGCCTTCGGGCGAGTTGGATGTGTTCTAACCCGCCGCGTCCTTGGAAAGGTCTGGATATGCAAGTTCACTCATGAGGAGTCACAGGTGTTTGCCGCATCCACCATTACGGAGTTGGGTGACGGTGCATCCACCTTGTTCTGGGAGGACATGTGGTTAAGGGGGCTTGATGGTCCTAGAGATCCCACCTGCCCTAGCGGAGCTCATTGAGTCAGATAGCCCGGCGACCATCCTAGACTGATGGCGGATCACCAACATTAGAGGTGCCCCTAGCCCGCTGGGGTTATGGCAATACATTGTGTTTTGGAGGAAGACCGGGATGTGCACCTTAGTGGGAACCAGGTGCTCTCCTCTGACGGTCATTTTTCTTCTTAGCCCTATTACATTTATCTTTTTTGAAAGATCGGTACGCTCAGGCTCTTAGCTTAACTAGAAGTTTTGGGCACCACCTTAGGTGAAGTTTTAAATTTGGCTTGCTTGCCAAGATAGGTGTTGGATCTGGATCGGCTAGCAAGATGGGTCTCCAATATGCCCCACGCTGAGTTATGTGCGATAAGACCGAGGAGACTATAGAGCACCTCGTGACGGGTTTCTTCTTCTCGCAGTCTTGGATCCGATTAACCGCTGGATCCACCTCTAGGTGTTGAGGACACCTTGATGGACCAGTGATTACGCACAGTCCACTCTTTTCCAAAAACTGCTAGGAAAGATACCTTGTGGTTGATTATACTCATGGTATGGTGGATTTGGAAGCAGCATAACGCGGTCATCTTTGACGCCGCACATCCTAAGAGCATTTCCAGCCGTTTCCCCGGAAAGGCCTCCAAGATCCCTTTTTTCATCCGGATGGACGAAAACGGTCCAGTCGCTCGCTCATCCGGAACCTCGTTTTCGCCCGGATTTAGGCTTTCATCCGTCCGGCGAGCCCAGGTCATCCCCGCCCCCCTCGGGGAGTGCTCGGGGACTCCGAACGAAACGAAAGCGCGGGAAACATCGAGAAAACTTCCCGCACCGATGGTGGCCCCGACTTGTCGGCGACAGAGGCCAATCAGTCTTCACCGGACGCATAGCTTCCACGCGGAGAGTTAATGCCGTCGCCTCAGATTCACGCGCGGCTCCCTCTATTTATCGCGGAACCTACCGCGTCTGGCCGCATTCAGCACCGCCGTCTCCCTCCTCTCCCTAGCCATGTCTTCTCTCCTCAATCTGCCTCCAGCGAGCAATGGCGGGCCACGACGAAGGCGCGGCGAACAACGGCTATCGTGGTATCATCACGGCATATGCCATAGGGTGGCTAATCGAAGGTGGTTCCTAGATGGTCTCATGGTGGTATCCGGATGCGGGTATGGGCACGAGCGACACGGCGACGTACCCAGGTTCGAGGCCCTCCGATGGAGGTAGCACCTCTACTCTTGCTATGAGTGTATATGGTGACCACACAGTACAATGGTGCTCCCTAAGCTGTATCCGGCTTTATCCGGCTGCTCTGAGGTGAACGAAGGTCTCTCTCTCTCGAGTAGCGCTAAGTCTAGAATGAAGTGAGAATGATCGATCCTCCCCAGCGCGAGGGGGGTGGGTGCGGATATAGGTGCTGGCACTTTACATAAAAGTCCCTATAGTCTAGTGGCCGGCTTGGCCGCTCCGGCCTCCGCTCCTTCCCGAGGCGTTGACGTCATGGAGCCGTTGAGCGTGGTGGCTTTGTCTTGTCAGCGGCGGGAGTCGACGGCATGGCGAGAGGATGTCCACTGTCGCCATGCTTGCCACAGCAACGATACGAGATGACGTACGCATGATGGCTGTCGCCGGCGTGTAGCACTATTGCTCTACGGTGCCCCGTGCTGCGGGAGAGGAGGAGGTCGGCGTGGACACAGGGCAGGACCCTGCTCGAGTTCCTTCACCATGCAAGACTACTTGACCTCGAGTCGGTCTAAGGTGTGAACCCGGTCGGATATGGCTTGTGGAAGCCGGCCCAGCCACAGCGCAGGACGGCCGTGGCCAGGCCGACTGGGACTTAGAGCCAGCCGGCTTAAGGAAAGCGACCGGCCACGGCTCGACCAGTGCTCCTCGGCCCGGCCTTTGCCATGACGGCCGACTCCTAGCCGGTGCTCCCGTCCATTGCCCTACCGGGGTCTTCCCCATTAGCTTAGTGGCAAGGTCTGCGTTAGAGGGACCTAGGCAGGTTTTCCCGGCTTTTAGATCTCTTGAATGTGTTGGGCGGCCCCTCGGAGGGCGGCGAAACTCGTTCGGCGGTGCGCCCTCATCGACTTGCCCATCCATTGCTTCTGAAAGCGGACGCTATTAAACACGTAGCTTTTGCTTTTTTACAAGTGTTGACAATGTCTCCGCCTTGCCAGGAGGGTTTGAGACCGGATTGAATTTAATGTCCGGCTCCGGCTTGGGCGCGCCGGAGTTTCCGCCGCCTCGGGCCCTGTGCCCGACTTGACCGTTCTGCAGTGGCTCTCGCACCGTTTTGTCGGTCACATCAATGTTTTCTCCGGATCCGGTGCGGTAGTGGGGGAAGTGGCGTGTCCGTTTCCAGTAACTACTGCCGTCGTGGGGGGAAGTTATGGCGCAGCGGATCCCAATCGTGGCCCACGATCGCCACGTGGCAGCGCATCGGGCGCGCCAGGCGGCTATAAATGCCCCTGGGAGCGGTATCGAGGCGCCGTTCCTGCGCACTTCGTCTTCTCGCCCAAGTTCCTTTCTTCCTCGCTCGCGCACGCTTCACCGCGCTTCCTCTCCGGCGTCCTCTGGCCGAACCTCGGCGGCCGGCGCGCCGCGCCGGCGCGCCCGCGCCAGAGCGCGCATGGCGACGCCACGGGCCCGCGTTTCCACGGTACGCTCTCCGCCGCCCGCCGCCGCCGCCGTCTCGCGGTTCTTCTTCTCCGTCCGCCTCTCTTGGTCCTCTTCTTCTTCTTCCTGTTCGATGGCCCAGCCAGCGGTTCTTGGAGGGCTCTTACATGCGGAGGATGACATCGAGCGACTTGTGCGCCTCCGTCGGATTCCGGCGGGGGTGATCACGAGGGCGCCTGGCGTCGAGATGGAGCCTAGGCCTAACCCGACGGCGTGTGGTCTTCGGAGCGCACCTCGGCAAGGGGTTGGGCACGCTTCACCCTTCTTGACGGTTCCTGGACTTCGGCCTGCGGCCTCATCATCGCGGCCAACGCTGCGTCTCCTGTTTGCTCGTGGCCTTCATGGAGGGCTACGCCGCTTGTGGCGGACGTCGAGTTTGGGTCGGCTGTTCTATCAAGGCGCGAACGGCGACGGCCATTTGGGCTGTGGCGCGCTCGATCTACTCCCGCCCCGAGTACGCCTTGGGGGCTGCCGCCTTACTGGCCGGGCGTCGCGCTTCGGATTGGTAAGTTTTTGTATTTGGCCGACTTCGCTGCGTTTGCGTGGCGACTTGTTGTTATTGTCTTCGTTTTGTTTTCACCTTTTCGACGCGGGCTGCAGGGATGGTGACACGGAAGCGAAAGGCCAGACGACGGATCATGTTGATGCGGGCGACCAAACTCGACGACCAAACGGCGACGACAAGTGCCGGTGCGACCAAGGCGGCCGGGGGGAGCACAATCCTCGCCCTCGGCAGGAGCACCCGGGGAGGAGGAAGGAGCCGGCGGCCGTCGCTACGGGGCGATCCCCGCGGTGCCCCTGCGCGCGAGGCCGCCGGCCGCCTCGGCGACGTCCGGGGAAGAAGCGGGCCGGCGGCGGATCCACGGTCGCGCTGGAGGCCAAGGCCAAGAAGCAGCGCCGGCTGGCGCCTAGAGGCGACCGGGTGAGTCCTTTTCTTTCCTCATTGTTTTGATTCCTTTTCTTTCCTTTCTTTTTATTTATCTTCTCTTGTTTGTCCGACTAGGGCTCCGATAAAGTTCACCCAGGGCGGCGGCTCTCGGCAGGCTCCCCGCATCACGTCGCCGCTCCAGCGGCAGAGGAGGGAGCCGACTCCGCAGCCCTCGACACGTGTGCGCACGCCGCCTGCCGTTATAGTGCCGCCTGCGGCTATGCCGCCTTCCGCGGGGGCGTCTTCTTCAGCTGCACCTCCTCCTGCGGCGCCTGGCGGCGGCGCCCAGGGTGAGTCGGTACGCCGGCCTACCCTGGACGATATGTTTCCGCGCCGCGCTCGGTTTGTGGAGTCGGCAGCCGGAGCTGGCAGGGGTATGCCGCCTGCGACCGGAGCTGGAGCTGGAGCTGGCGGGGCTGCGCCGCCTGCGACCGGAGTCGGAGCCGGCGGGGCTGCGCCGCCTGCGACTGGAGTCGGCGGCGCCGCGCCCAGCGTCGTGGTGCTGGAGGATAGCCCGGAGGGAGCACCT
This sequence comes from Lolium multiflorum, assembly GCA_030979885.1. Taxonomy (NCBI): domain Eukaryota; kingdom Viridiplantae; phylum Streptophyta; class Magnoliopsida; order Poales; family Poaceae; genus Lolium; species Lolium multiflorum. The sequence goes on along the minus strand of CM061749.1, from coordinate 276,963,275 downwards.
CAGGCGCCGGAGACGACGGCTCCCACCGGGCCGACTGCTTCGACCGCGCCGCCTCCATCTTCGGAGCCGTCGAGGGAGGAGCCGGCCAGGGATGAGCCGGCGCGCACGAGGGACGCCGGCTCCCGGGCGTTGGTGAGGATGGAGGGTCCGTCGGAGCCGACTGGAGGCCTCCACGTGGCCAAGGGCGCCCGGCTGCTTAACGTGGCGTCCGCCTCCGACTCCAGCCTGGGCTCGGCAGGCACCATGTTAAAGGCATGGCACCAGGCGGATGCCTGCGAGGTGACCAGCTGGGAGGGCGATCCAGGCGTGGCGCCCATGAAGATGTTCTTCTCCGGCTTCCGCGCCAACCTTAGGGCCAGGGCCACTGAGACCCTAACCAACCTGGCGAAGTTGGAGGAGGCTGACAAGGTGAGTGTTTTATCTCGTTTTTGCAATTTTGTTGTTATCCTGGTAGCCCTCCGAGGCATGGGCCGGCTGCTTGGAGCCGGTCCAGGTTTCGTCTAGACACCTGACTTTGTTTCTCTCAGGCGGTTACGGAGCGGCAATGCAGATTTTAATACAACGGTGTTGACCCGCTACCTGAGGCCAAAATTGGCGGGCCGGTGATACGTCTCGAACGTATCGATAATTTCTTATGTTCCATGCCATATTATTGATGATACCTACATGTTTTATGCACTTATGTCATATTCGTGCATTTTACGGAACTAACCTATTAACAAGATGCAGAAGTGCCGGTTCCTGTTTTCTGCTGTGTTTGGTTTCGAAATCTAATGTGAAATATTCTCGGAATTGGGCGAAATCAAGTCCAGGGGCCATTTTTCCACGAACCTTCCGGAAGACCGAAGAGCATACGAAGTGGGAGGGCCATGAGGTGGCGACACCCTAGGGCGGCGGGGCCAGGCCGCGCCGCCTATGGTGTGGGCCCCCTCGTCGTCCTCAGGCTACGCCCTTAAAGCCTACTTAAAGCCTCGTCGTGAAACCCACAGCGAAGAACACGATACGGAAAACCTTCGACCGTAGCCATCGCGAAGCCAAGATCGAGACGGGAGTCTCTGTTCCGGCACCTGCCGGGAGGGACGGGGAAGTGCCCGGAAGGCTTCCCCATGTTGTGCCAACCACGATCATCTTCATCACCATTACTTTCCATGAGGAGAGGGTAGTTCTCCATCGAGGCTCGGGGCTGTACCGGTGGCTATGTGGTTCATCTCTCTCCTATGTGCTTCAATACAATAATCATGAGCTGCCTTACATGATTGAGATTCATATGATGATGCTTGTAATCTAGATGTCATTATGCTAGTCAAGTGAGTTTACTTATGTGATGTCCGGAGACTCCTTGTCCCACGTGTGTAAAGGTGACAGTGTGTGCATCGTGTGAGTCTCTTAGGCTATATTTCACGAGGTACTTTCTTCACTGTTATGAATGGCGTAGTGAAGTGCTTATTTATATCTCTTTATGATTGCAATGTATTTTATATCACAATTTATCTATGTGCTACTCTAGCAATGTTATTAAAGTAGTTTTATTCCTCATGCACGGTGTAATGGTGACAGTGTGTGCATCCAGTGTTAGTACTTGGTTTATGCTATGATTATGATCTCTTGTAGATTATGAAGTTAACTATTGCTATGATAGTATTGATGTGTATTATTCCTCCTACATAGCATGAAGGTGACAGTGTGCATGTATGTTAGTACTTGGTTTAGTTGAATTGATCTTTCATGCACTCTAAGGTTATTTAAATATGAACATTGAATTGTGGAGCTTGTTAACTCAGGCATTGAGAGTTCGTGTAATCCTACGCAATGTGTTCATCATCCAACAAGAGAGTGTAGAGTATGCATTTATCTGTTGTATTATGTGATCAATGTGAGAGTGTCCACTAGTGAAAGTCTAATCCCTAGGCATTAGAGTTCTTGTTTTTGCTGTTTGACCTCTTGCTGCGTTATACTGGCTGCGTTACTGCGTTTGTTTCTGCATCACAGGCAAAGCACTTTTACGAGTGTGAATTCTTCTTCTTATTCATACCACATGTTCACAATCTCTTCGCTGAACTAGTACACCTATTAGGTGTGTTGGGGACACAAGGGCTTCTTGCTTTGTGGTTGCGAGGTTGCATAGAGGATATCTTTGACCTCTTCCTCTTGAGATCGATAAACCTTGGGTGATCCCGCAAGGAAACTTCTTTGTTTGTTCTACAAACCTCTTACTCTTGGAGGCCCAACACTGTCTACAAGAATAGAAGCTCCCGTAGACATCAGCCGGCTTGGCTCGTGAGCTGGAGGCTGCCAAGGGTGGGGTTTTCTTCCTTTTGCTTTGACTTCTTTTTCTTTGGTTTCGCTTGGCTAACGATTTTTCTCGCCGACTTGCAGCTGAAGCCGCCCGGGTCCCGCAACTGGAGTCGGATCTTCGGGCCGCCCGCGCCCAGTGTGTGATGCGTGTAGTTGACACGTCCGTTGGGAACCCCAAGGAAGGTGTGATGCGCACGATGTGCATTTCCCTCATTAAGAAACCAATGTTTAATCGAACCGTGGGAGCTCAGAAGCACGTTGAAGGTTGATGGCGGAGGAGTGTAGTGCGACGCAACACCAGGGATTCGGCGCCAACGTGGACTGCACAACACAATCACAGAACTTTGCCCCAACGTAACGTGAGGTTGTCAATCTCAGAAGCTGCGTAAACAAAGATTAGATGTATAATGTGGATGATGATGTTTGTTTACGAAGAGCAGGTAAAGAACAATTGCAGTAGATTGTATGCGAGATGTAAAGAATAGGACCGGGGGTCCACAGATCCACGGTTCACTAGCGGTGTCTCTCCCATAAGATAGCAGATGTTGGGTGAACAAATTACAGTTGGACAATTGACAAATAAAGAAGGCACAACAATGCACATACATATATCATGATGAGTACTATGAGATTTAATCAGGGCATTACGACAAAGTACATAGACCGCTATCCGGCCTGCATCTATAAAAAGTCCACCTTCGAGGTTATCATCCGAACCCCCTCCGGTCTTAAGTTGCAAACACGAGACAATTGCATTAAGTATGGTGCGTAATGTAATCAGCATAAATATCCTTAGACAAAGCATGATGTTTTATCCCTAGGACGTATGACACATCCACAACCTTAGAACTTTTCACCATTATCCCAGATTTAATGGAGGCACTAACCCACTATCTCGAGCATCCGTCTCCCTCTTGGGAGTCACAAGTATCAACTTGGCCGAGCCTCTACTAGCAACGGAGAGCATGCAAGAACATAAATAACATATATGATAGATTGATAATCAACTTGACATAGTATTCAATATTCCTCGAGATCCCAACAAACACAACATGAAGGATTACAAATAGATGATCTTGATCATGATGGGCAGCTCACAAGATCTAACATGATAGCACAATGAGAAGACAACCATCTAGCCTCTTGCTATGGACCCATAGTCCGGTGGACTACTCACATCGATCTCGGGGACGATCATGGCGATGAAGAGACCTCCGGAGATGATTCCACTCTCTAGACGGAGGAGGCGATCTCCTGAATCCCAAGAGATGGGATTGGCGGCGGCGAGTCTGGAAGGTTTCGTATCGTGGCTCTCGATGCTCTGGGGTTTTGCGACGAAGACTTTAAGTAGGCGGAAGGGTAGGTCGGGGGGGCCACACAGGGGCCCCACACATGATAGCGCGGCCAAGGCCCGAACTTGTGGCCTAGTGTGTGGCGCCTCGTGGCCCCACTTCGTATCCTCTTCGGTCTTCTGGAAGCTTCGTGGAAAAATAGGACCTGGGCGTTGATTTCGTCATTCCGAGAATATTTCCTTATAGGATTTCTGAAACCAAAAACGAGAAAACAACAAGCTGGCTCTTCGGCATCTCGTCAATAGGTTAGTGCGAATGCATAATAATGACATATAATGTGTATAAAACATGTAGTATCTCATCATAAAGTAGCATGGAACATAGAAATTATAGATATGTTTGGGACAGTATCAAGCATCCCCCAAGCTTAGTTCCTATAGCCTCCGAGTAAGTAAACGATAACAAAGATAATTTACGAAGTGACATGCTATCATAATCTTAGTCATACTATTGTAAGCATATAGAGATGAATGCAGCGATTCGAAGCAAGATAATGAGTAAACAAATGAATCATATAGCAAAGACTTTTCATGAATAATACTTTCAAGACAAGCATCAATAAGACTTGCATAAGAGTTACTCATAAAGTAATAAATTCAAAGTAAAGGCATTGAAGCAACACAAAGAAGATATAAGTTTCAGCGGTTGTTCCAACTTCAACATATTTATCTCATGGATAATTGTCAACACAAAGCAATATAACAAATTGCAATAAGTAAACATGTAAGAATCAATGCACACGATTGATACAAGTGTTTATGCAGGATAGAAAGAATAGGCAATGACTCAACAATAAAGTAAAAGATAGGCCCTTCGCGGAGGAAGCATTGATTACTATATTTGTGCTAGAGCTTTTCATTTGAAAACAAGAAACAATTTTGTCAGCGTTAGTAATAAATCATATGTGTTATGTGTAAGATATCTTATAAATTGCAAGCCTCATGCATAGTATACTAATAGTGCTCGCACCTTGTCTAATTAGCTTGAATTAACACGGATTATCATTGCACAGCACATGTTTCAACCAAGTGTCACAAGGGGTACCTCTATGTCACGTTTGTACAAAGGTCTAAGGAGAAAGCTACTTATTGGATTTCTCGCTTTTGATTATTCTCAACTTAGACATCCATGCGGGACAACATAGACAACAGAGATAATGGACTCCTCTTTAATGCATAAGCATTCAACAACAATTAATATTCTCATAAGAGATTGAGGATTGATTGTCCAAAGCTGAAACTTCCACCATGAATCATGGCTTTAGTTAGCGGCCCAATGTTCTTCTCTAACGGTATGCATACTCAAACCATTCAACTCATGGAAAATCTCCCTTACTTGAGACAAGACGAACATGCATAGCAACTCACATGATATTCAACAAAGGTAAAAGTTGATGGCATCCCCCAGAAACATGGTTACCGCTCAGCAAGCAACTTATTAAGAAATAAGACACATAAGTACATATTCTTCACCACGATAGTTTTTAAGCTATTTGTCCCATGAGCTATATATTGCAAAGGCAAAGAATAGAAATTTTATAAAGGTAGCACTCAAGTAATGTACTTTGGAATGGCGGAGAAATACCATGTAGTAGGTAGGTATGGTGGACACAAATGGCATGATGGTTGGCTCAAGGATTTTGGATGCAACGAGAAGAATTCCTCTCAATACAAGGCTAGGCTAGCAAGGTTGTTGAAGCAAACTCAAGTATAAAAGGTGCAGCAAAGCTCACATATGAACATATTGTAGCTATTATAAGAGGCTTTACATTGTCTCCTTGTTGTTCAAACACCTCAGCAGAGAAAATATCTAGACTCTAGAGATCAATCATGCAAACCAAATTTTAACAAGCTCTATGTAATTATTCATTAATGAGTACAAGGTACATGATACAAGAACTTAAACATGATCTATATGAGCACAAAAATTACCAAGTATCGCATTATTCAAGACATTAAAACCATTTACCACATGCGGCATTTACATTTCCAACCATATAACAATGAATGAAGTAGTTCAAATTTATAATGAACATTAAAGATGAAACTAAGAACATATGTGTTCATACGAAACGGAGAATGTCTCTCTCCCACACAAAGAATGCTAGGATCCGATCTTATTCAAACAAAACAAAAACAAAAACAAACACAAACAGACGCTCCAAGTAAAGCACATAAGATGTGACGGAATAAAAATATAGCTTCACTAGAGGAACCTGATAAGTTGTCGATGAAGAAGGGATGCCTTGGGAATCCCCCAGCAGACACTTGGGTCTTCTTAAAATATGCAGGGATGAACCACGGGGGCATCCCCAAGCTTTGACTTTTCACTCTTCTTGATCATATTGTATCATCCTCCCCTCTTGACCCTTGAAAACTTCCTCCACACCAAACTCGAAACAAACTCATTAGAGGGTTAGTGCATAATCAAAATTCACATGTTCAGAGGTGACATAATCATTCTTAACACTTCTGGATATTTCACAAAGCTACTGGACATTAATGGAACAAAGAAATTCATCCAACATAGCAAAAAGGGCAATGCGAAATAAAGGCAGAATGCATCAAAACAGAACAGTCCGTAAAGACGAATTTATTGAGGCACCAGACTTGCTTAAATGAAAATGCCCAAATTGAATGAAAGTTGCATACATATCTGAGGATCACGCACGTAAATTGGCAGATTTTTCTGAGCTACTTACAGAGAGGCAGGTCGAAATTCGTGACAGCAAGAAATCTGTTTCTGCGCATAATCCAAATCTAGTATTGACTTTACTATCAAAGACTGCTTGGCACAACAATGCAATAAAATAAAGATAAGAAGAGGTTGCTACAGTAGTAAACAACTTCCAAGACTCAAATATAAAATAAAGTGCAGAAGTCAAATAATGGGTTGTCTCCCATAAGCGCTTTTCTTTAACGCCTTTCAGCTCAGAAAGTGTGTATCAAGTATTGTCAAGAGACGAAGCATCAACATCATAATTTGTTCTAATAATAGAATCATAAAGGTAACTTCATTCTCTTTCTGGGAAGTGTTTCATACCTTTCTTGAGAGAAATTGATATTTAATATTACGATCCAGGGATAGCACTGTAAGCACAGAGATTCGAACCCTACCAGGTTCGGGTCGCTACAAAGATGCATTGCATTCAATATCCAAGACAACAAAATCAACGGGGACAAGGTTATTGTTAACCATATTGCGAACATTATCAATCCTCCCCAAAGGTTTCTTTATAGCATTATCAACAAGATTAACATCCAAATAACAATTCTTCAATGGTGGCAAGTCAAGCATATCATAAATTTTCTTAGGCATAACAGAAATACTTGCACCAAGATCACATAAGGCATTACAATCAAAATCATTGACCTTCATCTTAATGATGGGATCCCAACCATCTTCTAACTTTCTAGAAATAGAGGTTTCAAGTTTTAGTTTCTCTTCTCTAGCTTTTATGAGAGCATTTGTAATATGTTTTGTAAAGGCCAAACTTATAGCACTAGCATTGGGACTTTTAGCAAGATTTTGTAAGACCTTTATAACTTCAGAGATGTGACAATCATCAATGTCTAAATTATTATGACCTACAGCAATGGAATCATTGTCCCCATGTTTGAAAAATTTGACGGTTTATCAATTTCGTGATTTTTAGCATTTCGAGGTAATTTTGCGCTTTGCACTAGGGTAGGAGCATTGCCAACACCAATTGTTTTACCATTGATAGTAGGAGGTGTAACATGTGAATCATTATCATTACTAGTGGTGGTAATAGTCAAACTTTAGCTACATTATTGCTTTTTAGCTAGTTTTTCACTTTCTTCTCTTTCCCATCTCATGCCAATTCAGCCATCAGTCTTATATTCTCATTAATTCGGGCTTGGATGGCATTTGCTGTATGTGATCTTATTATCAATATCTTTATTAGGCATAACTTTCAATTTTTAAAGATCAACATCGAGAGCAAGTCTATCAACCTTAGAAGCAGAATATCAATTTTATCAAGCTTTTCCTCGCAGATTGTTAAAAACGGTTTGTGTACTAATAAATTCTTTAAGCATGGCTTCAAGACCAGGGGTACACTCCTATTATTGTTGTAAGAATTCCCATAAGAATTACCATAACCATTACCATTAGCAGAAGGATATGGCCTATAGTTGTTACCGGTTGTTCCTATAAGCATTGTTGTTGAAATTATTACTTTTAATGAAATTCACATCAACATGTTCTTCTTGGGCAACCAATGAAGCTAAAGGAACATTAGGATCAACATTAGATCTACCATTCACAAGCATAGACATAATGGCATCAATCTTATCCTCAAGGAGGAGGTTTCTTCAACAGAATTTACCTTCTTACCTTGTGGAGCTCTTCAAGTGTGCCATTCGGAGTAATTTATCATCATATCATCAAGCTTTGTGCCCCCAAAGTAGTGGACATAAAGGTACCTCCGGCCGCTGAATTCAATAGGTTCCTTGAAGAAAAATTCAATCTTGCATAAAAGGTTTGGATGATCATCCAAGTAGTTAGTCCATGGGTTGGGCAATTCTTTACCAAAGATTTCATTCTCTCCCATGCTTGAGCGACATGTTCATTATCTAATTGCTTAAAATTCATTATGCTACTTCTCAAAGATATAATTTTAGCGGGAGGATAATATCTACCAATAAAAACATCCTTACATTTAGTCCAAGAATCAATACTATTTCTAGGCAAAGATAGCAGCCAATCTTTAGCTCTTCCTCTTAAGGAGAAAGGAAACAATTTTAATTTTATAATGTCACCATCTACATCCTTATACTTTTGCATTTCACATAGTTCAACAAATTAGTAAGATGGGCGGCAGCATCATCAGAACTAACACGGTGCTCTCTCATAACAAGATTCGGAGAAAAGCAGATTTAATTTCAAAGAATTCTGCTGTAGTAGCGGGTGGAGCAATAGGTGTGCATGGAAATCATTATTATTTGTGCTAGTGAAGTCACACAACTTAGTATTCTCAACGGTACCCATTTTAGCGGTAGTAAATAAAGCAAACTAAATCGAGGAGCACAAGTAACTAATTTTTTTGTGTTTTGATATAGAGAACAAGGCAGGAAATAAATAAAGAAGCTAGCAACTAATTTTTTGTGTTTTGATATAAGTGCGACAAACAAAGTAGTAAATAAAGTAAAACAAAAGCAAGACAAAAACAAGTAAAGAGATTGGAAGCGGAGACTCCCCTTGCGGGCGTGTCTTGATCTCCCCGACAGCGGCCAGAAATTTGCTTGGTGCGTGTGGTTGACACCGTTAGAGAACCCCAAGAGGAAGGTGTGATGCGCACGATAGCAAGTTTTCCCTCAATGAGAAACCAAGGTTTAATCGGGCAGTGGAGCTCAGAAGCACGTTGAAGGTTGATGGCGGAGGAGGGTAGTGCGGCGCAACACCAGGGATTCGAGCGCCAACGTGGAACCTGCACAACACAATCACGAACTTTGCCCCAACGTAACGATACGTTTGAGACGTATCAGCTTGCTGTAAACAAAGGATTAGATGTATAGTGTGGATGATGATGTTTGTTTGCGAAGAACGACAAAGAACAGATTGTGGATTGTATGGGATGTAAAGAATAGGACGGGGTCCAGAGTTCACTAGCGGTGTCTCTCCCATAAGATAGCAGAGATGTTGGGTGAACAAATTACGGTTAGGCAAGTGGCAAATAAAGAAGGCATAACAATGCACACATACATATATCATGATGAGTACTATGAGATTTAATCGGGGCATTACGACAAAGTACATAGACCGCTATCCCGTATGCATCTATACCTAAAGAAGTCCACCTTGGGTTATCATCCGAACCCCCTCCGGTATTAAGTTGCAAACAACGGACAATTGCATTAAGTATGGTGCGTAATGTAATCAACACAAATATCCTTAGACAAAGCATCGATGTTTTATCCCTGGTAGCAACAGCACATCCACAACCTTAGAACTTTCTGTCACTGTCCCAGATTCAATGGAACCCACTATCGAGCATAAATACTCCCTCTTGGAGTCACAAGTATCAACTTGGCCAGGGCCTCTACTAGCAACGGAGAGCATGCAAGAACATAAATAACATATATGATAGATTGATAATCAACTTGACATAGTATTCAATATTCATCGGATCCCAACAAACACAACATGAAGGATTACAAATAGATGATCTTGATCATGATAGGCAGCTCACAAGATCTAACACTTGATAGCACAATGAGGAGAAGACAACCATCTAGCTCTTGCTATGGACCCATAGTCCGGGGGTGGACTACTCACACATCGTTCCGGAGCGATCATGGCGATGAAGAGACCTCCCGGAGATGATTCCCCTCTCGACGGGGGTGCGGGAAGCGATCTGAATCCCCAAAATGGGATTAGGCGGCGGCGGCGTCTGCGGAAGGTTTTCCGTATCGTGGCTCTCGATGTTTTAGGTCATCGCGAAGAAGACTTTAAGTAGGCGGAAGGGTAGGTCGGGGGCCACCGAGGCCCCACACAACAAGCCGGCGCGGCCAAGGCTTGGGCCTGCCGCCCTAGTGTGTGACCGCCTCGTGGCCCACTTCGTATCCTCTTCGGTCTTAGAGCTTCGTGGAAAAATAGGACCACAGGCGTTGATTTACGTCCAATTAGAATGACTCCTTACTAGGATTTACAAGAACCAAAAGCAATGACAAGCTGGCTCTTGACATCCGTCAATAGGTTAGTCAGGAAAATGCATAATAATGACATATAATGTGTATAAACCATGTGAGTATCATCATAAAGTAGCATGGAACATAAGAAATTATAGATACGTTTGGGACGTATCGGTGTGCGGAAGCGAGGAGGTGGGCGAGCTCATGCCGCCAAGCTAAAGGTGGGCGAGGGTTGACGGCTGCGCACTTGCGGGACTAACCATCTCAGGAGCTTGCAGCCCTCAGGAAGGTGAGGAGGAGAAGGTGGAGGCCACGAACAGCGGTGGAGGAGGTGGACAACGTGACAACGCCGCCAGAGGTGACCTCCCGAGTCCGAAGAGGCAAAGCCAGCCCACCTTAGCGGTGGGTGGATGAGATCGGCCGGCTCGACCGCGGCTTGGCGGGTGAGTCCATGTCTTTTTCTTTCCTTCCTTTCTTCTTACTTCAGTCAGTCGGCTGCCGGCTTGGGTTGGCAGCCGGCGGTAGAAAACTTTGATTTTCACGATATCTCCATCTTCGGTGAGGCGGTCGGTTCTTGCCCGACTCTTGCTTGAGCCTTTTCCCTCTTTTAACCCGAAATCTCCATCTTCGGGCTGAGGCGGTCGGTTCTTGCCGGTGCCGCCGGGCTTTTCCTCTTTAACCGAAATCTCCATCTTTCAAGTGGGACGATCGGTTCTTCTTGTTTGCCACCGGGTACTACTAAACCGGAATCTCCATCTTAGTGGGGGCGGTCGGTTCATGCGAGTGCCTTGAGTTTTTCTTTTTTTTTTCTTTTTGACTTCGAAATCTCCATCTTGAAGTGAAGCTGATCGGTTTCTTGTTCTTGCTTGGTCTTAGAAACCCGGAAATTTGCATTTTCTGCTTGTTTCGGCTTTGTGAGAACTACGACGTGCTTCTTCTTTGCGGCCTTCCCTGAGCGCGGAATGCGGCGCGAAAGCGATCGGCGAGGCGCGGGATACCTGGCCACGGCGGGCCTTTGAGTGACGAGCGGGGATTACGTCTCCATGGACGTCCTTCACGGCGGCCATGGCCGCCGCGTAGGCTTCATCTGAAGCTCAATTTGGGAGCTCGAGAGCGAGCGGAGGAACTAGTCGACTCTTTGCGGCGGCGAAACACTACCGCAAGACCTCTCCAATCTCATCACCTGGCTAGAGAAGGCGCCTGACCGTCCTTAGTGGAGGAGTCCGCCGCGGGCGACATGGCGCTCTCCTTTGTCCTCTCCTGGTATGGCGGTCAGCCTCAAGCAGTGGAGAATCGGCGAACGAGCGTGGAGGGCAGCTTCGGCGGAAAACAAGGTCGCTCGGCTTGCCGTGCACTGGCATCGTGCCAGGCTTCGTCGACAAGGGTCTCTTCGTCGAGGATCCGAATCCGCCGTCTGACGACGACGAGGAGGAGGAGGCGGAAGATGATGATGCGGAGGACATGCCTGAGGATGACCCGGCAGCCGGCTCCGCTGATGCTCCCCCGGCTGGTCCTGATCCAGCCGGTGCTTAGCTTTACCTGTTTTTCTTTCGCTTTTGCAAGACAATTTGTTAAATCCCCGGGATGCCGGGTGCATATGTAATGACAATATAATTATCCTTTTATTAGGGCACACTTTAATGTGTTTGTTTAATCATTTGTGTGCCGGCTTGCTTTCTTCCGACTTGTTCGCTTTTTCCCATCCGCCCCACTCTTTGGTTTTGCCCTTGCCGATCGTACGTCCGACTTGCGGTCGCGTCGCCGGATCAGAGCGGGCCGCTGGGTGAGCCGACAGTATTTCAGTCGACGAGCCGAGTTTGGCAATCCGGCACTTTATGAAGAGTTGTGCAAGAATCAATTCACTTTCACTCTTTCCCTTAGTCGTCTTTCGCGTGCCGGCTCCCTAGGCACTTACTCATGATGGACGAAGGTTGCGATCTGTAGCTGATCGAAGCCGGCCGTCGGAAACCGGATCACGTTACTAAGCCGGCCGCGTGAGAGGGTGTTAGCCAATTGGCGAGGACAATAGAGTATGCGAAAAACTTGTCGAAATCGGCGCTCTTGGCGCTTGCTTTTTCACAGCTTACAAAAGGAGTACAAGGGATACATACATTCCTGCTCTCAAGTATAAAATGGGCGGAGCAAGTTGACATTCCAGGGACGTTTAGTCTCCTCGTCAGCCTTGTCCGGCTTGTTCTTTCTAGCCTCTTGGGCATCTATGAGATAGTAGGAATCATTGCCTACCGCCTTGCTCACGATGAAGGGACCCTCCCATGGGGATGACGGTTTATGATGTCCGGCTGTCCGTAGGCGTAACACTAGGTCTCCTTCTCGGAATGCTAAGGACTGGACCTTCCGGCTGTGATAGCGTCGGAGGCTTTGCTGGTATATGGTAGACCTGGATTCGGCCATCAGCCGGACTTCTTTGACCAGGTCGACTCCATCTTCACGAGCTTCTTTGGCTTCAGCTTCTGTGTAAAGCTTGATCCTCGGCGCGTCGTGCTCGATATCAGTCGGCAGGACGGCTTCGGCCCCGTATACGAGTAAAAAGGGAGTGTAGCCGCGACGGTTCGGCGTCGTGCGCAGCTCCACGATGCGGCGGGCAGCTCCTCAATCCAGCCGGCTGCTCGTTAAGCGACTCCACCAGCCCTTGGGCCGGATGCAGCTAGGATCAAAGCCATTGGCCTTCTCCACTTGTCCATTGGACTCCGGGTGCGCCACGATGCTAGGTCCATTTGGATCCCCATTTCTCCGCATGGCAGCTGAAGACGCCTTCGGCGAAGTTCTCGCCGTTGTCGGTGATGATGTGGGGTAGCCGTACCTCACAATTATTTCTTTGAGGAATGTGACGGCTGTGGAGCCGTCCAGCTTCTTGATCGGCTTGGCTTCGATCCACTTGGTGAATTTGTCAATCGTCACCAAGAGGTGTGTCATGCCGCCTCGCGCGGTTCTGAATGGGCCCACCATATCCAAGCCCCACACGGCGAATGGCCAGGTGATTGGGATGGTTTTCAAGGCGGAAGCCGGCGAGTGCCTTTTCTTGGCGAAGCGCTGGCAGCCATTGCACTTCTTCACCAGCTCTTCTGCGTCTCTGAGCGCAGTCGGCTTAGTAGAAACCGTGCAGGAAAGCTTTGGCCACTATGGCTCCGGAGGAGGCGTGATGGCCGCACTCTCCCGATGGATTTCCCGTAGGAGTTCAATCCCTTCAGCCGGCTCTACGCACCGGCTACACTTACGCTGCTGTTTGTACAACTCGTGGTTGATGATGGTATAGGCCTTGGCCCTTCTCTCAATCTGCCTGGCTTGAACCCTGTCATTGGGCAGCACACCATCGGTGAGGTAGGAGAGGAATTCTTGTTCCCATGATGTACGTATTTTATTTCAAACACGCTGACCACCAGGCCTCCATCTTCGGAGCTTGGCTTTTGACTGCATGGTCGCCGGGTTCGGTGTAAGCCGCGGAGTTCGCTGAAAGCCCGAGTTGGGTGAGAAGCCCTCGTTGGGAGAAGCCCCAGGTTGGTCGCGTGGGCGGCGGGTTCGGCGATAAGCCCTCGACTTGGGCGATGAAGCCCCGGGTTCGGCTGAGAAGCCCCCGGGTCAGCCGGCACGAATATGGAATCCGAGTCCGGTGACGGTATGATGGATGGCTTCTTGAGGACCGCCAAGGCAACGCCCGGCGGAATAACTTGCCGGGTGGAGCCGATCTTGGATAGGGCGTCAGCCGCCTCGTTGTTTGTTCGCGGCACATGATGGAATTCACAGCCATCGAAGAAGCCGGATAGCTGCTGGACGTGGAAGCGGTATGAGGCCATATTGGCGTCCTTCGCGTCCCAATCGCCAGATGCTTGTTGTATGACCAAGTCGGAGTCGCCGAAGCAAAGAATGCGACGCACGCCTATCTCCTTGGCCAGCTTCAGCCCATGAATGAGCGCCTCATACTCCGCCACATTGTTGGATGCGGCGAAGTGAATCTTTAGGACGTAGTCCAGCCGGTCTCCCTTGGGAGAGGTGACGACGATGCCGGCTCCCAGGCCGTTTTGCATCTTCGAGCCATCGAAGTGCAACTTCCAGTGTGTGGAGTCGGGCACCGGCGGCAGGTATTGCATCTCGGCCCAGTCGACGAAGAAGTCCGCGAGGATCTGCGACTTGATGGCCGTGCGCGGCTCGTAGATGATGGTGTGGGCGGCTAGCTCCAGGGCCCACTTGGCGACCCGGCCATTGGCGTCTTTGCTGTCGATGATTTCCGTCAAGGGTGCTGTGGCCACCACCTTGATGGGGTGCTCTTGGAAGTAGTGTTTGAGCTTCTTGGCCGCCATGTACACGCCGTAGGTGACCTTCTGGTAGTGGGGGTAGTTTTGCTTATTTGAGACAGCATCGCTGAGTAGTATCTTTTTGGACACGGCTCCTTGCCGGCTTCCTTCCTAACTTCCTTGCGCTCCACCACCAGGACGACGCTAACCACACGATTGGTGGCAGCGATGTACAACAGCATCGGCTCCATTGAAGCCGGCGATGCGAGGATGGGCGCGGTCGAGAGCACGCGCTTCAAGTCACGGAAGGCTTCATCCGCTGCGGTGACCGACGAACTTGTCCGATTTCTTCGAGAGTACGCAGTGCCTTCTCCCCCGGCCGGCTGACGAAGCGGCTCAAGGAGGCCAGGGCATCGGTGAACTTCTGGCCGATGAGGCACGGCAGTTCCATCTCTCAATGGCACCGATCTTCTCGGTTGGCTTTTCCCGAGAGACGAGGTAGCCCAGGAGTTGGCCGGGGGCACGCCGAACGTGCACTTGGCGGGTTGAGCTTCATGGAATCTTCGTAGATTGGTGAAGGTTTCTCTCGGGTCATCAAGGAGGGTAGGCATCTCCTTGGTTTTACAACGACATCATCCACATATGCGTGAACATTTGCCGATTTGATCCTGCAAACACTTTTGCATGCACCTTTGATAGGTGGTGCCCGCATTTTCAAGCCGAATGGCATAGTCGTGTAGCAGAAGCCCCATACGGGGTAATGAACGAAGTCTTTATTTGATCGGCCGGATTCAAAGGAATCTGGTGGTAGCCTGAATAGGCATCTAGAAAAGACAACGGTTCACACGGCAGTCGAGTCTATAACTTGATCTATGCGCGGCGGGGGAAGGGTCCTTCGGCACGCCTTGTTGAGGCTGGTGTAGTCGATACACATGCGCCAGGAGCGTTCTTCTTCAAAACCGGGCCGGGTTCGCCAACCAGTCGGGTGCGGCACTTCCATGATGAAGCCGGCGCGAGGAGCCGGGCGATTTCTTCAGATGGCCTTCCTTCTTTCTTCGGCGAGCGCCTGAGAGGCTGCTTCACCGGCTTGGCTTCGGGCCCGACGTGGAGGTGGTGCTCGGCCAACTCCCTCGGCACCCGGCATGTCCCTTGGAGACCATGCGAAGATGTCCGATTCTCACGGAGGAAGGCTGGTGAGCTCGCTTTCCTATTTGCTGTTCAAGCGGCCCGATGGTGACGTACTTGTCGGCTGCGCCGGGTCGGCGGGATCTTATGGTGTTGTCGGCCGGAAGTGAGTCGTCTGGCAGGGTTGTCCAGCCGACAACCGCCGCGGCCTTAGCGAGCGACGGCGTCGTGGATGAGCCTTCTCGGTGGCGATGACCAGCGTCGGGCCATCTTGGAGCTACGCGTGGCGCGATCCATGGAGCGACGGTAGTCGCCGGCTACGGTGATGACCCCTTTAGGGCGAGGCAGCTTCATCTTCAGGTACCCATAATGGGGCACCGCCATGAACTTGGTCAGGGCCGGCCTGCCCGCGTGGTAGGGACCGACGAGGTCCACCACCTCGAACTCGATCCTTTCTTGGAAGTGATCCGGCTTACCGAACATCACCTCCGGTGATCGGCCAATCGGCTAGCGGCGTGGCCCGGCACGATGCCATGGAAGACGGTGGGGGTGGGACGCAACTCGGCTTCTTGGATGCCTAGCTTGCGGGCGGTGTCGCGGTAGAGGATGTTGATGCTGCTGCCCTCGTCGATGAGGACGCGCGAGAAGCGCACGCTGCGCCATGTTGTGCCAATGGTGGGGTCAAGGACCATGGCGTAGCTGCCCGGCTTCGGCAGGACAGCCGGTGTGTCGCGGCGATCAAAAGTGATGGCCTGCTCGACCAGTTCGTCTTGGGGGACCGGCGGTATGACCGCGTTGACCTCGAGGGAACGGCTGGCTCGTCTTGTCCTCGGGCTCGGAGGTGAAGATGATGTAGGTAGCATCTTCGGCCAAGTAACGGCCATGGTGCACTTGGTTAGCCTCGTGGTGCTCGAGGTTGGCGTTCTGCGCCGACTTGACCACCCCCCGCCGGTGGTGTGGTGGTGAGGTGGAGGCGGGAGGGGTTCGCCGCTTGTCAGCCGCTTCATGAAGTGGCGGTCGCGGGTGGTGTGGTTGGAGGGGTTCTTGCCGTGGTACTTGCACGGCGAGTCGAGCATCTGCTCGAAGGTGTACTTCGGCTCCAGGGCCGGTCTCTGGCGCCGGCTGCCGCCAGCCGCCGCATGGTCCGACACGGCTGCCACGTGGGCAGAACCGTACCGGCGGTCCGGCTGGTCGTTGTGCCGCTTGCCGCGGTAGTTGTCCCGTCGGCTGCCATGAGAGGCGCCCTCGGCCGGCTTGTGCTCGGCCGGCTTGTTGTTGTCCCGCCTGGGCGGAGCCGGCGATGTGTCAGCCGGCGCTTTGCCGGCTTCCAGCCAGCGTGTACTTGTCCGCGATGGCCATCGCCGCCATGGTCTTGGGTTCGCTGCGGCGCAGCTTGTGCCACGGCATGGTGTTGGGCCGACACCTCCCATGAAGAAGCTGATGGCCTGGATCTCGTGCACACCCTCGCAAGAGTTGCGCATCTCGCACCAGCGCGTGGTACGCGCGATCCGTCTCGTCCGGGCCCTGCTTGCACATCTCAAGGCTGTTGAGGGCGACCCGGCCGGCGGTAGGTGCCGTGAAGTTCTGATGAAAGCCTCCTCGAAGTCCGGCCAACCGTTGATCTTTGCCCGGTGGCATGTTGAACGAGTACGGGCGGAGCCGAAGCATCGGGAGTAGCGTACCGCCCGGCGCTTGTTGCCGGCGATGCCGCGCGGTGGAGTAGTCAAGCCGATCCTCCGCTTGGCGGTGCGTCGTACTTGGGGGTGTCACGGGAGCCGGCCGTCAATCATGGGCTTGTTGGCGATGCGGGGCCCGAAGCACTTTGGGCCGGCTGGCCCTTCTTCTTCCGCGATGCGAGATTCGACCCGACCGGTCGAGGCGGTCTCGAGCGTCTGGCTCGATGCGGAGCCCGGTAGGACGTGCGGCCGCCGCCGGTTTCTGGAGCCGGCTGGTGTTGGCGTCGAGGCTCGAGTCTTGCTCCCTGGTTCCGGCTTAGTGGAGGCCTTGCGGCTGCTGCTTGCCGCTGGTGTCGGCGGCAGGCTTGCGTGCGTAGCGCGGGAGTCGCGGTGCCGGCTTGGTCTTTGGGAGGTGGACTGCCAGTGTCCACGGCGTTGCCTGCGGCACCACGAGCGTGAGAAGCTGGGATCTTGAGCGTGCACTGGGTCTTTTGCCGGCTGGCAGCCTTCGAGCAGCTCGGTCACCGTTCGGTGCGGCGGCGTGTCTTCGCCTTCAAGGCCGCGCAGCTCCTGCGGCCGGCAGCGCGAGCATGTTCTTGTCGGGGTGTTGTAGAGGGGCAGCTCCATGGAGCCGAGCGCTTCGCGCCGTGCGGTCGATCTCGGCGCCTAGGTCGCGGCCTCTGCGGCGGATCTGGCCGCTCGGGCTGTTGTCGCGCTGGTGAGGCCGTGGCGCGGTTGTACTCGCGGCTGGGTGATGTCCCCGCGGCGCTTGGCGGCGGCCAGCTCCTCGGTCCGGAGGAGCACGCGTGCGCCTCCACGTCCGCCTCGACGTGGTGGGGTCGGTGCCGGTCGTGAGCGGGGTGCTCAACTTCGCCCGGACTTCCTCCAGCCGGGACGGTGGTGGTGGTACCTTTGGGCCCGAGCCGGATGCGCCGGCCGCGGCGGGACGCTCTAGGTCCGGGCCACGGACACGCGTGGACTTGGTGGGCTGCTCGTCGCCGGTCGCCATGACTTGCACGATGCAGGGGTCGGCGAGAGCGCTGCTGGTGCCGGCTCCTGGAGGAGGGCTTGCGCGCGCGGCCCGCCGCGGGTAGCGCGGCGGTGCGACGGGCAACGAGACATCGTAGCCGCCCGAAGGAGATTACGTGCCGCCGTGGGAAGGCCTATCGTGGCAAACGTTGTCGGCCCGCGCCCGCGGGAGGCAGATCTCCGGATCAAGCAAGAAGCAACCCGCTCGCCGGTGGTGATGGTGAGGCCCGTCCGGATGAAGACACCGGCCGCGGATGCTGAAGGCCCCACGGTGGGCGCCAAATGTCGTGGTATCGTCACGACATATGCCATAGGGTGGCTAATCGAAGGTGGTTCCTTGATGGTCTCACGGTGGTATCCGGATGAGGGTATGGGCACAAGCGACACGGCGACGTACCCAGGTTCGAGGCCCTCCGATGGAGGTAACACCTCTACTCCTGCTATGAGTGTATATGGTGACCACACAGTACAATGGTGCTCCTAGAGCTGTGTCCAGCTGCTCGGGGAGGCTAAGGTAGACGAAGGTCTCTCTCCTCGAGTAGCGCTAAGTCTAGAATGAAGTGAAATGATCGATCCTCCCCCAGGGGGTAGTGCAGCTTATATAGGTGCCGGCACTTTACATAAAAGTCCCTATAGTCTAGTGTGGCTTGGCGCTCGGCTTCGCTCCTTCCCGAGGCGTTGACGTCATGGAGCCGTTGAGGCGTAGTGGCCTGTCCCGTCGCGCGGGGTCAGCGGCATGGCGAGGAGATGTCCCTGTCGCCATCATGCCTGTAGCCGTACGGACCGACGTACGCCATGATGGCCTGTCCGCGGCGTGGCACTATTGCTCTACGGTGCCCGCGCTACGGGAGAGGAGGTCGGCGTGGACTGCGAGCCCGGACCACCCTGCTCGAGTTCCTTCTCATACGAGACTTCGCCACCTCGAGTCGGTATGAGGGTCCATCGGATATGGCTTGTGGAAGCCGGCCCACCACGGCGCACGGCCGTGGCCGGGCCGACTAGGACTTAGAACCGCCGGCTTCCGAAGCAGCCGGCCACGGCTCAGCCTTGCTCCTCGGTAGGCCTTTCTGCTGGCCGGCCAACCTCTAGCCGGCTGGTCCACGTCCATTGCCCTACCCTTCCCCCCGACAACGGCTTCGGCCGCCGTTCCCTACACCAGTGGCAGGCGGGACTCCTGCACATGGCGGGCTACCCGACGCCGCCGGACTTCCAAGTGCCCGGAGGATGGCGCCTGAGCGCGGGGGGCGTCCCGATCCAGCCGCTTCCGGTGGGAGGCGACGAGCTCGACGCCACTATCGACGCTGTGCGGGTCACCCACAGCGAGGTGTAGCGCGCGGAGGAGCGGTACCTCACCGACAACTACGACGCCTGGAACGAGTTCTTCCGTCTTCGGCACGAACGGGAACTCGCAGCGTACGACGGTCCCCCCCCCCTCCTCCAGCGCGTAACAACGCCGCCTACCACCGACGCTGGTGGGGAGCGTCGGGCCGCACGCTCGCCAGTGTGCTTGCGCACATAGAGGCCGGCAACTCCCCCTTCCTGGGGATGCCGGGGTCGGCGCCGGCTCGGCACATCGTTTTTCAATTTTAGTTTATGCTTCCATCTGACCGAATTCAAATATATGTACGAATTCAGCCTATATATGTACGAATTCGCCTATATATGTTAAATATCTTTAAATTTCGCTTATGTTTCAATAAATTTCGCTTTGTTTTGTCTTAATTCGTCGTTATTTGTCAAAAAAAAATCATCCATCATGAACTCGCCGCTGGGAAAATGGTCTCCTCAGGCGAAAAATTACATCCATCCAGCGCTAAATAGTGCCGGATTTCGACCTGCATAAAAATGAGTTTGCCGTGAGAAAAGAAAAGATGAATCTACTCCCTCCGTCCCACAAAATATATCTCAGTTTTGGCCCGTGTGAAAAAACCCCTCTACACTTCGGCACAAAAATGAGTTTGCCGTGAGAAAAAAAATCCCCGCGTCCCAGTCCCAAACTTTACCAAGATTTGGATGTATCTAGATAATATCTAGTAGGTAGATACATTTCAACTTTAACAAAATTAAGACACTTTTTGGTGAGACGATTGTGATTATTAATCTAGTTCCGCCTTGTAAATGAGTTTGCCGCGAGAAAAGAAAAGATGAATTCAACATCCTCGTTCGTTTCACCACAAAGAGGCATCCTCGTTCCTATTGACTTGTCGTCCATGCCCATCCAAATGCGAACTCTTTTGGCTTGTAATTTTAAAATGGGTCCAGCCTTTCTGCACAACCGATATATCACCCTGTTTTATAATAATTTTATGAAACAGAGGTAGTACTTGCCCGAGATAGCCAAACCAGCAGGTAAATAGTTCTCCAAAATGGTTTATATTACTCCGTTTTATGCCTCACAAGACAGTCTGATTTGGAGTATAAAACGTAGGCTTGTGAGGGATAGCCGAATCAGCGTGTCAAACTAACTAACTACCATGCCGCCGCACTCCAGAGTAGCCCATCCTCGCATACAACGACACAGGACGGAAACCTAGCCCTAGCCCCCGCCTCAACTCTAGCTGTCTCCAGTTCATCCTTCTTCGTAGATCGGTTAACACTTTTTCGGTCGGTTTCGTCGATATCGGGAGGATTGGGGAACCCAATCTATGCATGGAGTTTTCAATAAAAATATTGTTTTTATTAGATTATGTTAGGATTTTGGTAGCTATCTTCTTGTTGGTTTTCCCTCAATGGAGATGGCATCGTCTGCAATAAGTGATCTTCGGCCTTTTGTTCGGCGACGAGATCTTCTTTCCAGCGTCAATGTTGGTGTTGAACGATCACAAATTTCTAGGTATGGGCCTTCAGATTTTGCTTCGCCAGATCGATTTTGGATCTTTTGTGTTGTGCCGCGAGGAGGATTACCCTCGCAGTTTTTGTCCCGGCTGCTACGTCCTCGACAATGGTGATTCGTACTATCGACTCTCCATCGACAACGACAAAGCTAGTCGGTTATTATTCCCTGACATACTGGTGTTGGTACTCTTGCCGATGTTGTATGATTGCTTTAATGGTTGCGTGCGTGCACGCAGCCTTGGCATTGCGGCTCAAAAAATTATGGGAGTACTTTCGTCGGTATCTACAGGTTTATGGTTCGTTATCTATCTTTGTATGCCTTCAGAAGAGTACAAGATTGTGTTCTGGAAGAAGAAAGAAATTGAAGACCTCGAAGATTTGTTACTATCTTTTAGACTTTATTTTGTAATCGTTTGAGTCAGTTCATGTATCTCTACCATGTACTATTTGTTACTATGAATATATGTGGTATTGATTGTAAAAAAAAAAGTAACCCATCATCGCATGATCTTAATCCGAGATCACAACTGAACAGTAAACCCTACATTCAGTTCAATCATATATGCTGGTCTAAAAGAAAAGGTATTAGTCAAGCCGAAGAAATAGGGGCAACTATGAGAGTATTGCATATTCAATCGTGCGGCAAGTACGATATCAGCAATCTACAAGCCATGATGTTACGAAGCATGCATCTAGTAAAAAAAAGTATTGCATATTTGCAACAAATAAAAAAAGACTTGCGCAGGGCGTGGTGGAGCAGCGGAATGTCGGGACGGCGGCCCCGAGTGTCTGTCAACTTTGAGGGTGTTCGACCTTGTGTCGTGTGGGCGACGAGGTGACTCTCAACGTTGGTCGTCGGTGTGTCGGGCACCGCTTCTGGCGCATGGTCTTATGGATGCATGATTCTTCACCTTTGTGGGAGCGTCCCGGGTTTGCTCCTCCCAGAGTAGACACGGCTTCTTCTCTTCGACAGCGGTGGTGGGAGGTAGTTTGGTGAAGCGGGTGATCATTGGTTGTGTTTGTGTGGTTGGTGTCCTTTTGCGGTTTCCGATGTGTCGTCGATAAGGGTGGATGTGGCACTGTTGTGTTGTTGTTGGGTGGGCTTGGCCCTACTTGTATCGGTTTTTGCCCGGTTTCCTCTATAAAAAATTGGACACTTTCTTTTTAATGAATAGATAAGGCAAAGTTTTTGTCTTCGTTTAAATAAAAAAAAAGGACTTGCCTAAGCTGCCTACAGCTGGAAAGTACGCCAGCATAAGGCTGAAGCATAGAAGCAGAGAGCACGCCACGGAACTGAGAGATAATCCCAACAAACTCTGACGAAGCCGAGCATGGGGACGCAAGCGGCGCCGGCGACCCGTCAGATCGCGGCGGTGGCCGTGATCGGCGCGGGACAGATGGGCTCGGGCATCGCGCAGCTCGCCGCCGCCGCCGGCTGCAGCGTCTTTCTCCTCGACTCAGACCCCGCCGCCCTCTCGCGCGCCGTCACCTCCATCTCCTCCTCCCTCGGCCGCCTCGTCGCCAAGGGGCAGCTCTCTCAGGTGGGCGCTTTGACCTCCCCTCGTCACCCTTCGCGAATCAGGCCTGCTTGCTGAGTAATTGAGGATGACCCTGTTCCTGTTCGCTGACATTTTTGGCTTCACCTTGGTCATAGGCTGCGTGCGATGATTCCGTCAAGCGGATAAAGTGCGTCTCCGATGTGCAAGAGCTTCGGGGTGTGGATCTTGTGATAGAGGCCATCGTTGAGTCGGAAGATGTCAAGAAGAAGCTGTTCGTGGAGCTGGATAAGATCACCAAACCCTCTGCTATTCTTGCGTCCAACACTAGCTCCATTTCTATAACCCGGCTGGCCTCAGCTACCAGCCGGCCCTCTCAGGTGATCACCAATTAGGCTTCTCTCAGCAGACAGCACTGTCTGTGGCATCATATGGTGGTATAGATCTTATCAGTTGCATGTCAGGCGGCATTTTGTGAATTATAATGACCCCATTTGTTATGTAGGTGGAAAAATTTGCATCTATCAGGTATGCTAATATCAGAACTTCAGAACATGCCTCTGAAGAGAAGCACCTTCAATGTTTTACAGTTTCTCTATGCCAAATATTCTAGTAGTGTAACTGTAGTCAACACACTCCTGTAATTTCTTAGCTTTCTCAGTCCTCTGATTTCCATGTCTTTATTGTTTTTGTCTACTCACTCGATCACATTCAAATATGTTTTCCCACCAAAGATGGTCCCTTTTGTTTTTGGAGCTTTTCTCCCTGATAAGGATTTAAAATCAGTCACATGACTTGAAGAGGTTTCCATGATGCAGGTAATAGGTATGCACTTCTTTAACCCTCCTCCAATAATGAAGTTGGTTGAAATCATACGAGGAGCTGATACATCAGAAGGGGTTTTTTCGCAAGTTAAATCTTTTTCAGAAAGGTAAGCGAAATCTTCCTTTTGCACTTGGTAAACCTACTAGGCATAGTTTAAATGCTATCTTTTTTCTGCACATATTGATGGACCTTTACCCCAAAAGAGGAAGATTTGTTAAGCCCAATAGAGCTAGCCTAGGAGGAGATGGGAGTGCGAAGTAAAAAAAATACAAGGGTTCTACCATGTACATAATTTTTTTTGTTCTGAAGTCTTCTCCGTGTCACCCAATTATACAGGTTGCTTGCTAATTTCTAAATTTATTTATTGGATATCAATAATAATGAAGATTGTTTACTAATTTCTAACATTCTTTTGCCTTGAGTATACTCCCTCCGTTCCAATGGATAAGGCCTTTAAAAAAAGTCAAGCTAAGTAAAGTTTGATCAATTTTTACAAAAATATCTAAAACTATGATATTATATATGATATCATTTGAAAATATATTTCATAATGTAACTAATGGTGTAGATTTTAAATTATACATATCAATGTTTTCATATAAAAATTTGATCAAACTTTACATAGTCTGACTACTAGAAAAAATATATAAGCCTTATTTGTTGGAACGGATGTATTATCAAGTGATCAAGTCTATGCATTTTTTCCTTTACCAAAAATCACTCCATGATGATAAGATGTGCATTCCATGTGTATACATACTAGTATTGGTAATGGATTTGTTTAGAAGTTAGAACACATCAAACTTGCCATGCGTAGGAGTTTAAGTAAATTTTATATTCTGAGTTGAGTAGTATTTACCAGGTAACCCAATATTTCAACTAAGATTAAAACAGGTTCAATATAACTGTTGCAGGATTTATTTGAATTGTCAATTTAGAACTGTATGTTGTCAACATGTTTTTTGTATTGCTTCCTACCTAAGCACGAAGTTGATTCTTCTTTCATAGATAGTGGGCAGCTAGTTAAAGAAACTCAAATTAGACTGTATCCTGAAGTGCCAATCTCTAAAGCGTAAAACACATTTTACGCCCTTGAAACTGCCTAATAATTTTGTTTTTTCTAGGATTGGAAAGGTGGTTATATGTTCGCAAGATTACCCTGGCTTCATTGTAAACCGCATCTTGATGCCGATGATTAACGAGGCATTTTGGGCACTTTATACGGGAGTAGCTACCAAAGAGGACATCGATACAGGGATGAAGCTTGGCACAAATCATCCAATGGGTCCTCTTCAGCTTGCAGACTTCATTGGGTTAGATGTTTGCCTCTCGGTGCTTAGGGTACTTCACAACGGGCTAGGAGATAACAAGTACAGTCCTTGTCCTCTTCTTGTTCAATATGTCGATGCCGGACGACTTGGAAAGAAGCGCGGACAGGGTGTGTACTCATACGGGAGAAGCTCTTCATCAGTTAAACCCAAGTCATCTTTGTGAACATATCGATGGGCTGCTGAGCAGAGAAATGAAGCTTTGTATGTGGTGAATGAAAACTAGTCACTCACCATCAGTCACAGAATTGGCTCTTCATCAGTTATTTAACAACACTTTGTACATCAGTGGTGAATGAAAACAGAAGTCCAAAAAGAATACTAGTCACTCACCATCAGTCACAGAATTGGCTCTGTAGTATTGTTAAAAGTGATGTCAGATGGCCTCAAAATGTAACTTAAATCACTATTGTCTACTCTAGTATACATATAACACCAAATAAAAAATAATATGCAAAAGCACTTTGTGTGAAAAATCTATACATGTGATTTTTTTTAGTTTACCATCCTGAATGTTCAAAACAATATTTGCTGTCGAAGTTCGACTGAAGGCACATGTTCGAGATGTCTTTTTTGTGTGAATTGGAGAGAGTAAGAATGATGAAATTTACATACTACTTAAATACCTGAAAATTCATCATGTGCTTACACAGTATGCAGTTTCAGAGATTAAGTCCTACAATGATCCGTCAAGATCAGCTCCGGATTTGACTACTGCAAAAACTAGCATAGCTTGAGCGTGTACAGCAGCAACCGAGCAAATCTTCAAGCCCAGCAGTTCAGCTAAATAAATGCGCTTCTGTTGATCGAGTGCCATAACAATCACAAAGTTTACATACTTGAGCACCTAAAAGTATCACGACCTTGCACCAAAATAAGCCTCTGACCCGAAACACACGCGCACACACCTCATACTCATCATTATCTCTATTTAGCTCAACAAGAAACAAGAAATATCTGCAGACTGGACCATATGAGTTCACCAGGCAAGTGTCAGTTGGAATAACAACATATAGCATTGCTACGTTCTAGGTGAGATTGAGTCTTCATACGGATCGAACTTCACGATCCTTCTCACATCAGGGAGCAACTGGTGCTTAATTGGTCTATGTCCTTTCTTGTACCAATAGTTGGTAATGTATCCTTCCAATTTTCTAACCTGATAAAGCAACAAAGTCAGATCCATCTTGGGACTATGCAAAATATCTATGAGAAACAAGCAAGTCATATGCTTGAAGCATGACCATCCAGATCCAGTTAGCAAGTCACGTCCAGAAGAAAGGCAGCCCACGAAACTTGATGAAAGGTTGAGCTAGAATATCAATAAAGTTCCTTGGACTAACATCTAATGAGGATTTTCCTGATAAGTTCAATTATATGAACAATAGCTACATGTTAAAAAGGTCCCAACATTCAATACGCACATACTTCCTCTGATCCAAAATGTAAGTTTTGGACATGATAAAAGTTAATATCTATTTGATATTTTGGGTGTTACTAATTCTTTCTTTATAGATGGTCAAACTAGAAATTTGTGACTAATAAGATTCTAAGAGAACTTATTTGGGATCAGAGATAGTATCTGTATCCCTTAAGATTATCACATCACCCTGATTGCAAACAAACTTTGACAGGGAAACCAGTAGAGCCAGTAGCATAGTTGTGAAAAATAATCTCGCAGGACTAATCATTGTAGTAAGTAACTGGCAATGGATACCGATATCACGATAATCAAAAGGCTTCCAATAGATCAATCACTAGAAAGTATAACTGCCCACAAGAAAACAACAGACTATCAAGTAACAGAAAAAAGATCATGCTCAATCTATGCCTCTATGGTGTATTGGTGTGTTCTTTTTTGAATATACTGTTCATTTTCTCTGTTTTCAAGGTTGCCGATATGCTGTTAATTTCATAGGAGAAATGCAGAGCATAGGTCTTACCCTTTTGACAATGTAAGATTCACCGGCAAAGCTCAACGGTTCTGTTAATACAGTAAGAAAGCCGTTCCTGTTTCCATACACAATATCAGTAAAGTATCTATCACCAACCTGGAAAAGGTGGGTAAAAGATTAGCATAGTAAACGCATTTTAATGAACGGTCGGAACTGATAACAGCCATTCCTACCAAAACAAGATCTGAAGCTGAACAACCGAAATAACTCTCAATTTCCTTAGCTGCTCCAGCAGGCTTCTTAGCATCTGTCGTTATTAGTTCAAAAAATTCCACTCACAAAGTCAAATTACATTCTAAGAAAAAAAGATGTTATAGAAACACAAACTCGTTTAACATCTAAGCGCAAGTAATTGCAACACATAATTTTAGTGCTTCAGTATCATGAGATGTAACTCATACTTAACAAAATGGAGCTTTTGAACTAATACTGATGCCAAATGAACTTGAATTAAGTTACCATTGTACATATCATGTGAAAGGTTAGCTCAATTCACTAGTTTTCATTAAGATGGCATTAGAGTTCCACAAGTTTACAAACTCACATTTCTGATAGCAGATTGATTTACATGTAGTGCTAGGCTCACCAACGACAGGACCAAGGGCATACGAGATCCAATGAAGCGAATAATTCTAGAGCTACGAGTTCCGTGGGCACTTACCATGTCTAATCACATGAACCCCGTCGATAGCCGCCTCGACCGTACTAGCATCCACCCCATCCGGATCATACTGCTTCAAGCCTGCATCCAGGCAAACACATCAATTCCATCATCACCCAAAACGTTTCCCCCAATTTTACGCTTCCTAAGAGCAG
Organism: Lolium multiflorum; assembly: GCA_030979885.1. Classification (NCBI taxonomy): domain Eukaryota; kingdom Viridiplantae; phylum Streptophyta; class Magnoliopsida; order Poales; family Poaceae; genus Lolium; species Lolium multiflorum. Next base: position 276,935,637 of record CM061749.1, on the reverse strand, counting down.
GCGCAACTCGAGCAGGGCAGACCCGCGGAGTTGCTGTAGAGAGCGATGGCGCCGGGGAAGGCCGCGCGGCACTGGTCAAACGAGGCAGCGAGCAGTGGCCAGAGCGCGGGCGCATAGGGCGCGGTGAGGGTGTTGTCCTTGTCGAACACCACGCCACGGAACCCCGCGCGACGGAGCTCCGCCCAGTCCAGCCACCTGATGTCCTGCACCGATACGTGCGGCAGCGCCAGGCGCGGCTCGGACGCCGCGACGGTCACCACCGCGGCCACGCCGCCCGCGTTGAAGCGCTGCCCCAGCGCGCGGGGCCACGACGCGGCCACGCCCATGGGTGTTGCTCTGGCGGCGCTGAAGGGGGCGGGAGGTGGATCGGTGTTTGGGTTTGCAGCTCTGGGGACGGGGAGCGGGGAGGAGCGGGGAGCGGGAGGGAGAAGTGGCGCCGGCGGCGGCCTTAGCATCAGAGCAGCGACGAGATGCTTGCTGCCGCTGGGCGTGCCCGTCTGGGAGAGAACGATCGGATGGATACCTTGGCCCGGGGATGGCGACATATTGCCAATCTGGCCCTGCGATGCAGTGGAAAATCTAGTCTCTTGCAGTTGCTTCCAAGCTGAGTTTACTTTGGGCCTCTTTTGTTTTCACTAGTAAAAATGCCCGTGCGTTGCCACGGGTCTTAAATTTCATTTCGCAAGAACATATATAGAATGGCATCAAGCCCTGTGAGCAACATCTTCATCCGAGAAAAGAATATCTCCTCTGGTTACTCTAGCAAGCAGTCATCAGTTGAATCCTCCATTACTCTGATATTTTTCATACGATATGTAGTGTCTCAAGACGATCGTTTATGTCGAACATGTTCCAGTTCATGCTTTCGCCACACACCAGGTTAACCTCCTTCCACTTGATGAAAACATGTGCTCCTTCCTCCTCACTTCTATAGTTATAGTTAAATATCTGCGCACTCCTTCCAAGCTTGTCGAACCATAGAAGTTTGCCAGGTATGTTGATTTGGCTGTGTATTCCCCACAACCATGCCACTTCCAAGCTAATGTATCATCGTCCATGGATAGGGTAATGCAATTGATGAGGTTCCAGAGGGTGAGGTATTGTCCTATCTCATGGACGCTAAGAATACCATGGATATCGATTGTCAATCAAGCCCTTGGCAACAGTCCTCTTCTTGCACACTTGCTATCTTGCTAACTTGCTATATAGGAATGCTAACTTGCTATCTAGGTGGATAAAGCAACTGGCCCACGCATTACCATGTACGTTATCCCATTTCGTTGAGCCTAAAATACAAAATATTAGAACATAAAAGCGCGTGTTACTGCACCATCCATCTTTGGTAAACGATGGTGGAAATAGTTAAGTGAATATAAATAATATAAATAATATCTAAGGGAAAGTTGTCATACCTTTAGAAGATGCACTTCGAACATCCATTAGACGATTGTGTTTTCACGTTTGCAGGATATCTTAGAAAAAAATTGCACATACATCAAGATAGAAGGCATATAACAGTAGTCATTGAAACAATGGTTAGAGATTCTGAACAACAGTGAAGCAGTCAAACACCAAATATAGAATACTGGACTCATCATTCTGAACAACAGTAATAATCTATAATTTGAAGGGAATTACATTTGTATATTGGGTACCGCTATGGTAGGATGGATACTTAGTTACATCCTAGACTGATTGTCCGTTTGGTAGAGTTTTTGAAGCACCATGTAGCATGTTACTAACAAAAAGGTAGTTAGGATCAAGCTCATTTGAACATCCAATCAGGTACGAACTATTGTGGCCGTTCTAGTAACAATATCAAAAGCAAGAGGAGCATTAAATTAAATTTAGGCTCCACAAAACCTAAATAAGAACTCTGAATTTTTAAAAAGTGAGACTATGCTTTTAAAATTACTTTGAAGTTGCTGAAGCTTTTAAAGTTTACACCCCACAATATTTGAAATGCAACCTCTACTTAGCAGTACACGTCTAGCACATTTTGAATCATTGTATGTATTAGTACTACCACACATCTACATACAATTTGGTGATGTAAATATAAAACCATTTGTCTACAAAAATAAATTGTTCCAAGTAACATCAAAGTACACATACATGTCAGCTAGCAGCCTCTCTGTTTTTCAACCACTCGATCAGACTAATCATGTAAGGGATCTTGCTACCATGAATGATCCTCACCAATAAAAAATACTACAATTAAAAAATAATGCTAGATAAATTATAGCATAAGCTAGCCATTACAAGAGATCAATAGAGTATTGACAGGAACCCCAGGGAAAAATTAAATCTATATGTACACATGACAACAAGGATAGCTTGGCATGCCTTCCAAAACAATTGAAGGATAAGTAGTAAGCTAGGAGTTGAATGCGTCCCCAGATAATTATGTAGTAAAACGAAATAACCAACACCTGTTTAAGATAAGCAAACTCCACCAAATAATATGAGTGTTGAGATGTGGCCTGCAAATCTATTGAAAAATGGAATCAACAATTAGTACTTTGTAATCTACAGCCCAATGCCTAGATGGAAAACATGAAAACTTGAATATTGGTGAACTATGTTTAATATCGTATACAAGAAATTATATGAAATGAAGCACTTTACATCTTTTTCGCGAAAGCCCCACAAAAGCCTTGCGTTTCGATGCATTGATAGAAAAGAAGATTTATATGTACAAGCCCAAGAAAGGACCAACACCACACCATACAACTCAACCCGAAAGACCTAATCTAGGGGAGAAGTTGACGAAGACCCTGGGCCCCGCGTCCGCCCATTGTTCGGCCCCGATGTCGCCAAGCAAGGAGGCCACCGAAGGACGCACATTTTGAAAATCGCAGCGTTCCTGAAGCACTTTACATCTCATCAGCAGCAACATATTACTTATACTGTTTACATAATCCAACTGTATGTTCCCTCTGTCTAATACTTGAAATGTCCAAAAACTTGTCTTGGCAACTAAGCATAAGGAAAATAACTGAACAGGCGCAGCATATATATTGTGCAAGAACTTGGCTTGAGCTATATCTAGCACATTTTACCTCCTTGCTCATTCTCACTAATGTTTCAGATGCTTCATTTTCTAAAGAAAACTTCACTTATGCACGTATACAACACCAAACAGGGTAAGGTAGATAGTTTAGTACCTCGTCCACAATATATGAAGCCCATTTTCTAAGTAGCCAGGTTCTCAAATTACACCGTCAGATCATGAAACCAATAGGAAATTTTGATCCAAGCATCAAACAAATTGACCAGGTATTGAATAAAAGGCACGCAAGAAGAGACTGATGTAGTAAACCTTACCTCCCACAAACAAGTTAGAGCATGAAGAGAAAGCTGCGCTACATTTAGCAGATTCCCAACTGGAACGTGACATTGTGGCAATGGATTTATTCCCCACTTTAATATCAACCCTAAACCCTAGAAATACTAACCAGACCAGTTAAAAATGACAAGCCACACAGAGCAGGCAAGATATTGTAATGAAGGGTGAAATAAAAAAGACAGATAGAACACTCAGAAACCTATGTTCAGATGAAAACTCAGAAACCCATATGCAGTTGCATATCCCAAAACCTATGCACGGCTGCAACTCACCTGGCTTTTTTTTTCCTTTTTCAAAAAGTCACCACGAAGAACGGTCTGCACCCAAAGTCACTTAGATCCGACAATTCTTGTTGTAGAAAAAAAGGATCCCACATTATTTTATACAGTGGAGGAAAGATAAATCACAAAAAACAATTAATTAAAAGGATAAATGAAGAAGCAAGACCTATGCATAATACAAGAAACTCCCATTGAATTAGAACATTATATCACACCTACAGGGCATACATGTATGTCAGGGCGAAATCTTCTACTATGAATAATGTTCCAACCATTTGTTTACACAGAAGTGTTGCTTCCAGGTACATACACGAGTACATAGAATTTTCAATCTGTCTGGTCAAAAAAGAAATCTTGCTACCATGCATCTACTTTATGAAAAAAATAGCGCAACACCACAAAAGCATGTAATTCAGGGGAAATTTTACTGTATAGATATCTGACAAAAAAGATGGCTTGGTAGGCCTTTCAAGCGATGGTAGGAAACGCAGTAACCTAAAAGCTGAATGCATCGCTAGTAGCCTAGTAGGAAGCCAAGCGGAACACCGCTAGGCCCGCAAATTCAAGGCGCATGTCCAGGGCTCCATTTAACATCACAAATTCCAAATACAAGAAATGATACCAAATATGCACCTTACTCAATGGTAATAGCAAATCGTGCACCACATGTTCCTTCCAATAAGTTGTTGAAACAATTATTTGTTTATTAATTGTGTTAGCATAAGGAAATATCAACACTAAGACTTGCGTATTATCCTGAGATCTTGACTTATGCTATATTTGCAAACCTTATCGCATCTTCTTGAGTGCAACAGCTACATCATTTTCTGAATAAAACTTGAGGACTCCATTCCTCAAAGGATGACATAAACTATTTATATTGTACGACACATCCATAATAAATTGAATAAAATGCATGACCAAGAAGAGATTGATGTAGTAAATTTTATCCGCAACGAACAATTAAGCACTCAGAATTACCAGCTTCAAATTGTAACCGTGGCATGGGGCAGCGCCTCTCTCCCCTAATTTAGCATCACCAAAAATAATCCCCAAATCAATAAAAATTCAATAGCTAGACAGATCATGTAGGAGCTTGATTAAATAGTTATTGAGAAGCAAAACATAGACACCCTTCCCACTATTCTTCTTATAGTTCAGAAAGGCCCATATAGTTCAGAAAGGCTATTCTGGATAGGATTAGTAGACACCCTTCCCATTATTCTCCTTATATAATTCCTAATTCTAGAGATCTCTTACAGATAACCACTTGCGCTTAGCCTAACCACTTGCATGCTATATGTTCACACTATCTTCTGTAAGGCTGTACTGGACCGGTGAACTGAATATATTTAATTGTATTATGACACCACGCTTTAATTTCCAGCTGAGGTACAGGCTGAAGCTCTGATACCTCCATTTAAATAATCAGCATACGAACCTGCATGTTAAAATTGTATGGCTTAGTGTGTAAACTGTGTACAGGCTGAAGCTCTGATCCGAGGTTTACGAAAACATGAACAGTACAACAAGAAAGACTAAAATTTTCCTTAATAAAAATACTGAATGTCGGGTATTTCACTGCCAAAACCACATCAACAAACTTCGTGTACGCGAAAAGCAAACTCCCCCAGGTAGATTGTCGTAGCAATATTGATGTGGGGCAAGAAAAAAGATATATAGTGCTTATACATGAAGGGAGAAGCAACACACAATTTCTCCATTCTCACTGTCATTTTCGTTTTGAGGCCGTGTGAAGTGACATAATTTCCGTCTTACTACTTACATTTTTTCCATTCTTAGGTGTGACTACAGTTTTCCATCAAGTGTATGAACTATTTATGTTGTTTTTCAGATTTCTGCAAACTGAACAATATATAAAAAACTATCTTTGTAGCTTATGATTTCTAGCTAATGTCCAGCAATGCTTGTTAACATCTACTGCCCGTGTCTAAAAGACAATATAATTAACGATGGACGGAACAAGAATTACCTGCGGCTAACCAAGAATTACCTGCAGCCCTAAATTTGCAGTATTACACACAGATGCGAGACTCACGAGATTATTTCAAATAGGAAAATGTACCCAGAGTTCAGAACTTCAGTCTATTCATACAAACTATGGCATTAGAGCCCAGAAGGTAAACAAGATTCGGGCTATACCTTGTTACAGAACTTGAGTAGCTTTTGTCATTGCTCCAGCCACTGTCATTGGCTTTCAACTGCTCAGAAAATGATTAGGAACACAATACTATAACTTCATGAAACATGGAAAACACTCTACATATTTGTCCCCCATGAATCTCTGAGACTGTGACCACATCTTCTGTAATATGCATTCCATGCAATGGCAGTTGCAGATTGGACTCGTCCATGCAATGCCCTTGCCAATCCAGAGGCGGTGGCATTATTGGCAGAGAAGGTGGACTGGCTGCTGCAATACTGATACATAAAAATTGAATACTTTCCAGCTTTTAAATTTTGAACGAGCTAATTCTCCAGGTTCATGAAAATCTATGCAGGGCTATGATAAATTTGTACCTAAACTTTCGCTAAAGATTGTCAGCAAACTCACCACAGCATCACACACTCATTTCAGTGAATTCAAAGTAACACATACAAAATTGCACAGAACAAATATTCTACCAAGAAACGAACAAGCCTCAGTTATACCTTGCAAGATCGATCGTTGGTCCAGGATTCCAAGTAACATGCTTGGCCTGCAACAATTTCAACTGACCTTGTAAAATCAAGATAACCTCAAGATTTCAGAGAATCAAGAAACCTCAAACATGAAAAAAGTGACCTCTGAAAGTCTGTAATACATGCCTCCGGCGGCAGACAGAGATGGGGGCAGGACGGTGCAGGGTGCTGATCCTGATCCATACGCGGCTGACTCACACGGCTACCTCAAGTTGCGGGCACCTAGTCCGTTTGCCGACCGTTGAGCCGAGCACAAACATCAATCAATGGCTATGTCTGGGTGGGCGTTCGCTGGGGCGAGTACAGTGCGTGAGGACATGGAAACAACCCAACACGGGAAGCGTGGGGCTGCGATCGATCTTGCAAGGTATAAATATATTCAGTTCACCATCGAACAGCTAACCAATTCAAGAACCATCTAATGAAGGATACAACCAAATTTATCAAACAAACAAGCAAACTATGAGCCTTCACACACCCAATATTATACATCAGGAAAAAAAGTAAGTAGTTCATCACTGCAGTTTCATGTTCCAAATACCGTACCACAGTAACCCCACAACCATTGGTATTTATCCTCACTAGTACAAATGCCCGTGCGTTGCTACGGGTTTTCAAATTTTATTTCAATGCACATATATAATTCACAATTCAGTATGATAATTCAAAACAAATTCAAAACAAATCAAGGTTATCGTAATGTATTATATCATAATAATACCAAACGCAATAACAAGATATCATTGTTGTGTATCTGCGTGATTCCAAGATCTAGATCTTCTTGTTACTCTTCTGAGGTAAGTCCCACATCGACATTATTGTTGTGCATCTACGTGGTTCCAAGTTCTAGGTCTTCTTGTTACTCTTCAGCGATAAGTCCCACATCTGTGTTGGGCCGTCATAACTGTCAACTCAACAACCTCTCTTATTGGATCTATTATTGTCTCACAAAACATGGATGCTGCAGACACATGTATAACTGAAGAAATACTTTTTTTATGATTAGTCCAAACGGCACTTTAATATTCATAAATATCTGGACACAACCTTGAATCGTAGCCTTCTATGTCGAACATACATACAAAAGAGGCTTAACAACTCTTCCAAATAATGGTAGGGATAAAAAGGCCACTTCCAAATAATGGTTGGGATAAAAAGGCTAGTAGTACGGATGCTAAATTTTTAGGCAGATGTATCCTCATAAGAGCTGCAGAGTATTTATTATGAGGATGTAAGCAAAAATTAAATTTACCTTTCATGCATAAATCTAACTGATGTTACTCTTTGCAATAGTATAAGAAAGACATGTGAACTTGTGAAGGGTATCTTAGAATACTCAAATACGCACCGTACATTGACTGCACTCATACAAAGCAAAATAACTCATACAGGATCATGCAAGTCCACTCATACAGACCAGAATAAATTATCACAGAAGGGCTCATGCCCATCTAGCATGTACATATGCAATTACATGGACGTAATAAACTCCTATCTCTGCTGATATTTAATTCTTTCAATTAGTAATTTCCAAGAACCAAATTAACATACGCTAGATGTTACCAACAATAAGAAAATAACAGGCACGTGTCATGTATCCATTGCGTCCTTCCATGAAGTAGCCAACAAAAATTAGTTGATGGTTACTTCTCTTCCCATCGAAAAAAATAGCTCCACACTTTCCCTAGTGGTGGTGATTGGTGAATCCACCATAGTGCAGTGGAAGGAACAAAGCGAGGCACCGTCAGCGTTGAAGGTTCTAAAGACAAGTGACCGCACGATGGTCACTCGCATGGTCGTGCATCACGACATTGGTTGCAAGGTCACAGTTGTCGTGTTGCTCTCCAAGAGCAGCATCTCACAGTGTGAAGTATTAAACGTTCTTTAACCATAGCTGCATAATGCTTACCTACAAGGAAAAACAACTGATTCTGAAATAAGTGGCAATAGAAATAGGTTTTGACATATGAATTACCACAAGTAGACCTTACTTTTGGTAAATCTCATGCTATGTTGTTGCAATGAACTAAATGAACAGAGAAAATTTCTACCAGTAAATCTATCAAGCAACCTAGTGCACGTAACATGGAAGACAATTCTCACCAGATTTGATGAAGTGGTCTCTCGAAGCCTCTGAATCAGCCAGTCAGGCACACCTCAAACCTGCACAAATCAGAATGCACTTCACAACAAAATGGTGGATTTTGTCGGTACCAACTATCGGAGTGCTGGTGGGGGTGATGAAGAAAGATTTGTTCCATGAGATCTGGGCGCTCATGAACGGAACAAGTGATGGAAGAGAGAAGGGTGCAGAAGTAAAATTCAAGCCGGAAGCAATGCCGGGAGAGAGAGAGAGAGATTTTGAGCGCCTCTAGGCGCCCGCGGTCCGCAGTGAGATTCTGCACCAGTTTGATTAATTATTAGTCAAACTTTAATAACATGATAAACAGAAGAAAATATTTATTAAAAAACTGAGAATCACCAAACTACAAATTGCAGCAACATATTCACACATGAGGCTCAAGTTATCAGCATCTAATGGATTGTTCCAGTCACTGAATTGAGCAATTGCAATTCATTTTTGAGTAAAGCATAAGCACCACATTTTTTTTCCCTTCATATATAACAAAAATAACACAGATGTAAATGGCGTAAATCTCATACAACCAAGAGCAGAATCTGATCCAAAAATCCCATGTAAAATAAAATATGGCTTCTCTGAAACAAGCTACACAAAAATATGACAACGAACTAACACTTAATAGAGATAAGGGAAAGAGTCCACCAAATAAGGAACACTCTATCGTATGTCAAAAAATATGCAGGCAAAAAAGTGCAACCTCGGTCTATCGTATGTCAAAAAATATGTACGCGAAAAGTTGCAGAAAGCTCTCCGAAAAATGCATTTTTGGTACTGCTACTACTTTCAAGAAAACAACCTTACAACAATAGCTTACTCGAGAGTAGGGAAGGGCAATAAACAATTAACATCACACGAAACAATTGGATCACCCTCCAATTCTTCATACCTTAATTTTGTAAGAAAAGGAAAAAATTTCTAACATGTCCCTGTGGTGAATCTAGTAGATACTATTCCTGACCAATCTACCAATGTAGACTGTCAAGCTGAACATACAGCAAGGTAGAGGATCACACTCAATGTGATGTGCTACATGAAACAGTGAAAGTTCAACTAATTTAAGCATAACATTCAGTACGCCACTCAGCCTCTCCTATATGCAGATCTTAAGAGATAAAAAACTTCCACTGCTAAATGTCTCGCACACAAGAAATTACGGCCTCAAAACGGTAGTGGAGAAAATTACTTTATGGTTCCCACACATCTACCAGTCATGGTTTATGACGTGTTTACTCACCTATGTATATAGAAAGAATGCACCTACCTGTTTAGTAAATTGGAGCTAGATACCCAATCTGTGACGGAAGCTGCGCTCCACCCGCCGCAATGCACATGTGACACCTGGACCTGCAAGATGTGTGGGAATCATCACATGGTTATATAGTCTTATAAAAGTACCGCAAAAGTTGCAGCATTCATCTCACATGATTAAGTTCCCTTTCATGCAGCCAAAAAGGAGATTATCATCCTATGTTAATAAGAACAAAATTCCACTGAAATCTTGTACAGAGTAAGCAGTGTCGCACAACTGTGGAGCACCCGAATTATAGTACGCACCTGAATCAAATAAAGAAGTTGACATCGCTAAATTGTCCTTTTACGACAAATCTCAAACACTGTCTTATAAAGAGGCAAACCATACAACACATATGTAGAGAGTATAGTGTTCTTGTGAGGTAAAATAAATATACAATGGAATGTAGAGCTACAAACAGATTGCAAACTATGTATAATGGTTCGCCAACTGTCGAGGCAGCCCCACGATGTTGCAACATGAATCCAATACTGCATTTCTTCACTTGCGAAGGAACTGGATGTACCCATGTTTGGTTAAGTGTTCTCCTATCCTACAATCTTTCCTGGGAATCTTCAGAAATTGTTCTGCCAAAGGTTTGCTAATAAATTCAGTGAAGTACATCAATAGTCAGACATAACTCTTTGCACACACGCTCATATCGTGAACCAAATTTTGATTTCGTTTCTGTATATTATTTCCATGGATCTCAGAACCAATTTTGAAAAATGATGAATGACAACACTACACTACACAGACGCATCTCAGGTCCTTTGCTTGAAGAATTATTTTAATTTTTCATCTAGCCTAAAAGCCGTTCACAGGGTCGATAAAACAACACTTCCCAACCTTGCAGTTTTTTGCCAAAACCGAGAAATACTACAGTATCATGAAACTGCAGTATTCCAAGCCCTAGCACTAAAATACTTCAGTTTTTGAATAATGCGGTTTAGAAAAATACAGAACTTCCAAACAGGGCCCAGCCTATAAGGAAAAACAAATGCTCATCCACATACAGACTGAAGAGTAAATTAGGCCATATCTTGGATAATAAAGCGAGTGGGCTATTCACAAAGAGCTTATATGTACTGCTGATAGCATATAGCCATATATCATCAATAACAGTGCAAGCTAGCCTTAGAACAATAGTACATCACCTGCACAACGGTACATCACCTTTGGGCCATTCCATTTTAACAACACAGTCTACATAATCTCACACGATAACACATAGCAGAATGTTTACCTCATCTCTCATGTCCTCGACGACACCTCTGCTATTTCCTAAATCCTCGCCCAACCCTCCTAGTATAATTCTGAAAGCATCAAGCTACATAAAGAAATACCAAGATAAGCGATCAATCTAAATATACGTTGAATCCATTCCATTTTCCACAAGAAAAATGTCAAACCAAAATTAAAAAACCAGTGAGCATATAAGCATCAGAAAAATATAATCTAATAATGGTAGGTAGGAGCAGAAGATATGGTCGCTACGGTCTTAGCATATAATACTTGTATTAGATAAGCCTGCATGCATTACTTTGTCTCATCAATAAGCCAAAAAGAAACATGACTGGTATGAGGTAATATAGAATAGTTAAATGGTGCAACAATAGATGTACAACAACTGCATATTCATTTGAAAAAATAAATACATAATACGACAAGTTTGAGCCTCCACACAAGGGAACTGATATGCTTCTCACGTGTTTTGCTGGTAACTCCTTGCTCGAAACAAAGAAAAAAGCGAAAACAAACTTCACCACAAGTAACTGGAATTAAAGACATTGCAAAGGTGAGGAGTAGAAGATGTTATTACAGATGGCAAACAATCCATGTCATATACAGTAAGGTAAAAGTAAATAGGTGTGTACCTGTGCTACATGATATTGTCCCCCATACTTTATCCAAGTAGCGCAAGATCCTAAAAAAGGAATCCTCTAATGTCATTATTCCTGATGGAGATGGCTAGTGCGCCAGCATATCCTCACCATTGCCTCTCCGAACAGTGTTTGGTTTCACAAAAAGGTAAGGGCGAAATCATTTTGATAATAACATGCAAGTATTTAACTACATTGATCTGCAAGTGCTACAGAACTGTAGAGAAGACAGTAGAGAGATAATGTAAAGCTCAATTACCGTCTAGTTTCTGCAGAAAACGTGCAGCAAAATCCATCTAATTTATAAATTTAAGCATACAACAATCATATAATTTATGCAGAGTCCCATCATGGTATGCTGATATGATAATGTGCCAGAAAACGAAATAATCTTCCATCCGATTTGTAGCTATATATTCAAAATCAGCACAAGAACTTGAAGTTTGGCATGTTAAAAAGGAGAGCTTGAACCTCAGTGTGTCACAATCAATTTTGTCAATTCACACATTTTAAAACATGTGTACTCGTACAGATTGGTGATTACAACTTCTTCCATCACGAAGCAAAATTTGAAATTAATCTAGCACAGATCAGGAACATCACGAGAACTAATCTGTTGGTCTCTGTTCCAAGAAGCTGTCTCTCTGGTTCCATGGTTCAGGACTTACCTCCAGACTGCCAGGTGATGAATCAAAGGAGGCCGCCGGCAGCGAAGTCCTGCTTGAGAAGGAGGGGGCGGGCTGAGGTGAGTACCGTGGGGGCGAGCTTCCATCGCCTCGGGGTACCGCGCGCCCTGCATCTCACACCACCGCAGAGAACATCGTGTGTGGGCATGGAGCTCGTGGTTGGTCTCGACCTGGGAATGGAGGAGGAAGGGGCACGGAGTCGCTGCGTGGTGCCGGACGGAGGGCCGACGGCGGTAGCGAGGGGACCACCCTGTGGTGGTGTGCGGGCGCGTGGTTCCCCAGGCGGTGCGGGATAGAAGAGATCTGGGGGCGGGCAGCACGGTGGCAGAGCGCGTGGGTAGGTGCTCGCCGGCAGCCGGCAGCCGGGCGCGGGGGAGGGGCTCGCTGGTGGCGGCGCACGCGGTTGGGGTCAAAAGTGGGTCAAGGTCGTCGCTGGTGGTGACGAGACTTTTAGGGTTGAGGATAAATAAAGGAGTGGTGGGAGGGTAAAACTGTCTTATTGAAAATATGTAGGACGAAAGTTTTGACCGGAGGAAACAGAACCAATTCGTCCTTTTTAGATAGTAGAGATAGAGATTGCATGAATCAAATTTAGTAGCTGACAGTAAGCCCGCAGCCACTGGTCTCTAAAATTAAAATCATTGTATGAATCAAACCGGCGAAAAAAAGAAGTTGTAGAACAATCCTCTATTAGATTAGTCTGTGAATACATGGTACACGAAAAGAGATTCATACGTCACCTTAAATCCAGGCCGATTGCAAATAATGAAAAGGCTACAAATACCTGTACAAGTAAACTGCCCCCCAAATATATGAATGGCGGAGTAATACTTGTGCATCTTCAGCAATCACTTTAAACTCCAGCAATTGCTGTAAAAATAATCTAATACACGTGAAGAATATATGGTCTGAAATTACTACTTGACCCAAAAGCTTATTAATTAGCACGCACAAAACAAGATTTGCTACTACTCCATACAAACACGGGAGAGGGATAGATGTGATACAAGCAAGCAACAGAGAGCGACGAGAAATCTAATAAGCAATAGGAGGGGGAGGGGCAGCTCGATCTAGCTACGGTATCATTACCTCCAGATCGATCTAACAAGAGGAATGAAATTTGATAAATACACCGCATCAACAATAACCTAAATACAAATCCTCTCTAGATTTTATGAGTAAAAGGTAAAAAACTAACATGTAGATGTTGAGTTCGGAGTTCTCAGAGGGCTGGAAGGAATAGGACCACAACGGAAGGCGGACTTGGATGGGGTCGTCGCTGCCGTCGCGGCCGTGACCGATGGCGCCGGCTTGGCCGGATCTTCAGCTGGCTCCTACGTCCATCCTACCTCACCGTCGGGAGACCGGCCCATTCCTTTCGGTCGGAATTCTCCCCGGCCAAGCACGCTAGGGCACCCAAGATCTCTAGAGGAGGAGCACGAGGGTCTGCGGATTCTCAGATTTCTCGGAATCTAGACGTGGTCAGGGTAGGCGAGGGTTCGTGTGTTTTATTGGGCTTGGCCCATTTGTGCGCGTGCGGGGCGGAGCAGAGACAAGCACGAGGAAGGAAGCGACGAGGACGACCAAAATGTTGACGTATTGGCAGAATAAGGAACACCTTCGTCCTTTTTAAGTAGTGTAGAAAACAATTCATGCAGTTTTTAGGGAGCCCAATTTAGGCAGTTTGGTTGTTTTTGCCGACATCAAATCTTGGTCATCACGGTTCTTAAAGCACGTTTCAGCTGCATGAAGAGAAACGGCGAATCCATGGTTTTTTCCATAGCCAACTTTTGCGCGTGCAAAAGGGGGGAGGTTGCGCCGAGCTCGTGTGAGGGTGGAGATGGCGCGAGCTCGCGCGTCCGTGGAAATAAAGCGGGAGAAAATACGTTACCTCGTATCGATTTGCAAGCCCTATTTAAACTTGGTGGTAAAAAAAGATGTGTACATCACTTGATGCATAGGCCGATGTCTTTAGACCCCATTTCGAATATAAACACCCTTTGGCTCAGGCTCACCGTCAAATCACACGCACCATTCCCCTCCCCCTCGAGCTCTTCATCCCGGGAAGAATCTTCACTGATGATCAGATAAGCGACGCCATCTACTCCAGTCAGTGTAGGACGGCGGCGGCAAGCGATCTTCCTCCTCTTCTATGAGTCGTTCGTTGCCTTCTCCGCTCCTTTGATGGCAGTGAGTATTAGCAAACCCTAGTGTTGTTAGTTTAGATATTTGAGGATGTCGAGTAGATCTCAGTAGATGATGTGATGTGGTACACCTAAGATAGTTATGTAGATTTTTCTTGTTGGTGGTGGTGTTCATGTTTTAGTGATAGATCAATGATTTTGTGGCCATATGACAGGTTTTGCATTTACTGCTAGTGTTATTGTGTAATATGTTCTTATGTAATTCCAATAAAATGTTGATCATGTGTAGTATGTTTATGTGTTGTATGTTTTTATCTAGACCTTGCGAAAAAGATTGTTAGAATTTTTTGACAATTAGAAATATGTTTTTTGGGTGGAGAAAGCATATGCATCCGTGAGCCGAATTAAATTTCCTACTAAGAAGAATGTATATAGGCTCAAAGGCGATGTCTCGGGTGTATTAGAAACCACGGTACTCGTGCTTATAAGTTGGTCTAATGACCACGAAGAAACCTTTCTTTAACTTTAGATCATTTACTATTAAGTTAGCCCAGAAACCATATTCTGTGAGGATAAAAGTCTAGGAAAAACTTCTCTCTTAAAACAATATCCCCTATACAATATCATCCACCACAAGAGCGACACACTCACCACGGTTTTGGAGAATTTCCACCAAATGTAACATTTATGCAAGATTTAGTTGATCCAGGCTTGCAACATGGAACATTTTTTGGATAGTTGGTGGTTGTTCAATTATTGCAAAGAAATGGCCTATTTCGTTGGAAGCTACATGAGGGTTTACAAAGCACTGGCTCATTCGGAATTGTCAGTTGATAATAATCGAAGTATCTGGAAAATGAAGGTATTGTCAAACTAAAACTTTCTTGTAGTACCTCCGCAAAAGTGTTATACGTTCCAAGGATAACCTGGCAATCGCAATTAACATAGAAATTTACCGTGCAGTTTTGTCACCATGATGAGACAATTAAGCACTTACTTTTCAGCTGCCTCCTAGTGTTGCAAACATTTGCAACTCATTACCTGGAATAGATCACGCGTATAGAATTATCATTGGTGAAAGCATTAGTCGCTTTAGCTACGGAGAAATAATATAATATGATTTACAAATTTTATTCTTTGCAGGTCATTTACCTATGTCTCCATTTGCTGTGTTTGTGATCCTCTCTCTCCAACATATAGAGAGATCTGTTTACGACAGTTGTAGTAGGCGGTGAGCATATTTTTGTCCTACATGGACAAGCTCCATCGCGTTGCTACGAGTTAGCTACATATTTGTATTGTGCTTTTTTTTTGTACCGATGTGTATGAATTGTATCTACATGATGCTAACTTATACCTTTATTATTAAAAAAAGCCATGATCAACATGCCGTCTCTTTAACTCCGTCAATTCGATGTCGGTTGCTGAAAGATATTTCGCGGGCTGTCACAAAAGCCTCGTTGAAGGCAAGGGGGCTAGTTTATCATACGTCTAACAGAGAAGTAACTCGTAAGAGCACCTCTATAATACAGATGGTGTTGTAAAGAAATAAATTTTGCATTATTTGGAAAAAAAAAATGTCCAACAGGTGACCTGTAGCTATATGTGACCTAAGTTTTCCCTCTATGTGATGTAAATATACATCACCAAACAGGTGGTGCAAAACAAATCTAGGTTGCGCGTGCACAACCAACTGCTAGCCTGGACATTCATTTCACCCTCCCGTCACGCGTCCGCCACCCTCCCACGATCGTCGCTGGTGACCAAATCGAGTCACGCGATCGTCAGTGGGCGTCGCCCGGCTCCACCACCCCCTCAGCCACTCCTCCGCCACTCCGGATGGCCGCGTCATCCCTTGAGGTTATTCAAGTATGAAGAAATGATGCGGACAACAAGCTCATGTTTGTCTACTTCCTTGAGCATCCGGTGTACCCGAGATATTTTCGTCGTCGATTCCGGATGACTCTCAATTTGTTCAAGCACATCGCATACTATGTCAAGTTCAGGGGCGAAGCCAGCAGAAAATCCATTGGGGTCAGCCAGTGCATTGCTTGTGTTAATTAGGCTCTAGAACAATGTTTTAACACTGATTTTGTAGCAATCCATCGGGGTCAGCTGACCCCAAAAAAGGGCCTGGCTTCGCCCCTGGTCAAGTTCCACGATTGGTCCTTCGAATAGACGAGGAGTTGCGCCAGAGACGTAGGGAATAGCACCTCCCAAAAGGTGATTGCCACATTGCACATGATGGCATAAATTATTCCGACAGATCTTGTTGATGATCAGTCGGAAATGTGCGAGAGGCATAGCATCAAGTGTGTGAGCCTGAGTTCTTAAGAGCACCCAATGCTCAAGACATGGCTCGGCTATTGGAGAAGAGTGCACCACTTTGTTTTTTTAGGTATGTTCGGTTTCATTAATTGCATGTATTGGAGGTGGAAGAACTGTCCTGCAATATGGCATGGATAATTTATATGGGACAAGAATGATTCAACTATCATAATTGAGGCAGTGGCCAATTATGAGACATGAATATGGCATGCTTTATTTGAATGTCCGGTTCTTGCAATGTCATCAATGCTCTCCAATGGTCACCTTTTTTTTAGCTAATGGTGAGTCACCAACAACGATGGACTTTCAAGCAAGTGGCCGTACCTACCACATAGGATACTACTTTGCGGATGGCATCTATCTGAAGCGTGCTATATTTTTGAATCCACTTCAAAGCCTCCATGGTAAGAAATAACTCCAATTCCATAATGCTCAAGCGGTGGCTAGGAAAACGTGGAACAAACATTTTGGATGTTGCAAGCCTAATTTGCTATTGTGAGATCACCGGCTAGACTTCAAGATCAAGAGATCCTTTGATATATCATGAATGCTTGCGTAATCATGCATAACATGAACATTAAGATAAGCATGGCAAGAATGAGGTATATGACAAATAAAACTTGAAGTGCCAATCTGTGTGGTCATCATTGACATAGGCATTCCCAATGGGCCTGCCGAAGATGGTACCCAGGGTTTACTGAAGGCCCATGAAGTCGAAGAATATGAAGATCGGAAGCCCAATTAGTTGTTAAGTAAAGATAGAGTTGTATTAGGAATAAAGAGATTTGTAACTTTACGGGTTGGACTCAGAAAGTCTCTCGGAGTCTGTAAACTTGTGTAATACGAAACCCTCGGCTCCGTCTCCTATATAAGGGGGAGTCGAAGGACAAAGAGAGGATCGAATCATTGTTTTACGTAACCCTAGCTTTCATAAGTAGTCGAGTACTTTTCCGGCTGAAACCCTCGAGATCTACTTGCCCTCTACTTCCAACAAAACCCTAGTCTACAACTTGTAGGCATTGACAAGTCGATACCTTGTCAATTGGCACCGTCTGTGGGGATTAGAGGCGACAAGGAGCTGATCTCGATGGCACGTTCAAGATCGTCGACTTCTTCGGTAGCAAGCAACGTGATGGATAGAGGTAAACGGATCGAAACTGATCTAGTCGATTTTATTCCTCACCCGCCCTCCCGTTTGGATGCATATGCGTATATGGAGAAGCCTATGGAGATGACGTTCGGAAAGTTCCACTTCCGCGTCGAGAAGGAAGGATCGTATCATCTCGAGGTTCCGATATCGTCGGGATTATCATCGTTCAAGGTCGACGCCGAAGAAATCTCATCGCCGCGCCTCGACAAGTCGTCCACAAGCGGGGAAATTATCAAGATCTTCGGCGGCGTATCCTCCGAGTCGTTCGCGGACTCCAACATAAGCAGCGACTCGGATAGCGTCGACAACTATAACTTCATCGACAGATCTGCCTCTGTTCGGGGGGTCTTCACCGATCTATACGATGGTGTCACCAATCCCAGCAAAGGTACATCTTCAAAATACCATAAAATCTATGTAGTTGGAGAAGCAAGTCGCGCGGAGGAGACGTTAGAGGCTTTCGATGATGCGGGAAACCCATATGTCGATCCCGCTGATCTCAGACGAGGTTTAGGCACTAAATATGTCGGGCCTACACCGCGTCTAAGGGTTCAACTCCCACAAGCAGCTTGGGACGACAAAGCCGCAAGAGCCATGGATGGTACGAAACCAATGAACACAACTGCTACGGCGAAAGAATTGCAAGCATACCAATACAGACTCGCCCGTGTTGGACGAGAATTAGAAAAACAGACAGCTGATCTGAATAGAAGAAAGGAGGCAGCTGCCGAGTCAAGCCGAAGAAGGGCAGAGCTCAGCCGACAGTCGGGTACTTCGGGAGATAGTCACAGGGCAGCCCGAAATAGAGGAAGATCTCGGCTGCAAAATATACCTGAGGCTGACAGGGAGAATTTAATTCAAAATCTCGACATGTCCTTTATGTCGATCGACACGAGGGGGAACATTATTCCCAAAACACCAGAAGCTGGATACATGGCGACACAAGCTTTCATCCTAGCATCCAGGCCACCTCCCGGAGATCCAAGAGAGGCGTTGTATAACATGGCCATGGCAGGAGTTGGAGCCATGGGAACGGCGTTCGCAAATACGCCTCCCGAAGGATCTGCAAGGCAAAATAGTCCACGACCTGCTGCTGCGGTGCAAGATCCCGCGAGAGCAAGTGGGGCAAGGGACACAACAACACAAGCAAGAGTGGACAGAGCACGACAGGAAAGAAGGGAACGTCGACACTCACCAGAGGTTGATGAAGAATATATGTGCAGACTCCCGTTCTTTACGAGACGAGTTCGCAGAACTCGAGTTCCATCAGGGTTTAAGCTACCCGATAATTACAAAAAATTCGATGGATCGCAAGATCCGGAAGATTGGCTAATTGATTATCTTGAGACGGTAAAGTTAGTGGGTGGAACTAGAGCAACCGCCATGCAGAGCATTCAAGTGCACTTGAGTGGTGCCGCACGATCGTGGATAAAGAAGCTGTCTCCTGGGTCTATCGACAGTTGGGAAAGTTTCGAGGATATATTCGTAAAGAATTTTTGATCCACATGCAAGAAGCCTGCATCATTGGAGCAATTGAGAGCTTGCAGGCAGAAATACGACGAGTCAATGAGAACATATATCCAGAGGTGGAACATTATCAAAAACTCGGCAAAAAACATATCTGATGAGAGGGCGATAGATGCATTCGTTGCTAGTATCAGAAGAAGAGACTTTGTCGAGGATTTGGGGAGAACCAATCCAAAGACAATAGCAGCGCTCATGGAAATAGCGAATAGGTGGGCGGATGGAGAAGATGCTGTTCACAACAAACGGCACAGGTCGCCTGAGGAGGACCGCAACCAAAATTTTCAAAATAGACGACGATTCCCTCGACAGTCCTCAGATTATGATGCTCCCGGCCAAATATCGGCTAGATTTCGAGGAAATAACGGAGGAAACAATCGCGATGATTATTAAAACAGTGGCGAGCAGCGCAACGACCACAAGGACGGCCCCCGTCCAAGTAGGCAAAATAATGGTCCAAGGTTCCAAAAGCCATACATATCTCCCGAAGATATGATGAACGGACCATGACAAATGCACTTTTATCTCGACAATAATGGAAAAAGGCAGTCAGGACACTTGCAGAAAGACTGTCGAACTTTTCAGGCGTTGAACAGATTTGCAGGGCATGTCAACGCACAGGCAGCAAACAGATACCCCCAGGGGCCAAGGAGTGAGGTTCATCTTCCACCTCCTCCCGCGATCACAGATGCAAACCGACATCAGTTACAAATAGCGGCAGCACCACAACCACCTCCTTACATCGACACCAATGGAGACGCGGTGTCGATGATTCAGAAGGCCAGGCCATCAAATAGAGCTCAAAAAGTAATTTCGCGACAGGTCTTTATGGCAGAGAAGATGCCTCCACCAACTATTGAGTACTTGAATTGGTCGGGACAGGACATTGGTTTTACCATTGCAGACCACCCGCAGCAAGCCCCGCGACCAGGGCAATCATCTTTGATCTTACCAGCGGTGATCGCAGGGTTTGACGTCTCACGAGTATTCATAGATGGAGGCATCAGTTTAAACCTTATGTACGCAGATACATTGAGGAAGATGAATATATCCGTGGCGAACTTAAAACAAACGGATACGCGTTTCCATGGTATCACACCAGACAAGCCAATTTATCCATTGGGGAAGATCAATCTCGGCGTTCAGTTAGGAACCCGAGAAAATTACAGGATAGAAAGGCTGGAGTTTGAAGTCGTGGATTTCCCGTCATAGTACCACGCCCTATTGGGGCGACCTGCATATGCCAGATTCATGGCAGTACCTCACTATACATACCTGTTGTGGAGGCTCCCTGGACCCAAAGGACCAATTACAGTTGGGAAGCTTTGCGGTAGCAGATAAATGCGACAAGGATTTTCATCGATTGTCAGAAACCTTCGGGATGCAAGCAGAATATATGGCGTCAAAGCTGACAACAGACTACGACGTGTTGCCAGATGTTGGGAGACCTCTCAAAGAACCAACCTTTAATACCACCAAGAACTCGAAGGAAGTACAGATACACCCGACAGATCCGAAGAAGACGACAGCTATCGCCACAAACATGGACCTCGCATAGGAAAGCGCGCTCGTCGAGTTCCTCCGTGAGCGCTGGGAAATCTTCGCATGGTGTCCACCTGACATGCCAGGAGTACCGAGAACTTGCCGAGCACCCCCTGAACTTGGATCCATTGGCTAGGCCAATCGACAACCCTTGCGGCGTTTTTGAACCAAACCGCAAAGCTATGCGTCGAAATCAATCGACTCGAGAAGCCGGGTTCATCAAAGAGATACACACAGCCACGTGTAGCAAACCCGGTCTGGTCCCGAAGAAAAACACAGAGGTCCTTCGCATGTGCGTCGACTTCACGTGTCTCAATAAACATTGTCCAAAGGATCACTTTCCCTCCCAAAGATCGATCAAATTATCGACTCCACGGCAGGTTGTGAACGTATTTCCTTCTTGGATGCATATTCTGGTTACAACCAGATTCGACTAAAGGAAGAAGATGAAGTCAAAACAGCTTTCATTACCCCTTATGGCGTGTTCTACAGTAACAATGCCCTTCGGGTTGAAAACGCGGGTGCAACATATCGATGATGCAAAAATGCCTTGCCGCGCAGATTGGCAGGAACGTGCAGGTGTACATCGACGATGTCGTCATAACAACACAGAAGGGGTCAACTTTGATCGATGATCTCAGGGAAACCTTCGACAACCTCGACAAATTCTGCCTCAAGTTAAATCCGACGAAGTGTTCTTTCGGTGTCCCCGCGGGAGAACTTCTCGGGTTTCTGGTATCAGCAAGAGGAATTGAGGCTAACCCGGAGAAAATTCAGGCCATCGTGACGATGCGGAAGCCAACAAAGTTAAAGGAGATACAACAGTTAACTGGACGAGTCGCAGCTTTAAGCAGATTCGTCGCCAGACTAGGGGAAAAGGCATTACCGTTTTACGCCTTGATTAAGCAAGGAGAAAAGTTCGAGTGGAACGAAGAAGCAGATAGAGCTTTCGAGGATCTCAAACGCACAATCTCGACACCACCAGTACTGGTGACACCGAAGGAAAAAGAACCTCTTCTGCTATATATCGCGGCCACACCTCAGGTGGTCAGTACAGTGCTTGTGGTCGAGCGCGAAGAAGAAGGGAAACTTCATGGAGTACAGAGGCCGGTATATTTCATTAGTGAAGTTTTATCTCCTTCAAAACAGCGATACCCGCACTATCAGAAGCTAGCGTATGGAGTATTTACAACAGCAAGAAAGGTGCGACACTATTTCTCAGCACACCCGATAATAGTGGTCAATGAAGCACCCCTGTCCAATATACTGAATAACCCGGAAGCTACGGGTCGTGTCTCCCTATGGGGAATAGAGTTTTCCCCTCGGGACATCACATATGAAAAAAGAAAAGCAATAAAGTCGCAGATATTGCCAGACTTCGTCGCATAATGGATGGAGCTGCAAAATACGGGACCCCCAGATTTGTCGAGAACTTGGACTACGAATTTCAACGGGTCCAAAAGGTTAGAAGGAGCTGGAGCAGGCGTGATACTTGTTTCACCTCAAGGAGACAAATTAAAATATGTACTACGGATGACATTCCCTAACGCCTCCAACAACGAGGCAAAGTACGAAGCACTGATACATGGGATGAAGATGGCGAAAGCTTGTGGCGCGACCCGATTAAAAAATTTCGGTGACTCCCAATTAGTGGCTCAACAGGTGATGAATCAATGCGATGCAGTCAACAATAGTATGATAGCATACAAAGAGTTATACAATGAACTTGAGAAGCTTTTCGACGGATGCGAAGTGAATCATATCAGCAGACTCATAAATGATGAAGCCGACGTTCTGGCAAACATCGGATCAAAATGTTTGGCGATACCACCTGGAGTATTTTGGGAAGAGATAAGTGAAAGGTCGACCAAGGTGAAAAAACAGCCAAAGAAAAAGGAAAAAGTCGAGAAAGGCTCGGGGGCTCCAGCAGCAATAGAGGCAAATATATCAGGAGATGAAGAAGAGTCACACGAGGTGATGGTGGTGCAAATCCCTTGGATGCAATCTTACATTGCATATATCTCAAGGAAAGAAATACCCGAAGATCCAGTAGAAGCAAGGCGAATTATTCGACGATCCAAAGCTTTCACTGTGGTTAAGGGCGAGCTTTACAAGAGGAGTATATCGGGAGTCTTGCAGCGGTGTGTTACACCCGAGGAAGGTCGATTGCTGTTAAAGGAGGTACACGAAGGTGTATGTGGAGATCACGCGAGTAGTCGAGCTATAGCAGCCAAGGTTTTCAGGGCAGGATTTTACTGCTAACAGCAATCGAAGATGCAAAGGACATAGTACGAACCTGCGACGCCTGCCAAAGGTTTGCCGCGAAACCACATTCTCCGGCAGCAGAGTTGATGCCAATACCATTGTCATGGCCCTTTGCTCAATGGGGTCTTGGTATGGTGGGAAAGTTACATAAAGCATGGCCAGGAGGATACGAGTATATGCTTGTAGCTGTCGACAAGTTCAAAAAGTGGATCGAGGCAAAGCCGATAAATTCACCAGATGCAGCGTCGGCAATTAAATTCATCAAGAGCATCGTCTTTCCGTTCGGAGTTCCTCATAGCATAGTTACAGACAACGGCAGCAACTTCACATCCAAGGAGTTCAAGGCATACTGCGCAGAGGTAGGCATCAAATTACAGTTTGCCTCGGTGGCACACCCGCAAACCAATGGTCAAGTCGAGAAAGCAAACGACATTATCTTCAATGGCATCAAGAAGCGCCTGTTGACACCATTGGAAAAAGCTCGACACACCTGGCCAGAGGAGTTGCCAAGCGTGTTATGGAGCATACGAACAACACCAAATACAGCGACACAAGAAACTCCGTTTTTTCTGGTCCACGGAGTTCAGGCAGTGTTGCCGATAGAAATAGAACACAACTCCCCGAGAGTAGCAGAATTTGATGAAGAAACTTCGAGAAGGGCACTGGAAGATGATGTCGATGCACTCGACGAAGCTCGGGATGAGGTATTAACAAGGGTCACCAAATACCAGCAAGATCTGGAAAACTACCACAGTCGACGATTGCGACCACGGTCTTTCCAGGTGGGCGACCTAGTTCTTCGGTTTACACAAAACAGCCATGAAAAACTCGAGTCGCCATGGGTAGGCCCGTACATCATCACAGAAGTAATTGAAGGAGGACCATACAGAATAAAGGACAAGAAAATAGGGATTGAAGAGTCAAATCCTTGGAACGTGGCGCAGCTTAGGCATTTTTATGCCTGAGTCGAAATATAGTCCTCTATGTAAACATACAATGTACTGAAACGCCCGCGAGTTTTCAGACGCACTCTTTTCCTTTCAGGGCACCGAGTGGGGCTGGAAGGTTTTTAATGAGGCGGACTCGCGGTGCTGCAATATAATAAAGATATTGGTGATATAATCTTTTTCTTCGACAGGCTCGGGGGCTTGCAATCCGCAAAATACAATATATATACTCAAGTTCACAATACATAGTTTCAAAGATATTTTGCCTTGGTTCAAAAAACCTCGCAAACCAATAAAAAGAATATAGCCGCCGACAAACGCTCGGGGGCTAGAAATAAAGAAAAAATACAAAACGACTTACAAAATAGCATTTACAATATACATGGCCCTTTTTTACAAGAGAATTTCGACAACAAAAAATAAATATTCGAGACCCAACAGGTCATCTATGTTAATCCTTTCATCGTCAGTAATCCTTTCGTCGTCAGCAGAGGCACTCATATGTTCAGCATAGTTGCCCTTGACGAAGAATTCCGCATCCATCCGAAGCAAATCGTCCATCATCTCGTCGGCTACAGGCGTGACAATCTCGTTGATCTTTTCGATATTCCTCCTTCGCCTTTTCAGTTTAGCATGGCATAATTCAACAATCTTAGTCATATCCAATTTTGGATAGACAACCTGCAGCATGATCATAGCAAATCGAGCTCCCGCAATTAATTGGGCTCTCACAAACTCATGGATGCGAGGAGCATCCCGAAACTTGTTCATCAAATCAGGAAGAGTCTTCGGTGGGGCGTTTCGAGGAAACATGGTGTTATAAACCAGAGTCAATATCTTCGTACAGAAATCAAGGAAGTCGCGAACTTGACCTGCGCGATCTTGAAATCTAACAATTTCTCGGGTGCGATCCGGCGTCGCTCAAAAACTGGAACCATGTTCCTGGGCAAGCCTTATAAGATGAGTGGATCTCGCCTCCACACGTTGATCTTCGGCGACAGTATCCAAAAAAGAGCCTGTTCAACCAAAGCGCATGGATAAGAGACAAGAATCAAATAGATCAGCGAAATTGTGAAGACAGGAAGCGTACCCGCCATATCCTGGCTTGCACTAGTCATCAACTCGAGCATATAGTTTTCTCGAGCAGCAGCTTGGGCGGCTTCGGCGACCGCAGTCTCCTTCAGAGTCAAAGCTTCCTGGGCTTGATGGAGTGCCTGTTTCTCTTTCTCGGACGACTTTCGGGATTGCTCCATTACTATAAGTACTTGTTTCTTCATCGCCTAAAGCTGCTGTCGGAGTTCGTTCAAGGTTTGATCAGGTTCGGTACTCGAAGAATCTTCGTTGAGATTATCAGCGGGAGTCCTCTTCGCAAAGGAAGAAGCGGGCAAGGCATCCAAGGAACGAGGAACCGCGGTATAGTTGTCAAAAATCAACTGGAAAAAGAATATCGACATCAATAACTTGGCAAGATAGCACTTCATTGATTCATATTGAATATTTACAAGCGCGTTACAAAATAGAGGGTTCCTAGTGAACCAATGATAGACTGTCGCAAAAGCGTCTACGGCGACACTAACAAAAGAGGAGAAAAAAAAAGAAATCAAGGATAAGATGGTCTACTTGACTTGCGGCTTTGAAGCACTAGGGGAAGGAGTTGGCTTGTATCTGAGGAAGGAGAGGATTTTCTTCGAGTTCGGCTTGGCGGCCTTGATCAAAGATTGCCACTTTTCGTCTCCATACTCTTCACATCACCAACTTTAGCCCAGTCGACATGTTGTTGGCTCTCAGCAACCAAAGCGATGGTGCCTTCGACGCCAATCTTCAGGTTTTCTTGCCGAAGAGCTAACCCAAGATCTTCCTTCGGAATGAAGCGCTTGGCAAGCGCAGCAAAGGTGTTGGGCTCATCTGTCTTCGGGAAGAAGTAGGGGAAGAGCCGAGAAAATGCCGCCTTGGCATCGGAGATGCTCTGGCGCACTTCATCTCCATAAATTTCGAGGAGAGAAAGGGTGTCAAGGAGACGGTCATCTTCCGGCTTTTCAAGCCCATATTCCTGGCTGGTTTTCCCTGCTGAAGCAAATCTCAGATTATTAATAAGTATACGCAAAAAATAATGCTAGAGTCAACTCGAGGAAAGTGACTGATACTTACTGACAAAGCGTTGGTTTTGCGACTCCAAGCGAGCGGCGATGGCAGCTTCACGAGCAAGTTGTTGAGCTGTGCGTTCACTCAAGGTGTTCTCAGCATCATGGAGTCTTTTTTCGAAGACCCTCAACCGAGGAAGCATCTAGCTCAGCTTTCTCACGAGCTTTTTCGCTCTTCGCTAGCTCGAGAGCAAGATCATCGGCGCGCTTATTAGCTTTGGCGAGATCCTCTGGTAAAGGACAGCAACAAAAGTTACAACAAAGTAGCAGAGGAAAAATTGTTTGACAAGAAGAGATAAGATAAGTACCTTTCAAACTGTTCGCATGGTCGCGGTACCCAACAAATTGAGTACCAAGACGAATAAATTGTTGCATCAGAGGCTGAGAAAACGAAAAGGGATAAGAAAACCAGAAGAAGAAAAAGTTCGACAGCAGTAAAAAGGAGTGGTGAGGCCACTTACGTTATCCAAAGAGGGAGTCGACGAACTCGTGGGTAGAAGGTTTGATCCTTCGACAGGTTCAACCCTGGCCTTCTTCGGTGAAGGGGCGCGGGGGCTGGCGGGAGGAGTCAAGTCCCCTATATCCCGCTGAGGAGGCGAGGTTTCTTCGGTAGCAAGGCGAGTGTCGGAAAGCACCAAGGTATGTGATGTGCTCGTGTGAGCAGTCACATTAACAATGGGATCCTCTTCTTCGTCGCCACTACGCATCAAAAGATAAATATGAGAAGACACAGAAAAAGCAATATAGCAAAAAATACAAAAGGCGAAATGAACTTACGAGCTAACAAGAGCATCCTCGTAAGGGTTGAAGGCTTTCCCCTCTTTTTCGGGAGAAGCCTCCTCGACAGGAGATTTCCCCACTTTGGAGGTGCCGGAATCTTCGAGCTCTTCCCTTTTCCTCTTATTCTTCGGGGAAGCAGCTGAAGGGAGCAAACGTGAAGACTCGGTAGCCTCGGATTCAACTTCTTTCTCAGAGGAAGCCGCGGATTTGTGAGAACCCGCAATCTCACTCTCAGGGCGAGAAGTGCCCTGGTGATCGTCAGTGATGACGGTTCGTTCTTCGACTTCACCGCCCTCAGGGAGGGGAGGAAGAGAAGATGCAACTTGATGTTTCTACAAGATGATAAAATATGTCGACAATAAGTTATACCAGGGAAGTCATCAAAATAGTAGTCGGCAAATGTTAAAAACTCGGAAGAGCAAAAATAGTTCACCTTGGGGAGAGCGTTGGTGCTGCTATATGGCTCGACGCGGCAAGATGATGGAACGGTGTCCTTCTTGCTCAGCGACGAAATCTTTCAGAGAAGTTTCTCCAAGTCTTTTATCGACAGGTCCTTGGAGAAGCGATCCACGTCCTTCGCGCCAGCATACATCCAGAGAGGATTCTTGCGAGCCTGAAGAGGCTGCACCCTGATCCGGAGGAAGTACGCAGTTATCTGAATACCCGACAGCTCTTTGCCGCGGGTATTTTGGAGTTCGCGGATGCGCTTCATCAATGCATCTGTCGCCGTTTTCTCTTCATCGGAAGCTTCTGCGTCCCATGAACGACGACGAACGATTTTTTCGCCACCATCAAAGGGAGCGATATTGTACTCTTGCGCGTAATTATGCGCCTCCTGGACATACAGCCATCGTTTGCGCCACCCTTGAACAGAATCAGGGAACTTGACATCGAAATATTCGACATCTGGGCGGACGCATATAACTACACCACCTACATTATAGGCGGTGGTGTGGGAGCTGTTGCGGCGGACAAGAAATATGCGTTTCCACAGGCCCCAGTTGGGAGGGGTCCCGAGAAAGCATTCGCAGAGGGTGATGAAGATGGAGATGTGAAGGATGGAGTTAGGGGTGAGATCATGGAGTTGCAGACCATAAACAAAGAGCAATCCACGAAGAAATTCGTGGATCGGAGTAGCTAGGCCGCGGATGAGGTGGTCGACAAAAGTTACCCGGTATCCAATGCGCAGCGTGGGGTAGCTTTCTTCGCCGGGGAAGATCAACATCTTCTCCTGCTGCGTGAACCCGAGCTTCTTGAGCAAGTTCACATCTTGATTGGAGATCCTAGATCTCTTCCACTCGGAGGATTGCAGGTCTTCAGCGGCCATGGAGGGGGAGTGCTTGGAGAGTCTTGAGCGCGGCGGCATCCAATGGGTTTGACTGCAGTAGGGAAGTACGCACGGGTGCAGGAGCGTGTTTGGCAATGGGGATTTTGAAAGAGAGAGATGCAGAGGTGTGGCGTAGCGAAGGGGGGAACGGAGGAAGAAGAAGGTCTTTTATAATCAATCTGCGAATCGACGCACCGTCGGATGATATGAGAATGGAGTGGATTCTTTACACGTGGCTCAAGGGGTAAGAATGTATTTTCACTGTGAAGGAACTGGACAGGCGCTACAGCGCACGTGCCAGAAAAAGCGGAGGACATGTGTCCCCCACTTGCGCAACGTGTTAACGTGCTGCAGACTTTGGGTCCACGGGTCAGCGACAAGACAAAACTCGCGTTTTCCCGATACCGTGGTCGTGGCTGTCGTCAGCACTGATGTCACTCCAATAAAGAAAAAATTCGACTGCGGTGTTATGAAGATTTATGATAATGACGAAGTGATAGCAATTTCGAGAGCTTTTGTTCAAATACAAGTTTTTGATCAAATGCTCGGGGCTACTTTGGAAAGAAGGAAAATCTCGGGTATGGCAAGACAGAATAGGAGAGAGCCTATGATCAAATGCAAGCATTTGTCCATACGCTCGGGGGTTACTCCCATCGGGAGCGCTAGTCGCGCACCCGAAGAAAAATAGCTGAAAGATGGCAATATAGAAATAAAAGGCGATAAAATGGTGAGCCTACAACCAAGTCCAAGCACCTGGCTGTAGCCTCGAGGGCTACTCCCATCGGGAACGCAGTTCGCGTGCCCGATGAATTTTAAAAAAAAAACAGCAAGATGAGTATATTTCGAGTTATACAAGTAACTCTTCATATACTCCCATCGGGAGGACAAGATAAAAATATAAAAGTCATCCGTTGACTCGAATAAATGGGCTATTCCATCAGCCGAAAAAGGCACTCGACAATATACTCTCAGAGCGCCTCAACGAATTTCGAATGCCGCAAAACTTTGCGAAGGTAAGTCCCCGATCTATCCTGGGCACCGTCTCTGACGGCGGTTTGCTACTTTTTCCCGTATCAACAGATACGAAGAAAAATCCTAACGGACGCGTTAGGTACCCGATAAAACATGACTGAAACTCGCCATTTGATAAGACCTTAAGCGGCACATGTCGAGTTACGCCAGTGTCCCGAGATCATGTCCAGAGACGTGATCTTGAAGTAGGTTTTTGCGGATTGCCACAAGAGCAGTTAACTAGTACCTGATCCGTCAGATGAACTAGCCCCAATTACCGCTATCCCTGTACAATATATGATCGTTCTATTAAAGATATATGTTAATTCGAAAAAGTTATATGGTAATTGTAAAGTTGGAGATTTTCCCTGATTCTTCGATTCAAGCAAAATCTCGGGGGGCTACTGACATAGGCATTCCCAATGGGCCTGCCGAAGATGGTACCCAGGGTTTACTAAAGGCCCATGAAGTCGAAGAATATGAAGATCGGAAGCCCAATTAGTTGTTAAGGAAAGATAGAGTTGTATTAGGAATAAAGAGATTTGTAACTTTACAGGTTGGACTCAGAAAGTCTCCCGGAGTCTGTAAACTTGTGTAATACGAAACCCTCGGCTCCGTCTTCTATATAAAGGGGAGTCGAGGGACAAAGAGAGGATCGAATCATTGTTTTACATAACCCTAGCTTTCATAAGCAGTCGAGTACTTTTCCGGCTGAAACCCTCAAGATCTACTTGCCCTCTACTTCCAGCAAAACCCTAGTCTACAACTTGTAGGTATTGACAAGTTGATACCTTGTCAATCATAGAGGTGGAGACCGAGTTCCGAGCTTTCTTGATGTGTACCATAACATTTGAGATTCGGGTGTGCACGATTATCTTCAAAGGGATCTCATTGAGAAGTGGTGGAGGTGGAATGACCAACAAAACCACTAGGTTTATATATATGTCATGTTTTATGTGATGAACTTGATGTTGTTTGTGTGATGATTCGTGTGCTACTTGTTGAACTATTTGTAGACCCAAGTTTCATTTGTTTCATAAATGTATGCAATTGCAAAGGTGGTTGTGTGGCAGTCATGCCTTATTTTGCATCATCTCGTAAACCAAAAACTGCACATGTGACCTAAATTCCAGTTTTTGGTGATGCATAACTTATAGGACACTAGTTAGATATGCTCTAAGCCGCAGATGTCAATCAGTAACTTGTGTTCGCCACTGGGTGAAAGTATAGTGGCAGACTGAAGATATAGGTAGATAGAAGAGCGCTGAACCAGAAAAACAACAAATGATTTCTTTATCACCATCAGCTTCTAATTATCCATGATCCCACTAGGTGGTATAAATGATATGGCTCGGTAAGAAACTAATAAGACACAGCTTAATTTACTAATTTAAAACTATCAATGATATTTTCAACCCAGCGAATTAACACATGAAGATCTATCTATATATTACAAAGACAATATACAAATCTAAACAAGAACACATGAGAAAAAGAAAGATTTTCCCATTTAGCACATTCTCACTGCTTTTTACGTATCCAGAAGAAGACCCAACGTAATTCCCGCAGTGGTCAAGCCACTAAATTGATCTAGTCTTGAGTTTTCAAAGCATATAACAATTCCTGTCATGTGGCATTTGAAGTTAAGGAAAATGTAATCTTATCAGACAGCACAACAAGGAACAAGCATATATGATGCTAAACTTGGTTCATGGTTGGTTCTTACCAGATCATTGTGATCAGAGGCAAATGAAGGGTGAAGATCAGAAAGAAGTTTATCTTCTCTCAATCTTTCCAAGCCATCAAGTAGCCGCAGTTTTGTCTCAGCAGAACTTGAGTCGGTTGCAACACCTCTTCTGTGGAGGTCCATCCTTATGTATATCTCAAGTTCTTCAACTTGGCGAGACAACTGGAGAGCAATGAGCTAAGAACATAAAAATAATCTGGTTATTTGATTTGGACCACATAAACTACAATAGTCCAAAAAGAGAAGACAGTGAGAGGCAAGCAATCACCTGTACAAGATGTCGAATGGATACAGTTGGTTGACAACTTAGATAGGGCTTTTCCAATTTAGGTGTTGTTTGTCCATCAAGAGGAAGGAGAACAAGATACAAGTTGAACTGCAAGGAAATAGTATGAACGTCCTCAAGTCTAAAT
Organism: Lolium multiflorum; assembly: GCA_030979885.1. NCBI lineage: Eukaryota > Viridiplantae > Streptophyta > Magnoliopsida > Poales > Poaceae > Lolium > Lolium multiflorum. The sequence continues at coordinate 276,903,982 of CM061749.1, read as the reverse complement.
TAAAAATAAAGTAGATCTACAACCAATGTAGCACAGGCTTCTTTATACGTTCCAGTTGAGTTCTGTTAGTTCATACAGAACTATCTGGCAAAACTACTGGAACAAGAGAAGATACATATATCAGAGGAATACATTTCCCATGAATGCATCTTACTATGCAGAAAAGGCTACCAATACTACCAAACATGATGCCTGACTACGGAAACGTATGATTTTGACCCTCTTTGAAGTAATCCTTTTGCAACAAGTTCCAGTTTATCATTAATTTCTTGATTTTAAATAACTTTATGCTAAAAAAAATACAGAATTGATATAATGTGCATGCTCCAGAAGTACCTCTTTATCCATTTCATCAGTTGTACGCAGGTGCTCCACTAACTTCGCAACACGTCCGCTCTTTCCAAGCCTGCCATTTAAGCCGCCAACATTGCCATATCGAGTTTGGCTTCGCGTACCATTTTTTCCCCATGCGAGCATCTCTCCCCGCAATGGAGAGGTGGTGAAATTTTCTTTTACAGATACTAGTTCATCATTCTCCTCAGATCCATGGTCACTAGTGGCAATACCCATGATTCTAACAGGAGAAGGTAGTGGTGCAGGCCTCTTTCTACCTCTTTTCTGCTTTAAATCTGGAGAGTGGTTATCAGCAGAAGACGGGTCTTTGCTGGCATCATTAGAATTTACTTCTTTTCTACCCTCATCATCGGAGACAGCATGGACAATATCACGAGCAACAGTTCTACCTCTCCCACGTGTTCGCACATTTCTCCTGTACTTCCTTGCAAAAGCATTGGCAGTGGCTTTTGCTGTGGAACTTTTCTTACCCATGGCCTCTGACTGTTTTCGAACCGTTTCTTCAATGGTTGCTTGAATCTTCCATGAAAAAAATGATATTGATGAAAAATAATAATGAAAAGGAAGCTAAACTTTGCATGAGTATGTTCCTTGATTATTACTTATTACCCAGCAGATTAGATTACCTTCTTGTTCCGAGTCTTCTCCTCTTCACTGAAAGCAAATTCCTGAAGCCTCAAGTATATGAGAAGCATGGCGAGAAGAGCTAAATGGGGCTAAATAAGATAAACTAAACGCTGACAGTGTAACATAGACATCACCTCTTCCTCGTACTTATCAATATCTGGGTACAAGGTTGCAATCAATGCATCGTAATTAGGATCATCCCTCAAAGAACGTCTGCTCGCACAATGAGTGCGGCATGCTGGGCACTCATTATTTCTGCAAAACCAGTTTGTACTGTCAAATATGCTTTTTTTCATAACTTGCAGCACAGAATTAGTTTGTGAATTTCCCATTGTGAAAATTAATAACATGACAAGCTTGTAGAAAAAATATGTTTGGCATCATACCCTAGCCGCATAGATTTATCAATGCAATCCCTGCAGAAACGGTGCAAACATTCCATAACTGTTCTTGTCTTCCGGATAATGCCTGTAAATTTGAAGGACAAAATTTGGTGTCTGTCATATCTTCATCGAATGAAACATTACATATGTAGAACAGCACTATATCTGAAACTTAGTAAACGCGAGCAATATAAGGTGTAGCAAGTGACTATAATATTTTCACTTATATTTCTTTATAATTTTTATCCAACACACTAAATTTGTATTAAACTCTGATAAAAAACTACGTTGCGAACTTTTGTAAAATGAAAAGGGACATCAACTGCGTCAAAGATTTGTACCCAGGTAGGAAGTTATGCCATCAGATGTAACATAGGAAGCTAGACTGCATAACGTATACTAGAGAAATTAGAGATGGACTGACTCTGAACTAGAAGAGGCACACTACAGAATATAGGAAATAATACCATCAGCATGAGAAAGGGAAAAGTTGCGAGTGAGCACCATGAGTCCCATGACTCCTACACCATCAGTCCCTCACTAACTTTTGATTTTTTTGAAAAATAGTAAATAAAAACAAAAAACTACAAAAAGGGATGAGTGCAGTACAAGATTAGACTATGCTACACAAAAAAAATTCAGAGAAAAACTTATAGTACATGGCCTACACAAAAATAACAAATAATAGCAAATATATGTGAATACAAGATTCTTCAAAATTTATCTTTTTTGTATCTCTCAAATAGCACAACATATTAATCTCAAATATTTCAGGTCAATATAACTTTTGTACTACATGGTGTAGATATATATTTTCAAAAAATAATTGTTCACTGAACGTCTCTAAAAGATGTGTGGGGTGTAGGTGTCATGGTGCTTAGAAAAATGCTACTCGGCAGATTGTGGCACTGATTCAGTCAAACAATAAGATATACATTTGGTACAGCCCATGTAAAACAATTATGCATGGTAGAAGAACGATCATACAATAATACTAAAGAAAGGTTCAGGATTAGTTTCTCCTGAACAGGTAACTAGTATCGACAATTCAATGTACAACTATAGTTCCTTCGATGTAGATGCCTTCACCTACGAAGGAAGCAAAACTGGAAAGTCCTTACGATGCAGACTGTGGTTTCAACTTAGCTGTGCTATGTAATTACACAGTATAAAAAAAAACTATTACAACTACCCTTAAACTTGCATATGTAAGGCAAAACAGACGAGACAACTAATTGATGCCCAGAAGATTATCAAAGATACACTGACGATCAGAAGGCAACAAATATTAGAGGGAAATATAATATACGCAGTGGCACAAATGAAACAGGTGGGCTACTGAATAGGCTAGGTTATTATGCAGTGATAAAAAAAATGTTTAAATATGTATGTAGACATAAGGCGTATGTACATTAGCATGTTCAGGAGCTTCCATGTTAACATTCAGAAAAGCAATATGGAATCCTAATCCCTAAGCAAAATGGCAACATGTATACATACCTAAACAAATAGGGCACTGGACTTCCTTCCGTATTTCAGCTAATTTCACTAGTATAAACCTGTGGAGAAAACAGTTCATGTAAGCTTCAAGCTGCGTGAGATTAACATCAAACCTTTCAGCATACATCAGCCTTATGATCTGAGGTTTGGTTGAACAGTTCGATATAAAGCAGTAGCATTAGCTTCAAAATAGAGCTGACTACAAACTTAACACCAAATAATATCATATAACCTGCAGGAGCTTTGCCTACAGAGTCATGTGGCAATGGCATAGATGCATAAGACATCTGAATAAAATAATACCAAATGTGGTCTTAGGACCAACCCCGATCTCCAACATTGCACCGTATAGATTTCCACAGCAGTTGCATCTTTTATAGGGCTGGTGGTTGAAGAGCATGCTGTGCGTTTTTACCAGTGACATGTGTGTGGAACTAGCAGGGAAAATCCAAAGGAAAAAAGAAAGAAAGTCTGTAGAGGTGTCCCAAAAACAGAGTTAGAGAACACCTAAAGCTGCTATCGTAGACAACATTAGGACACCTGACCAAAGTAGTAAGGTAACATCAACGGAAATCGTCTGGGCAGCTAAGGAAGAGTTTCGAATAGAAGCTGCTCACAAGCTATGAGAACTTATAAACACACAGCCGCCAAACAAACAGCAACGGAATAGCGAATGTGGAGCAAGAACGACGAGACAAACAGAGCAGCTTAGGCTTCAGATGCAAGTGGTGACCCCAGTCCAGCATAAGAGTGTAGCACAGACAGGTAGCTTGCACAGCTGGGTGTCTAGGCTGAGCCCGAATATTATTCCCAGGAATCTCCGTCATGGCTATGGCGTGGCGTCCAGTATGATGGAAGCATGCATACACCATCAAAGAGATCGTACGCATAGCTCGAAGAAATAGGATGCAAGACTGTTGGTTGACGAACACTCGACCTGATCATACGAACGAAGCGACCAGAATCGTTGCCTCGAGAGTCTAGCAGGCAGCCAACCGAGCCCACCAGTCACCTGGCAGATTCACCGGCGTGGGTGGGTGGGAATAGGATAGAAGGGAGCGGGGCAGGACTCGAGGACACGGAGCATGGCAGGGCAACCGACAAATCGCGTAGAAAGCCACACGGGATCCACGATACCGGAAGGGCGGGATAGGGCCGGAGCCGGGAGAGACCTGAGGGAAGGAGGGAAGGGGAAGACTCACTCGTCCATGCCGCCGTCGCTCTGCGACGATTCGCTGTCGCTGTACGCGCCGCCGCCTCCGCCGCGTTTGGGGCTTCCTGAATCTGCCGAACCCATAAGAAATAGGATACACATGCTTCTTAGCCATATTCACACCGAAACATGCAGAGCACAGCGCGATTGCGAGATACGATACGAGAGGTCTCGATGCTCACCGCCTACGCGCTGCGGCTGCGGGTCGGTGGCCCGATTGGCGGCGCCTCCGCCCGGCGCCAGGTGGAGCCCTCCCCCTCCGCCGCCGGCTGTGGAAGCATCCCCCGTCCCGTTGGCCTCCACGTGGTCGCGGGGTTTGGAGGACGGCGAAGGGAGCTGGCGCTTCTGCGCGGGCATTCTGGTGTAGGATCCCGGCCCTCGGATTCCGGCGAGGCGGCCCCGCGAGAGGGGAGGGGCAGAGGGATGCGGCGGTCGGCGGGGAGGACGACTGGAAGAGGTGGTGGCCAGGTGGGTGCGGGAGCCGGGATGGAAGGGAGGCAGGCAGGGGCGGAGAAAGAGAGAGGAGGACTTGCGGAAATAAATAAGGAGCTCGATGCGTGTTTGTGTCGTGCTCGGTCGTCCCGGTCGTGTATATCTATCTCCCGCCTCGGGGAATCGCGTGAGAGATCAGGAGCGAGGCCGGCAGCGAGCGACGCGAAGACATGCAGGCCGCCGTGCTTCGCCGGCGTGGCAGCAGCGTGGGGGCAAAGCGGAGGGCGGCCGTACTTCCATGCCGGCCGGCGGTGGTATATGGGTGGATCAACGAAAGACGGACACGCGTGAACACTGGCTTAACACAGGTTCTCTTATTCAGACAGCGAGAAGAAAGACGCTTCAGGAATCAGGAAGAGAGGATCCATGTTTACTGGGACGCCAGTTTTCAGCAACTGGCAGCCCGCCGGCGCTCTACCGGAGCCATCCGCCGGTCGGCAGAAATCAATCAAGCTGAACTTTGATGACCCGTTGACAAGCTGATATCTGTCCTTCAGCTCGTAGAACAATTGCATTCACAAGATGGGACAGGAAAAAAGCAACAGAGTTTGCTAGCCATAGAATAGGAGGAAGAGTGTACAGAGTTTTGACTTGTGTTTTTTCAGACAATGGATCCTAGAAAAAGAAGGCGGCATTTTTTTGATTCGATACTGCAACATGACGTAAACTTTTCATAACAAGCTACTGCCAGAGCGGACACTAGCCAGCGCGGTAAATATACACTACAGTAACAATGTGTAGTGTTGCTTCTGGTTCTGCACTTCATCATGCTTTCTCTATCGAAAAAAAAAATGATCAAGACATCATGTGTAGTATAGAACCAGGAATCCCGAAGATGGAAGTGAACACACTTCTTATCGAAAATGAGCTTCTAGAAATATACAACTGGACCACAGAACATGTAGTTCTTCTAAAAAAATGAAAGAGAACTGAAAGATCAACGAAGACGCAATGCTATTGGGATGGAAGAAACAGTCTAGCCGTATAGGTTATAAGAGGATGATGAACACTGCTATACTTAATTGCGCTTGACTTTCTACTCTAGTGACGTTGAAAATCCCGGATTATATATGGAGTTGCTGAGTATGTCACAGGCTAAGCAGTAGATTCTAATTGCAACTCGTCAGATCACTAAGCTTCTGACAAGTGAAGCGACAGCGATATGCCATTAGCTTCTGAAGTTGCAAATTGTCATTGCCTGATTCGTAAGTGTTCTTCTCGTAAAATCAGTAGCCGAAGCTATGATAGGGACGAAAACTCTATCATCATGATAAAAGAGAAATAATTTATGCATTCATAGCAAAAGTCCATACTGAAGCCATGAACTAGAAAAGATAAAAAACTAAGCCATGAACTAGGAACTCCCAACAGCAGTACTGCCGTAATCAACAAATTAATCAGTGACTCGAGGAAACACCAAGCTGATCTTGCATTCAACAGCTCTATGGCTGTTTTAAGAGATGACGGAACGCAGGTCGCAGGAGATGTGAAATCAGCGGTTACATCATGACACCACAACAAGGAGCCACACGCCACCGCCGGTGTGGCGACAGGCATAACGGCGAAGGCATGCACGCCATCATAATGCACGATACTTCATGCGTTCAATGTTTATGCTAGGATCAAAATCTTGTGAGGATACTAGGATAGTCAGCTGTCCCAAAGACCACAAAGACCACGGACAAATTGGAACGACGCAACCATCGACCATCGTGGTTGTATAGTTGTAGACCACTACTCTCCTGAGGCCTGAGCTCACCAGCTCGGCCATGTATCTCGCCGTTGGCCAGAGTCACAGCAGCAGCATAACGGAGCTAGGCTAGCCCACGACTGCACGAGGCATGAAGCAGCAACGAGATCGATCGGATCGCCTTGAGGGGCACGACCCAGCAAAGGAGAAGAGAGCAGGGAGCAGGGAGCAGGGGCAAGGGCAGGGAAGGCTTACCCGTCCTCGTCCTCGTCGCCGGCGCTCAGAGTCAGAGACGACTCGCTGCCGTTGCCGCTTCCGTCTCCTCCTCCACGCCCACCCTCTGCGTCGGGATCTGCGCAACCAATCAAGCACGGACGAGGCCACTTAGAGATGCCCACAGCCCCATGGCATCTAACGCGATGCCCGCGTGCATCGAGAGACAGAGATGTCGGCGCCCTTCGTCTTACCGCCGTAGCGCGGCTCCCGCGGGGGCGGTCTCGCCTGACGCGCAGCAAGTTCGCCGCCGTCCGACAACCCATGCGAGGCCGCGCCTCCGCCACGGCTGGTGGCGGCGCGGCGGACCCCGACGTGGCCGTGCGAGTCGTCGTCGGAGGCGGGCGGCGGGAGCGGGCGCTTCCGGGCGGCCATTCCGTCCTCCGGTCTGGGGTCCGCGGCGGGGTTCTCGACCGCGCGGCGGCTTTCCCTGGGCCTTGGGGAAAGCGGGTGGTGGTTCCGTGGAGAGGGTGGAAGTGCGGGAGGAAGAGGAAGAGGAGGAGGGTCAGGGCAGGTATGAGGGATGCATTTGTAGCGTGCGTGTGGAGCCGGCGCGCGGCACACCCTGCCGTCTTCGGGGAGATATGCGAGAGCCGTTTTTCTGAATTCGCGTAGCCGTAGTGTCCTGAACTCGTGTCAAGTAGTTTGGTACTCCACTTTGATGTAGGGTTGGGAACTTGAGATGATGTAGGTGCAGTTAAGTTTTTTTTGAACGGCAAGAACGGTAATCCATCACAAGGTGATTATCTAAAATTTGCTATATTTAAATTTACCTAGACACTAGCATCTAAATACATTTATTTTTAACAAACTTCAGATAAGTTTCCTGGGACGGAGGGAGTGGATGATTTGAGAATTGAGATAGTACTCTTGCTATGTCTAATCAATAATCATGAATTGGAAGTGCTATTAGCTAGTTGGCCCAGTTGTCTCTTAGTGGTCAGCTAACTAGGGTTAGGGTTTACAGACGTGATACTGGCCTATACCTTAAGAGCGGTGAATCTGGTGTGCATGTCTAATCCATTGGTATCATGTTTTACGATCTGTGTTGTCTTATTTCATTATGTTTCGTCATTTCATCGTGTTTCGTAAAAACCACACGGATTGAAACAGAAAAAGACGGGATGAAACAATGCAATCTACCATGCATGATAGAAAGAAAATTTTCCGTATATCTTGATCAATTAAGGGCATATGTTCCTAATCATGTGAAAGAACATTTTATATTCCGTCTCGGAAACTAGTAGGTGTTGTCGTCGTGGTGAACAGACAGATGCCATAGGATGGCTTAAGTTGGGGCCGAATGGACGTATGAGGATTCGGGGGAGGGTTTGCGATTAGATGGGAAGAACTTCCGGATGCTTTCCTCAAGAACACAACCAAAGGCCGGTATACAAGAAGAGAGACAAGAGGAAGAACTCTTTACTAGATCGCTAGCTTCATTGATCTCAACATGGTTACAAGTTGTTCTACACCGATCTCCCTGTGGTCTCGCGCCTGTAGGGGTACCCCCTCTCCTTATATAGGGGAGAGGGTGGCTTACACTGGAAGAAACCCTAATGGCATCTTTGACTAGACAAACTACTTTACAGTTACTGTACAAAGCTACTTTAATCATGAGTGACGCCGGAGTCCTCTTTAATCGGCTGCGATGTCTCCGGCTTCTTTGGACGTCACCCTTCTCTTAGGCGCCAGGGCTCAATAAAGTTACTTTGCTTAGCTCATCCTTGTCTTCTTGCTCTGAAGAGAATCTTTGACCAGCCCTCGACAGCCTCCGTTCCGGTATCTTCTATACCGTTCCGATACCCCTTGGGGATACCGGCCTAGCTTTGCTTTCCCAAATTCCTACCAGGCTTCCGGTAAGAACGTTTAACCGGTATCTCGATGGCTCAAACCATCCGGTTTGGCATGCCTTTGGCATACCGGGGTCATCCCCCAACATTAGTCCCCGGCTGGTATAGCCTGGAGGATTCTATCCCTGACCATGCCAGGTTCTCATCTTTTAGGATACCGGTTTAATTACTCATGTCTCGAGCTTAGTTCCGGCACCATTACCCTTGTTCTTTCTCTTCTCCTTGCGAGACTCGTTCCGGCATCTTTCTTTTCCGGTATCTTGTGTCTTTACTCCTTCCTCGGCGAAGTCGAGAATATCTCGGGCCCCACGCCTGACAGAGACATGCGCACTGTGACTGTCGCGCCAGTGTCAGTTGTCATATCGCTTCGACTCCCGCGCGCTCATTTAATGCAACGCAGCGGATCCCACTACCTCTTCGGGATCCCGTGTGCGCCTCCGTGTGGCTCCCCATTTTCTCGCGTGTATTCCCTAGCCACGTGGCGGCCCAAGGCGCGAACCGTCGCGGGTCGCGAGGCGAACCGCCGCGGCCCAGCGGTTCCCTGCCCACTTCCTCTCTCTTATATAAACACAACCGCCCGTTCCTCTTCATCTTCTTCGCATTCTCCTCCTCCGCGCACAGAGCTCCAAGCCTTTGCGCCACCGCCGTTCTCCGTCCGCCGTCGCTCGTTCAAGCTCCGGCGCCCGGCAAGCTCACGCCGCGCCCCCGTCGGACTTCGCCGTGCGGAGATCTTCGGCAGCAACTCCGTCGTGCCCGCCGCATTCGCGTTTCTTCGCGAGCTTCTCCGCCTCGCCGTCGGTGGTGCTCACCGGCGACCGCAGACCCGCTTCTCCGCCAGCAAGCACTTCCCTCAGCGGCTCCGCTGCTCAAGGTTGGTACCAATCTTGCTCTACTCGCGGTTCACTTGCTTTCCAGATCTTGAGCCTTTGGTGTTCTTATTTGTTCTTTTTCTTTGGTTTTATTCTTACTCGTAGATCTTCACGCGGGGTTCAAGTCTGGGATTCTTGTTTTTTCGCATCCCCTCGCAATGTCAGACGAGGAATCCTCTTCTGCATCTTCTTCTTCCCTTTCTCTCAAGCGCCGTAGACCATCTCCCGGTGAATCCACGGCTTCAGATCCGATGGAGACCGATTCCGGCAACCCGCGGGGATCCGGTAGCCATCAAGAGTCCGGTGGCCGCCTAGAATCCGGTAGCTTTAGCCAAGTAGCTCAAGCTCCAGCAGCTCCAGCCAATCTTCCGGCGAGAGCCTTCCCCAATCACCCGCGGAGCCTGGATGGGTTCCAGTGTTACCGAATTCGAGATCGATTGGTTATACCGGTCTCGACGGATTCCGGAAGGAGTCTTCCGGATGGCGAAATCGAACCGGATCCAAGATGACGAATATGTTGTCTTTCTTGCTCACTTTGAGCGTGGCTTTGGCCTTCCTGCCTCCCCTTTTTTCCGGGAGTTTTTAGATTTCTACAAACTCCAACCTCACCACCTTCCTGGCAACGCCATCTTCTACCTCTCTTGCTACGCCACCTTCATGGAGGCCTACATCGGCATTCGTCCTACTCGCGAGACGTTTGCCCGCTTCTTTGCTCTTCGGATAAATTCCGTTCAGGGCAAGGATATTCCTAAACCCAAGCCCCCCGTTCAATGCGGGTCTTGCATTATCGGCTCCCGTCAAGGGAGCCCCTTTTTAAGTTTTCCGGCCTCGAATCTTGCCGGTTGTGGCAAGGGACTTTCTTCTACGTGAAGAACACCGGCCGCGCCGATCTCATCGATCTTCCTCCCTTCGAAGCGGGGCCTCCCAGCAGGACCAACTGGAGCTACAACCCGAAGTCTGATCATGCTGAAACTAGCCGGGTGGTACGCTTCTTGGCCTCTTTGAAGAGGGAGACCAACATCTGCTCGGATGATATCATCCGCACTTTTATTTCGCGCCGGGTCCTCTTAAAGCGCCGCGCACATAGGATGAGCGAGATGTATGGCCTGTGATCCTACCAAGATCACAGGCCGTCCTCTTAGCAAAAGGGATGTTGTTCGCAAGGCTAAGCAGATTTGCCAAACTGCTATGCCATCTGATTGGGAATGGGGCCTTCTTCCTCTCAGCACTGATAATCCTCCGACCCAAGAAGTAAGGGATTATGCGACTGGGGTTGTTCTTGACCGGTAGTTTTTTGCTTTTGCTAACTTTCTTTTTCCATGTTTCAGGCTAAGGACCGCTTCCCCTTATTGAAGCAGAGCGGCGAGGACCTTGCCGGAAACGTGCCTTCGACTCCTTCGACCCGGATCCTTACGTCTTCTGGAAAGACTTGAAGATGGGCAAGACCCCGGCAGCGCGTCTTGGCCGGTCTCCGCCGGAGCCAACCGGGTCCGCTGATGACTTGGTCACGCTTGAGGTATTCTCTTTTCCGCTTCTTTTACCTTTCCGCTATCGCTTTTCTGCGAACTGCTTCTTAGCCAAACCTTATCCATAGATCCATGAGCGCGTGCCGCCCCTGCGTGCCGAGGCGGGCTCTGAGTTTGTGGACAAACTCATGGCCCAGGGCCAAAAGAAGAAACAGCCGGCATCTGATGCCGGTGGCAGCCAGCCCCTCCCTCCAAGCGCTTCCGGACCGAGCCCTGGGGAGAAGGAAGTGGGCGTGCGCCGCTACGGGCGCAAAGCGATGCCAACCGCTTCCGGGTAATTTTCTTTTCCGGTTTGCCTCTTTTTGCCAAGTTCTTTTTCCGGTTGCTTCTTCTCAACCACTTGTCTTTTCTCTTTCTCAGCCCCGCTCTCAAGCTTGGCCCAAGGCCATCGGGCTCTGAGGGATCCGCAAGGACCTCAACCCCTCCTCCTCGTTCAAGCCCGGCACCATCCGGTGCCGGCAACACCTCCCCTCCTCTCGGGGCACAGATTCGGGGCGTGCGGCCCCTTCACCGTCGATCACCGCACGGAGGAAGATCTTTCCTTCCTCCCGAACACAAGACACCGGCGCCACAACATCGGCGCCGGAGAAGAAAGGCCGGGCGGGCGGAGCCTTCGCTCCTCCCGTCTCGAAAGACAACTTCCGCGCCGAATCTTCCGCGCCGGAAGGTTCCAACACGGGTGACGCTCCTAGCGCCCCCTTCTCCACGCACCATCCTCATGCCTCCGCCGAGGCTCCTCGCGCCCAGCCTTCCAAGGCCGCTCCTGGCGCGCCGCCGGCCAAGACCTCCGGGGCCTCTTCTACCGCGCCGCCGCCCAAGCCCTCCAAGCTCATCAAGGGGAAGGCGACGGCCTCCGCCCTTCGGCGGCCAGCAGCCCTTGGTGCTGCACGTCTCCAAGGCTGCCAAAAGCGCCAGCATGAAGGCCACCGGCCTCCTCGGCCGCATTACGGAGTTCCAGCGCCAAGGCCGGGACTGGGCACCTCCGCCCTATGCCCAAAGTGGAACGCCGCGGACATCACTCCGGCGACCCGCGGCATGGGCAAGGATCGGCTGCCGGCACCCGATCCCGGTGTTCCGAGGAGCACTTCATGCGGCTCCGGCTGCCGTAAAAGAGCTTGACAGCGCGTGGTACGATTCCACGAACAATCTGACGGTATGTTCTACTAACTTTCAATCTTTGCCGGTTTCCTCTTTTCCGGCTCTGTTTTATCTTTTCCTTAGTTTCATGCCGGTTTCTCTCTTGTCTATTTTCCCAGTCCCCGAGTTTTGTGGTGAGAGCGCAGCTCTTAGCGCAAAACTTAAGTTTTTAGCGTGAAACCGGCACTGCCAGTCCCCGAGTTTCGGGTTAAACACCTTCTTCTTAACATATGATTTTCCTTAAAAACGCGCAAAACCGGCACTGCCAGTCCCCGAGTTTCGGGTTAAGAACTTTGTTCTTAGCGCAAAACTTAACTTAAAAACGCGCAAAACCGGCACTGCCAGTCCCCGAGTTTCGGGTTAAGAACTTTGTTCTTAGCGCAAAACTTATCTTAAAACGCGCAAAACCTGCACTGCCAGTCCCCGAGTTTTGGGTTAAGAACTTTGTTCTTAGCGCAAAACTTAACTCATTTCTTCTTTTTCTTGAACAGGTCACCGCTGACACTCGGAAGGCCCTCTTCGAGGAGCTTTTATGGGAGCACCGGGAGCTCGCTGAGGCACACGACAAGTGCCAAGGTAAGTTTTTTATTCTACCGGCATCTTTGCTACCGGAAACCTTTTTTCCTTGTGACACTCACAATTTCTGTTCAACAGTGATCCCGGAAGCTTCCATCGACGCTCTCAAGGAGCAGCTCGCCACGGCCCAACGTACTATTTTTTCCTTTCTCCTTTGAACTTGGTTTCTTTTCATTTTTATTAGTGTAACCTTGCTAACACTCTTTTTCCGGTTACAGGGGAGAAGGATGAGCTCGCCGGCAGCATAAGGAGGAGCTGGACGCCCTCAAGACCAGCCACCGGGAGCTCAAGACCCAGCTCATCCAACTGGGGCTTGACCATGCCAAGGCCCTTGAAGCCGCTGCCGCCGACGCAGCGGCCAAGATGGAGGAGGCACTGGAGGACGCCGTAACGCCAACGTGGTGCTGCTGGCTGAGCTGGAGGCGGCCAAGGCCCGGAAGGCTGCCGAGGAGAAGGCCGCGCGGCTGGAGGAGGAGCATAAGGAATGCGATCAGTTGATCCTGCAGACCGACGCCCTCGCCTATCGTAAGTTCTTTTATTTTATACTTTGACTGCTACACATGAGCCTTTTTTCTTTCCGTTATCTTTCCTTCCGGTCTCTTTTTTCTTCCGGACTCTTTTCTTTCCGGTCTCTTTTTTCTTTCCGGTCTCTTTTCGTTGACCTTTTTCTTTCTTTACACAGGCCTCTTTCCGGACTCCCAGGGATACGCTGTCAAGAAGGTCGACGTGCGCCGCAAGTGCCAAGGCCGAGCGGATCTTAACGTGCCATGGACGCCCAACGACCATCTGGTCGCGCTTAACGCGCGGGTGTCCCATATGCGCGCCATAGACCGCAATTTCTGACATCCCTGATGTAGCTACCCAGCTCTTCAGGACCTTATGGCCTGGCGAAGAGGTGCCCGATACCTTCTCCTTATCGCCGATCGTCTCAAGGGCGCCGGCAAGAGGATCCGCGAGTGGCAAAGTGCCGCCCGCGCCGGCGCGGACTCCGCTCGTTGCCTGCTCCCGGTACCCGGAGCTCGATCCGGACGCCTCACCGGCGTGCGTGAAGACGCGAAACCGATCTGGACCCGATCCTCTCCGCTAAGCGGCAGGATCGCGCGTACCGCATCGCGGAGTATGCCGACATGCGCACCTTCATCCCTCCCCTCCCCGGCGAGGATTATCTCGACGAGGAGGAGGATGAAGTCGAAGAAGAGCTCTTGGCGATGCTGGTGCCGGCGATGCTCCTCCGGAAGCCCCTGCCGCATGATGATTTCCTTTGAAGTGTTTGCTCATTATATCTGTTGGTCCTGTTGCTTTAAGACAATATCTGTTAAATTCTGCCCCGGAATGCCGGGGCTTATGATGTAAAACTTAAGTTTGCCTGTGGTTGTGCTACAACATTTCCTGCCGGTAAGTTATACCGGTAGCTAAGTATTTATGAGCTTGCCTTAGCATAATTTGCCTTTGGTTTTGATTTTATCCTGCACTGCAAAGACTTCTCAATTGCTCCCGCATCCAATTTGATGCATACTTGGTTCTTTTGCCTTGGCTCTGCCTGCCTTCTCTGGGCGTTCTTTGGCGTATGAGCACAAGGTTCTTTCACCAAACAAGCATCTTCTTGAACTTAGAAATAACTTTGAAATTTTGCAAAAAACCGGTTTAACCGGGGTTAGTTAAACTTTCCGGATTGTTCTTTCCTGCTTTCCCTTTTCGTTCATGTGCTTATCTCCTACCGGTTTATCTTGCTTGCCATGAAGCCGGTTTGCGGACAGCAGCAGAGTCGAAGACTCCGGTAGGATTTAGCACACTACTAAACCGGAAAGAAAAAACATTCAATAAGCAACCGGTAAACTGAAAAAATAGACAAGTTACATGCAACTTAAGTTGGGGTAGTCCCCGAGATTCATTCATGGTTCCGGCATCTTTTATTCATAGCATATAAGGTACAAAAAGGAACTTCTTACACCACCACTTCAAGAGTAGAAAGGACGCAACAGAGCTACGTTCCATGGACGCTTGCTCTCCTCTCCTGACTGTCCGCCTTTCCTTTCTTCCACTCCGTGCATCGATCAAGTAGTATGCATCATTGTGAAGCACCTTGCTTACAATGAAGGGACCTTCCCATGGTGGCAAGAGCTTATGCCGGCCTTCAGTGCGCTGCACTAGGCGAAGTACAAGATCTCCTTCCTAAAACTCTCGGGTTAACCTTCCTTATGGTAGCGTCTTAGGTTTTGCCGGTAAATGGCTGTTCTTGCCAAAGCCAGCTCTCTTGCTTCTTCTAGCAAGTCTACATCATTTTCTCTGGCCTCTTTGACCTCTTGCTCGTATAGAGCTGTACCCTTGGTGAATCATGAATGATGTCGGTTGGTATTACCGCTTCGCTCCATAAACCATGAAGAAGGGAGTGTATCCGGTAGACCGGTTTGGAGTTGTTCTTATACTCCACGAACCGATGGTAGCTCATCAAGCCAACATCCCGGTGACTTCTCCACCGCATCAATGAGTCTAGGCTTGATACCGAAAGTACCAAAGCATTCATTCTTTCCACTTGGCCATTGCCTTGTGGGTGTGCCACCGAGCACAAATCCAACCGGATGTTGTTGTCTTCACAGAACCTTTTGAACTCACCTTGAGCAAAGTTGGTTCCATTATCGATGATGTCGGGTATCCATACCGCAAAATGACATCCTTTAGGAATTTCACCGCTGTATGCCCATCACACTTTGCGATAGGCTTTACCTCTAGCCACTTGGTGAACTTATCCACCATGACCAAGATGTGAGTCATGCTGCTTCTTGCAGTTTTGAATGGGCCAACCATGTCAAGGCACCAAACGGCGAATGGCCATGTTAATGGTATTGTCTTTAAACCGGATGTGGGGTATGATTTTGCTTGGCGTACTGGCAGCCGTTGCATTTTCTTACCAAATCCTCGGCGTTTCCAAAGCAGTGGGCCAATAGAACCCATGCGGAATACTTTTGCTACTAGCGCCCTTGACGAAGCATGATGCCCACATTCTCCTTGGTGAATTTCCTCAAGCATTTCTTTCCCTTCTTCCGGTTCCACACATCTTTGAAGGACACCGGTAACACTTCTCTTGTACACCTCACCATTGATGAACGTAAGCTTTGGACCTTCTCTGTATTCTCCTTGATTCATTTTCGTCAAGGTGCCGCCGATCAGGAATTCCTTAATAGGTTTAACCCATGATGGTATCTCTCGAACCAAAACACCGGCATCTATCTCCATGCTATCCACCAGCATCATTTCTTCCGGTATGGGTACAGCAGTCCCTGAGCCTACCGGAGCAGTCCCCGAGCTTGCCGGAGTAGTCCCCGGGTTCCCTTCATCGATATCCATGGGTACTACGTGTGACTCCGGTACAAAAATTGATTCTGATTCCGGGCTTGGTTTGATCGATGGCACTCTTAGGTGAGCCAAGGCTATTCCGGAGGAATTTCTTGCCTAGATGAGCCCGGCTTTGGACAAAGCATCCGCGGCTTCATTTTCGCTCACGACATGGTGAAACTCACACCCTTCGAAGAATCCGGCAATCTTTTGCACGTGAAACCGGTACAAGGCCATGTTCGCATCTTTTGCATCCCAATCTCCGAGCACTGCTGTACCACAAGGTCTGAATCGCCATAGCAAATGATCCGGTGTGCACCGATTTCTTTTGCGACCTTAAGCCCATGGATCAAAGCCTCATATTCAGCGACATTGTTGATGCCCCGAAATGCACTTGCAAAACATACCGGAGGTGGTCTCCTTTTGGTGAAGTAAGCACCACACCGGCACCTGGACCTTCCTTGAGCTTAGATCCATCAAAGTGCATCTTCCAGTATTCTATCCTTTGATCTGGCGGTTTGTATTGCATCTCCGCCCAATCCACAAGGAAATCAGCCAAAGCCCGTGATTTTATGGCATCTCTTCTTTCATACACCGGACGTATGGTGATATCTGGATTGCCCATTTTGCAATCCTTCCGCTAGCATCCTTGTTGCACATGATGTCGGAAATTGGTGCCTCACTCACCACCTTCATGGGGTGCTCCTCAAAGTAATGCTTGAGCTTGGTGGCGGCCATGTATACGCCATAAGTCATTTTCTGGAAGTGTGGGTAGTTTTGTTTTGAGAGGGAGAGCACCTCGCTCAGTAGTATACCGGCCTCTGACGGTTTTTCTTCCTCTTCTCTTTCAACTACAACCACTACACTCACAACCCGGTTTGTTGCTGCTATGTACAACAACATAGGCTCCCTTTCTAGAGGTGAAGCAGTATGGGTGCTGTGGCTAGCATTGTTTTTAGCTCTTTAAACGCAGTCTGCCGAGGGGTCCAGACGAACGTGTCGGATTTTTTCATGAGAGCATAGAGTGGCAGAGCTTTTTCTCCCAACCTGCTTACAAACCGGCTTAGCGATGCCAAGCTTCCGGTAAACTTCTGCACATCTTTTAACTCTCGAGGGATAGCCATTCTTTCTATTGCCCGGATCTTTACCGGATTAACCTCTATGCCCCGGCTTGACACCAGGAAACCGAGCAACTTGCCGGCAGGGACACCAGGTGCATTTTGCCGGATTGAGTTTCATCCGGAACCGCCTTAGGTTATCGAATGTTTGCTGATGTCATCGATTAAGGTGTTCTTTACCTTAGTTTTTATCACGATGTCATCCACATAGACTTGCACGTTCTTTCCGATTTGATCAAACAAGCATTTTTGCATACAGCGCTGGTACGTTGCACCAGCGTTGCGCAAACCAAAAGGCATAGTGACATAGCAATAAGCCCCGTGCGGGGTAATGAACGCAGCTTTTATTTGATCTTCCTTTTTCAAGGGAATCTGGTGGAAACCGGAATAGGCATCCAGAAAGGACAACAATTCACACCCAGCAGTTGAATCAATCACTTGATCGATTCGTGGCAAAGGGAAAGGATCTCTTGGGCAAGCCTTGTTCAGGTTGGTGTAGTCGATGCACATGCGCCACACCTTCGGAGCTTTTGCCTCCGGTTCTCATCTTTCTTCTTTTCAACCATTACCGGATTGGCCAGCCACTCGTGTGCGTGACCTCCACAATGAACCCGGCAACAAGCAGTTTGGTTACCTCTTCTCCTATAATCTTTCTTCTATCTTCAGCGAATCGGCGCAGTGGTTGCCGCACCGGCTTGGCATCTTTCCGGACGTTAAGAGAGTGCTCAGCCAGCTCCCTCGGAACACCTACCAAATCATCACAGACTGTGCAAAGATATTCCGATTCTCACGGAGGAAGGCCGACGAGCGCTTTCCTATGCTTGGTCAAGGCCGGCACCGATACGAACGGTGCGTCCGGGTAAGCCGGATCCAGACGATGTCCTTTGTTTCATTAGTTGGCTTGAACGCGGTGAGCCCATGTTTTCACTCATTGCCGCTAAGCTCATTTGTGAGGACCGAGCCCGCAATGCCTGTCCGCATTCTCTTCCTCCCGCAATCACCAGCGATTCCGCTAGGTTCGATCCGCAGATGATGTTTCCAGTGAGATCTTATAGTTTCCCACCAGCCAATGGTCCACGAGGTGCCGGCATCTTCATCTTGAGGTAAGCCGTATGAGTTGTGGCCATGAAGGCTGCCAATGCCGGTCTCCCAAGAATGGTAGGGACTGTCTAGATCCACCACCTCAAACTCCAGATTTTCCACCCGGCAATTGTCACGTCCTCCAAATGCCACGTCCACCCGGACTTTTCCTATTGGGGCACAGGACAAGCCAGAACGATCCCGTGAACGTTGTGCGCGTTGGCTGAAGCATGTTTTCCGTTATGCCCAGCGTGTGCATGGTATGCTTGTACATGATGTTGATGCTACTGCCATTGTCTATCAGCACCTTGCTGAACTTCACTCGAGTTTGCGGCCCTTTCATGATTGGGTCCACAACAAGAGCATATCCACCCGGATTCGGCATGATTTTGGGGTGATCCTTGATCGACCAAGCAATTTCCTGGTTGGACCACTGCATGCTTGGGCACCGCCGGCATCACGGCATTTACTTCCATGGAGCGCGATGCACACTTTGCTTGCCTCTGGTGACAAAGACAACACAGACAGATGCGGATCTTCAAACATTCCGGCCTAAAGGCGCCGGTGGAGGTGGTGGTTATCATTTTGCTCCACCCGGTTAACTTGGCGGTACGCTGCCGGTTTGGCTGCACCGGCACGGCGTTTGGCCGGAGCGCGTGGTGGCGGTAGCTGTTGCGCCGCGGCATGTCCTGTGGCGGCCGTGCGTTTTTACCGTTCCTTTTCCATCAAGTATTTTGTCCAGGTACAATCCTTCGTCAGGTGGTTTGACGGATGCGCCGGATTCGGTGTGTGCCACCGGCAAGGCTGGTCCATGGCAGCTTCCATGGTGTATTTTGCGGGTTCTTGCCAGTTTCTCTTCTGGACCCAGGGTTTCTTTTCCACCCATTGTTTCTTAGGACCCGCCCACGGCTGCGATCCGTTCTTTGTCTCCGATCGCCGCCGGCCTCGAGTTTTCCAGCACAGAAGAACTTGTGGACCGTACCTTCGATCCGGAAAATCCTCTCTTCTTTTGTTATTCCGTTATCCCGGTGTTGCTCTTGGCGTAGCTGTTCCGGTTCAGTTGCACCGCCGGCTGCGTTGGGTCTCCCAACGCATAGCTATCTGCCACGCGTATCATCTCCGCGCCGTTGTGCATGTTGCGCCGCAACTTTTGCCACAACGGTGAACCTCTTCGCATCCACCGCTAAACCAAGCAATGGCGTGCCTCGATTACCCCTTCACAGGAGTTCCTTGTCGTATTCCACCGAGCCGATAATCCCGGTCTGTTTCGCTCGGCGCGCACGCACGAGCAAGTTGCTGCGGCTGTTTGGCCTCCGATAGGTGCTGCTGAAATTGCTCACAAAGCCTCCTCAAAATCCAGCCAGCCATTTATGCTTCCTGCCGGCAAGTTGTTTAGCCGATTCTTGCCGGTCCAACCAAAAACGACGGTATGATCCTCACGGCCCAACGCCCGTTTCTCCTCCCTGCTACGGTTCCTCCACCGCCGCAACGTACACCGCGGTACGTAATCCGCGAGCCAATCTTCCGGCTTCGTGGTGCCATCATATGTTTTGTGTCACGGGGCAACGCAAAGTTGCGAACCGGTGGTTTTTCTCTCATAATTCTTGGGCCAAAGCACTTTGGACCTGGAGGACCTTCCTCCTCGATCATTTCTGACAGGTACACTCTATCCAGACGGTGCCTCGCATCCTTCCTAAGTATCTCTCCCAAGCGTTCCCAATGGGTTCCGGTATGCTGCCGGTCTTAATCAGCTTCATCGTAACGTTCTGGTGCCGCGGCCCTTGCCTGCCGGTACCTTGGTGGAGGCATCTCCTCCTCATCATCATCATACGCTGCCCTTGCAGCCGGATAGTTTTGCCCGGTTTCATGTCCACCGGCATGATTGTTTCCGGCATAGCCTGCGTCCTCGCTCCGCCCCTTGGCTTTTTCTACCGGCATCGTGTTGCCCGGCTTTTTGTTTACCGGCAAGGACCGGATCATACACTGTCATCTGCTGCGCATTCACATCTTTTTCTCTTCTTCTGTCCGGATGGGGGGACGAAGCCTGCCCATGGGACTTGCTACCGGCATTCTTTGTTGAACGCGCGGATTTTGAGGCCGCGGCCTTGTTCAGCTTAGCCAGCTCAGCATTCTGCTGCTCAATGGTTTCCAACAGCTCTCTAACACGCTCTTGTTGCTTTGCCGAGCCTCTCCGGTAAGCGAGTCACACATCTATCTGCCTTAGCAGCTTTTATGGTTTTATCCGCTTGTACTTAGGGTTTTCCACGATGCTAACGATGCAGAGGCACTCTTGCGGTAAGAATCTCTTTGCGCAAATCTTGATCTAGGTTGCGAGCTTTTAGCCGGTTTTCCGGCATCCTAGCAGCATGCGCGCTAACGGAAGCAAAGCCATGGGCAGCGTTGTACTCACGTAGGGTTAGGTTCAGCTCGCGCTGCGCCCGGAGGATGTCCTTGCCGCTCTCGAGCACCTTGCGCCTCCAGCTCCGCCCGAGCCGCCGGATCGACGTTCGTGCGGGGGTGGCGAGGACGTTCATTGCCGCCGAGCGGCGTTTCCGGTGGCGCGGATGATGCCCCGCTGCGCCTGCCGCGCTCCAGCGGTGGCTTAGCCGCACGGGTCGAAACCGCGCGACCAGCACCTTCAGCCGCAACCTCCTTTCCTGCACCAGCCACACCGGTCATCATTACCTCGACGCTACCGGCGGCGCGACCAGCACAGAGCCATCTTGGTGGGTCCGGTGCCACCAGCACCGGCGAGGCGCGCCGCACGGGGACGGTGCCGGTAGACGCGGTGGCTGCCGAACTCGATGATGCGGCCGTTCTTGGGAAGACGCCGCCGTTGGCAGCCCGCGTTGTCGTTGATGAAGTCCATGGCGTAGATGCGTTGCACCAACGCGGACACCGTACGCTCGCCGGAGATCTCGAGGATGCCCGCCCGAATGTGAACTCCATCATGCGCCACTTCATGCCCCACGGTGGGCGCCAACTGTCGTCGTGGTGAACAGACAGATGCCATAGGATGGCTTAAGTTGGGGCCGAATGGACGTATGAGGATTCGGGGAGGGTTTGCGATTAGATGGGAAGAACTTCCGGATGCTTTCCTCAAGAACACAACCAAAGGCCGGTATACAAGAAGAGAGACAAGAGGAAGAACTCTTTACTAGATCGCTAGCTTCATTGATCTCAACATGGTTACAAGTTGTTCTACACCGATCTCCCTGTGGTCTCGCGCCTGTAGGAGGGTACCCCCTCTCCTTATATAGGGGAGAGGGTGGCTTACAGCGGAAGAAACCCTAATGGCATCTTTGACTAGACAAACTACTTTACAGAGTTACTGTACAAAGCTACTTTAATCATGAGTGACGCCGGAGTCCTCTTTAATCAGGGCTGCTGATGTCCTCCGGCTTCTTTGGACGTCACCCTTCTCTTAGGCGCCAGGGCTCTGAATAAAGTTACTTTGCTTAGCTCATCCTTGTCTTCTTGCTCTGAAGAGAATCTTTGACCAGCCCTGCCGACAGGCTCTCCGTTCCGGTATCTTCTATACCGGTTCCGGCATACCCCCTTGGGGATACCGGCCTAGCTTTGCTTTCCCAAATTCCTACCAGGCTTCCCGGTAAGAACGTTTAACCGGTATCTCGATGGCTCAAACCATCCGGTTTGGCATGCCTTTGGCATACCGGGGGTCATCCCCCCAACAGGTGTCATTGGTAGACAACTGATGGAGATATTACGGACACCTGGCGGTCGGGAGGGCGATTTTGGGTGATCATTCTAGCTAGAGAGACGATGAAGAGGACCTCGTCTCACCGAAGGCCATGGTCTGTCAAGGGCTCACCGTCCTTAGCACCGTTCGCTGGTGTGTGACGCCTCTCGTGGGCTCGTGGAGGTATCATCTTCGACAATCACAACAATATTTAAGAAGAGAGTAGCGAAAAGGAGGGAGGGGATACATATCATCGCCTCAATGGATCAATTGACGAGTCCTTCACAGTAAGCTCTCCATCGACACCATCTTAAGGCCGGTGGGTGAACTTGTGTTTGTGAAGTTCACCTTTGGAATAAGAACCAAGATTGCGTTAATAAAATCCGAAGGACGGTCTTTTCCCGCCAAAAATGTCTCATGGCCTAAGAGCATCTCCAACGGGGCGACGCAAATGGACGCTGAGCGACCATTTACGTCCATGCGGTCGTAAAATGTGTTTGGGTCCTGCTCCAGCGGGGCTGGCCGGGCTGTCCGCAGCAACGTAAACCTGGTCCAAATATGCGGCTCGGATGCGTCTGCGCCGGACGCGCAAAGAGTTTGCTATCCACAGAATAGGAGGAAGAGTGTAGAGTTTTGACTTGTGTTTTTTCAGACAAGAACACTAGCCAGCGCGGTAAATATACACTGCCAGTAACAATGTGTAGTGTTCCTTCTGGTTCTGCACTTCATCGTGCTTTCTCTCTCAAAAAAAAATGATCATGACATCATGTAGTATAGAACCAGGAATCCCGAAAATGGAAGTGAACATTTTTTTTTAATCGAAAATGATCTTCTAGAAATATAAAACTGGAGTCACAAAACATCTATAGTTCTTCCAAAAAAAAATATGAAAGAGAACTTTTTTAGAGGAAATATGAAAGAGAACTGAAAGATCAAAGATGCAGCGCTATTGGGATAGAAGAAACAGTCTAGCTATGTAGGTTATAAAGAGGATCATGAACACAACTAGACTTAATTAATTGCGCTTGACTTTCTACTCCGAATGACGTTGAAACTCCCGGATTATATATCCAGTGCCGACTGCCGAGTACGTCACAGGCTAAGCAGTAGATTCTAATTGCAACTCGTCAGATCACTAAGCCAGTGTCAGAATGTTTGACAAGCGAAGCGACAGCGATATGCCATTAGCTTCTGAAGTTGCAAATTGTCGTTGCCTTATTGGTAAGTGTTCTTCTCGTAAAATCAGTAGCCGAAGCTATGATAGGGACGACGACTCTATCATCATGATAAAAGAGAAATAATTTATGGATTCATAGCAAAAGTCCATACTCTAAAAACTAGTCCTAACAGAAGAAGGCATGAACTAGAGAAGTTCAAAAATAAGCCATGAACTGGGGACTCAGATAAGAGTGCTGCCGGTAATCAACAAATTAATCAGTGACTCGAGGAAACACCAAGCTGACCTTGCATTCAACAGCTCCATGCCTGTTTTAAGAGATCGATGACCGAACGCAGGTCGCAGGAGAGAGCGGCTACATCATGACACCACAACCGCAACAGCAGTTGTCAAGGACAAGGAGCACGCCGCCGCCGGTGTGGCGACAGGCATAACGGCGAAGGCATGCACACCATCATAATGCACGATACTTCATGCGTTCAATGTTTATGCTAGGATCAAAATTTCGTGAGGATACTAGGATAGTCAGCTCCCAAAGACCACGGACCAAAACATGGACGAATTGGAACGACACAATCATCGAGCATCGTGGTTGTATACTTGTAGACCACTACTCTCCTGAAACCTGAGCTCACCAGAGCTCGGCCATGTATCTCGCCGTTGGCCAGAGTCACAGCAGCGGCATAACAGAGCAAGGCTAGCCCACGACTGCACGAGGCATGAAGCAGCAAGGAGATCGATCGGATCGCCTTGACGGGCACGACCCAGCAGAGGAGAAGAGAGCAGGGAGCAGGGGGCAGGGAAGGCTTACCCGTCATCGTCCTCGTCGCCGTCGCTCAGAGACGACTCGCTGTCGTTGCCGCTCCTGTCTCCTCCTCCACGCCCACCCTCCGCGTCGGGATCTGCGCAACCAATCAAGCACGGACGACGCCCACTTAGACTTAGAGATGCCCACAGCCCCATGGCATCGAACGCGATGCCCGCGTGCATCGAGAGACAGAGATGTCGGCGTCCTTCGTCTTACCGCCGTAGCGCGTCTCCCGCGGGGGCAGCCTCGCCTGACGCGCAGCGAGTTCGCCGTCCGACGACCCATGCGAGGCCACGCCTCCGGCGCGGGTGGTGGCGGCGCGGCGGACCCCGACGTGGCCGTGCGAGTCGTCGTCGGAGGCGGGCGGCGGGAGCGGGAGCGGGCGCTTCCGGGCGGCCATTCCGGGGTCCGCGGCGGGGTTGTCGACCGCGCGGCGGCTTTCCCTGGGCGTTGGGGGGGCCGGAGCGGGTGGTGGTTTCGTGGAGAGGGTGGAAGTGCGGCAGGGAGAGGGAGAGGAAGAGGAGGAGGGTCAGGGCAGGGTCTGAGGCCTGAGGGATGCATTTGTAGCGTGCGTGTGGCCTGACAGGATTTGACGATCGCGCGAGGGCCAGCGAAGAAGGGGGCGATTTACACAAAAATAACCCAAAAGTGGAAGAAAAGCACAAACTGACCCTCCGACGAAACTATTTCACCAATCTAACCCTTTTGTGTGGCGCCCCTCCCACGGGCGCCGCCCCCATGTGGCCCTGGCGCACCCCACCGAGCCGGTGCGCCATCGCGCGCGCGAGATGTGTGGTGGCCCCGCGCCACGGTGCACATGCTAATCCCCCAAACATACTGTGAGACAATTCCGGGACTTAGCCGTTTTGCGAGGCTCGATGTGGCGCCGATGCCACGGCGCCACACCAGCCTGTGTGGCGCCGATGCCACGGCGCCACACATAGAGGCTCGCAAAACGGCTAAGGACTTATCGTCCGGAGCCCCTGGATGTTTTGGTCCCAATAGTTCATATAAGTTGGCATGTGTGGCGCCGATGCCACGGGCGCCACACTAGCACTTGTGGCGCCAGTGGGAAGGGCGCCACACATGGACTTGTGTTGAAAACATGAAAAATCCTACCAAACTCCAACAGTTACGAGTACAACATTGGACACAACAAGTAGCAATTTCATGACATACACATATAACACTTCATAGGTCACATTGTAGCACGTAGATTCAAACAACAAGTAGCATTACAGACCATGATTCGAAATGACATAGAGTTCACAAATCGATACTTATGAATATAGAGTTCAGAACAACACGTAGCACATCCTAGTAGCGTCCTCGACGTGCCGTCCTCGTGGGCTGCTTCCGGACGGCCATCCTCTTCGTCCGCTGCCTTGGCTGCTCCTGCTGCTGCTCCTGCTGCTGCTCCTGCTGCTCCTGCTCCTCCTCCTGCTCCTCCTGCTCCTCCTCCCCCTCCTCATCTGAAGAGAACGGCTCGTCGTTCCTCATCTTCGACAAAGCTGATCTCCGCGGCGGCCCGTCATCCTCCTCAGTGACAACCTTCTTTCCTCGGTTGACATAATCTTCCGGAGTGTACCGGTTTGGAGCCTTGCCCCTTGGCTTGAACTGGTAAGCTGACCGTTGCTTGGAGGTACGCTTCGGAAGTATGCCTTGACTCAGAATTAGGTCGTCCTCAGGAGGAATCTTCAGAAACATGAACACATGAGATTACGAAAGTTGAAATTAGTAAGAACATGTTTCACAGCAACAAAATAGTCCATACCTGCGGTTCTTCAGAAGAGGAGGATGTAGGGATTTCGCCTTCGCGGCAACCTAGCAAGTTCGCTAACCGCCGCATCTTTCGTGCAGTGTTCTGCGTCATGGAACTCACGGTTACAAAGCCACCAGAACATAATTGCGTACATTCAAAGTTGGTGATCATACCTTAATGAAATTCCGCAACGGTCCGACAGGCTTTTCATCTATGTGGCTCTGCTCCCACATAACCTCGCACTCCTCAGCTGTTTTTTGGATCTCCTCCCGCTGTGACAAACATAGCATACACAATTTAAGCGAGCACATGGCAATCTAGATGATGTACTAGTTAGTGCGAGAATCCATTACCACGAAGTTCAGCTCGGAAGCAATAGAAGTCGATCTCCCTCTGCGAGCAAAAGTGTCGTGCTGGCTTTGCCCAACCTCATCGAACTGGATGGGGTCGTCCAAGATCTCCTCACGATACGCGCGCTTCACTAACTCGATACGCGTGTTCTGATGGAACCACTCGAGGTAGTTGTTGAAAGCGGTGAAGTCGTGAGGCACAATCTGCTCAGGGCCAGCATTCCGTGCCGCTTCCAAGCAGTGTTTGAACGCTGCGATGTGGCCGCTATGATGGACTGGCCAATTTGTGATCTTCCTCTGCCGCTGCCTATCAAGCCTGCAAGAATCAACAAGTTAGTTTGTACCTCTTCTATCAAGAATCTTCCATCGCATGATTCCAGAAGTTTACCTGTGAAGCGCCTTGTCCGTGTCTTGCCACATTGGTGGGCACTCCTGACAGCCCAAACTGTCTCATCACTCTTTGCGGCTGGTGGTGTTCAACAAGCCACATGCATATGAGTGGGCAGCGCATACGAACCGCGCCTCCTCCGTGCACTTGGGGTTCAGGTCAGCCATCCCCGCGCCAATATGGTAGTAGCTACCATATGGCTCCCATTCCACCTGCAGCATACAATTATTTAGAACATGCCAGTAGAATCAATCAAAACTAGGATTGCAACTCCGCAGTGATCGGTTACCTGCTCAGCGGTAAGAGTGTCCAACTCCGCAGTGTACTGCCTGTACATGACCATTGGATCGCTCGTCATCTCCGAGACATTGTCTCAAAGGTATGCCCAAGTGGGCTCCCGATCAGGAAAGTGAGGGTGATGAGGCCATGGCGTCTCGTTGAGTACCCTGGGACGCCCAACTGATAGGCGGTCCCAGCTCCATACGGAAAGTAGGAGCATGCATCCACCAATACCGCCGCTCCCAGTCTTGCTCCCAGTCCTGCGACAAGCTTCGTCCAACTGCGTACATAAGATATTTGGTTACTACTTTGTGTAGCGCACTACTATAGGAAAGTAGTACATAGAACAAATCATCACCTGCCGGTAGAGGTAGGCAAGTGCCGCTGTTCCCCAACTCCACCGGTCGTCCAACACCGTAAGCGCCTTCACACCAATGGGCCAGCTTACCCCCACTGTCAGGAAAGAGAGTCCTGGAAATCATGTACCATAAGTACACGCGGGCGTACGTCCTCCGAGTGTCCTCGTCGGCCTCTATGGGGCATTCTCCAAAGTTAGTCCCGATCCATTCGAAAGACGCGCCGGCGGGAACTCTCTGCTTTGGATTTGCGGCGCCGGAGGAGCCCTGCCAATAAGCCCCTCCATCTGCGGCGCCACCCATCGAAGCTGTGTTCATACACGTGGCTCGCCCTGAATAGGTAGTGCAAGGATCATGGAAACATCCTGAGAGTAGGGGCCATCTCGCCGGCCCTCAAGTGGAAGGTGTGAGTCTCCGGCCTCCACCGGTCGACAAGGGCGGTGAGTGCCGAGGGGTTCATGTGTGGCCCCCACGGCTTACAAGGGATATGAACGGCATAAGACCGGTAGGCCGGATGAACTCCGTGTACCTCTCGTCATAAGGTATATCCGATGTGCCATGATAACGAATCTTCAAAGGGTGAAGATCCGTTTCTCTCTCCGTCATATGAACAGCCCGGTGCTCCCTGTCGTACTCTTCATCCAGAAGCCACACCATCCTACATGTTTACACAACCATGTTATGAGTCATTCCACTAACAAAAATGAGCAACACATACATGAGAATATCCAAATACATGAGAGTTCATATCCAAATACATCACACATATGAATTTCGTAAGACATACCATTCCTAGGCACATAATAGACATATGTTAGACAATAGAATAGGCATTTGCTAAGCTCCAATTTTGCCTTTCACCACATACATACATATGTAAGACAATATATCTAACTTTCGAATCACCCATACATACACACATTTGAGTGCAACAAGTTTGAATAGGCATTTGCTAGGCATATGTAACAAATTTGAATGCGTTTGCTAGGCAAATGCATGACATTTCAACACATACATACATAGGATTTCAACACATACATGTAAAATTTCATATCTAGGGCTCCAACAAATCTTTGGTTCAAACACATATACTACAATGTAGATTCCACCAACATTGATTTCCATATCAATGGTTTATATCCAAATCCACCAACATAAATTTCCATATCTAGGGTTCATACCCAAATCTACCAAATCCACCAATACTAGTGGATGAATCGGAGGGAATCGAAGGGGAATACCTTGAGGAATGGAGGAGGAAGGAGTTGGCCGGACAGATCTGATGATTTCTTGCTCGATTTGGTGAAGGGGAGGCGGCGGCGGCGGCGGTTCAGTGGGAGGAGAGAAGAAAAGAAGAGAAGAACTGGCTGGGTCGGGCTGGGACGGGCGCGGGCGCCACACTTAAGTGGATGTGTGGCGCCCGTGGCATCGGCGCCACACAGGCTGGTGTGGCGTCCGTGGCATCGGCGCCACACATCGAGCCTCGCAAAACGGCTAAGTCCCAGAGGAATTGTCTCACAGTATGTTTTGGGATTACAAGTGCATGTGTGGCGCCGTGGGAGGGGCGCCACACATGCTGCCACGTCGGATGGGCGCCCCGTCGATGGCGCCACGCCGGTGGTGTGGCGCCGGCGGGAGGGGAGCCACATGGGCATGTGTGGCGCCCGTGGGAGGGCGCCACACAAAAGGGTTAGATTGGTGAAATAGTTTCACGGAGTTGGCCTTTCTTCCACTTTTGCTATTTTGTGTAAATCGCCGAAGAAGGGGCCAAGGAAGAAGCGGACGGCGCACGGGACTTGGTGGCCGGCGCGCGGCACACCCTGCCGTCTTCGCGGAGATATGCGACAGCCGTTTTTCTGAATTCGCGTAGCCGTAGTGTCCTGAACTCGTGTCAAGTACTCCACTTTGATGTAGGGTTGAGAACTAGATGAACTGAAGTACTCGGTATAGTTCCAAAAAAAATTAACGGCAAGAACGGTAATTCGTCACAAGGTGCATCACCCGGACATTTTCGTTACACAGTTTTAAAGAATTTCATTGCAAATCTATATTCGTGTCAAATAATATGAATCGGAAGGGCAGATGATTTGAGAATTGAGATAGTGCCGCTATGTCTAATCATGGACTCAAAGTGCTAGTAGCTGGTTGGCCCACTTGTGTCTTGGTGGTAGGCTAACTAGGGTTAGGGTTCACAAACGAGATATTGCACTATATCTTGAGAGCAACAAATCTAGTGCGTGCATGTCTAATCCATTGATATCCTGCTTTACGATTTGTGTTGTGTTATTTCATTATGTTTTGTCAGAAAACACGGATTGAAACAGAAAAAGACGGGATGAAGCAATGCTATCTACCATGCATGGTACCAAAGACATTTCTCAATATATATCTTGATCAATTTAGACATCTTTTCATAACCATGTGAAAAGAACATTTTATATTCCGTCTCCGAAACTAGTAGGCATCATTGGCAGGCAACCGATGGAGTTGTTAGGGACACTTGGCGATCGGGAGGGTGATTTTGGGTGATCACAGTACATATCAACGATCAAGAGGACCTCGCCTCACCAAGGCATCACGCCCTCGGCTTGGTCTATCAAGGGCTCGTCGTCCTTGGCACTGTTCGTTGGTGCTTGACGCTTCACGTGGGCTCGTGGAGGTATCATCTTCGACAATCATGATGATAATGTAGAAGAGAATATATAAGAGTGGGACGGCAATACAGATCATCGCCTCAATGGATCAGCTAGCGAGTCCTTCATAGTAAGCTCTCCATCGTCACCATCTTAAGACCGGTGGGCGGTACTGGGTTAGTGACTCGGGTGAGTTCACCTTTGGAATAAGCACCAAGATTGCGTCGATAAAATCCGATGGATAGTCTTTTCCCGTCAAAAAATGTATCATGGTCTGACAGACTTCCCCTTCTACCAAGGCCTAGTGGCGCTTGTAGAATGAGACCATTAGCCCATCCGTCACTGGTGCTTTTGTTTGGCCCATCTGGAAAAAAGGGATTCTTTAATCTTCTTGTCTGAAACTGATGTCGTAACGACTCTGTTCATTTCATATGTAACAAATCCGTTGATCAACTGAAGAATATTTTTCATATCGGTCGACCCATTAGAAATGAGGAGGGATTGGTAGAAGGCATGGGCCATTCCTCTAATACCCTCGTCGGTATTGCGCAAAATCACATCTTGGCAACATAAACCTCACTTTGTATTCTTTCTCTTCCTATGAGTGGCTCTATTTTGAAATATCTCGTGTTGCGGTCACCCGCCATGAGCAGCTCTTGTCGGGATCTTCGTCGTAAACTAGTGAGACTTGATCAGAGATAAAATAACATATACATGTGTTTATGTCAAATAATATATATTTGTTTCGGGTCCATATGCCCGATCTAAGGACGGGTATGGCCTTAGCTATAGGTTTGGCAATGGTACCGACATGATTAGATCAATAAGGAGAAATCTGAAGTGGATAGTCAGAAGATACAAGCCACAAATCCCTTACTACGACGTCTTCACAATGAACAAGACCACCATCAGACAACCAGGGGCACAAGAAAACCTATGGTGTGCATGGCTTTTTTGGTCACGCCATGATGGGTGCATGCCTGCTCCTTTGTCTCATCATCTCTGGTTTTGTCTGGTATTCATCGTAATGCAAAAATCGACGCAAAACTTTTCCCCAAATTAGTTGGGTCCCGGAAGCTTTTGTTTTTTAAAAGGGAGAAATCAAAATGAAATATCTCTCAAATGGTTCTATCCTCGCATCGAGATCTTTAATTCTTGATACCATTTTGATAGGTTTTGGCGAGCTTTTTTTCACGCTTCCAAAACTAGTATACTTGTACTTAGTACTTTGGGTTTATTGTTTTTGTACTTTGGAGTTTTGGTATACTTTGTATTTCAGTATTTAGTACACTCGTACTTCGTAATTTTTTTATTATTGTACTTTGTACTTTCGTTTCTGTACATTTGCAGTATATTTATACTTCATAGTATAATTGTGCTTTGTACTTCGGTTACTATAGATAACTCCATATTTCATGGATATTATATCTTTATTTTATGATACAGTTAGTTGAGTGTATCCTTCTAATTCTTCCATGCAAAATAAGGAAATATGGTGTCGATATGTATATCAATCTATCAAGACTTTTGTCAGTATTACCTTTATAATCCTAACCCCTGTTAGCCCAATACTATCAAGCTAGAGATTACCGGGCCAATATCTAGCTACCAGAAAATCGAGCTCCATGGTTAGACAATAGCAATGCTACCCCAAACCCACTAGAAAATGGTCTCAATTCACCTTCAAAACCTTTTTTCGAAAATTCCATCAATCTATATATAGTTATCAAAAGTAGTACAATGAATCTAAAAAATAGTAAAAACATATAAATAGGCCTTTGAATCACCTAGAGAAGATTACAAGTACCCGAGCGAACCGAAGGCGCGTCACTAACCTCGCCCCTCTTTCATTCGATCCTGGAAAAACTTGTCGTAGTACATACGGGAAATTGTCGTGTTACGGTCCCAAAAGACAAACGCAAGACAACAACAACTGTCTCCAATGATAAAAACCGTGACTTGGATGAGATAGACTTGCAACCACACCAACAACCACGAAAACCGATCGGATCCCAATCCACGCGTCCTCCGCTAGTGTTGGGCGCACCAACGAAGCGAAGATAGAGAGGGGAGGATAATCTAACTTCAAGATATAGTCGTCGCCTCACAATCCCGAAAAAAAAAACACTAGAACTTCCTAAAAGAAGAATGAAAATCCTCCCGCTAGCCGTCCCATAGAAAAGGAAAGAAACCACTCCAAGGATGGACTGGCGGCGTTGTTTGCGAGGGGGCGGAGACCCTAGATCGCTTCCGGTCGTCTCTTCTCTCTGCGGGCAGTTGTTTCATGATGGAAAGTCAATCGAGCCAGATTGAAAAATATAAATCACCTTCAAAACACTGAAAGTAAATCTCCAAGAAAATGTTCGCGATGCACCTCATGATAGATTAAACCTACACAAAATCATCCTCTTAGCTAGGGTGTGACTGTAACTCTGGAAGAATTCGATATCAGGTCGTCTTGCCGGTAAAAAGCTGAACTACACCTACTTCATCTCAAGTTGCCAACAGCATATCAAAGTACCAAACTGCCCGCTGTCTTGATCAATCACGATTTCAGGACTGTGGTTGCGCGAATTCGGCCGTGTGCCGTCGGCTACAACGTCCAGAGCGCCGCCATCGTCCCTTCTTCTTCACTGGCTGTCGCTCGATCGCCAAATCCGCCCACATGCGCACTACTAAACGCAACAGGAATGCAGAGTCTTGCAGACCCTCCTCATCTTCCTTTCCTTCCTCTCCCAGCCGCAGTTCCACCCACCTCTTGCCGCGCTCTCCTCCCTCTCCACGAACCCGCTCCCCCAACGCCCAGGGAAAGCCGCCGCGCGCGCGAGGACCCGGCCGGGAACGCAAGCCGGGGGACGGAATGGCCGCCCAGAAGCGCCCGCTCCCACCGCCCGCCTCCGACGACCACGACTCGCGCGGGCACGTTACGGTCCGCCGCGCCGCCACCAGCCGCGGCGGAGGCGGAACCTCGCATGGGTCGTCGGACGACGAACCCTCGGCGCGTCGGTCGAGGGCGCCGCCCCGGGAGCCGCGCTACGGTGGTGAGATGAACGGCGCCGACATCTCTGTCTCTCGATGCGCGCGAGCATCGCTTTCGATGCGTATGATCCGTCCGAGCTTGATTGGTTCCGCAGATCCCGACACGGAGGGCGGGCGTGGAGGAGGAGACGGAGGCGGCAACCACAGCGAGCCGTCTACGAGCGCCGGCGAGGAGAACGAGTAAGCCTTCGCTGCCCCTGCCCCTGCTCTCTTCTCCTCTGCTGGGTCGTCTAGGTGTGCCCGTCAAGGCGATCCGATCTCCTTTCTGCTTCATGTCTCGTGCGAGGTAGCCGCTATCCCGTGGTTATGCCGCTGCCGTGACGCTGGCATCCGGCGAGATACATGGCCGAGCTGGTGAGCTCAGCAGTGTCTCAGGGTGAGTGGTGCTAGCAAGTATACAACCGCGGTGATCGCGATTTTGATCCTCCTAGGGCAATAAGCATTAAACGTATGAAGCGCCGGGCCTTATGATGGTGTGCATGCTGTCGCTGCGTATCGCCATAACGGCGGCGGCGAATGCCAAGAACACCATCGCCGGCGGTGCTGCCATGGTGTAGCCGCTGATTTCAGGATCTCCTGCGCTTGGTCGGTTTTTAGGATCCCTTAAAACAGGCACCGAGCTCCTGAATGCAAAATCTGTTTGCCGTTTCCTCGAGCCACTGGTTCATTTGCTGTTTACACGGGGTTCATGAGTTGTTCTCTTTTTGAATTTCCCTAGTTCACGGCTTCTGTTAGGACTAGCGTCTAGAGTACGCATTCTTGCTATGAATTCATAAACCTTTTTCTTTCTCATGAATAGACACTCGATCATTTCCATCTTCCGCCCCGTCCGCCATGAGGTCTGATTTTAACAAAACCAAGACTGTTAAGGTACCAATTAATCAGGCAATCCAACAGGCCTATTATAAATTAACTTAGTAAATATTTTAGACAATACATTCAAAACGCAAATAGCACTATATTGTTAAATCATATCAGCTCTTACACACTTAAGAAGTAAAGTTAAAAATCCATAGTTAAAACAAGCAATATTTAACTTGCCATTATACCAGTTTTGAAACATAGTGAAGAAAATCTGCACTCACTCACTCACGACCAAAATTGTTGATAAAACTCAGTTGACAACTCATAAGAAGCAAGTGCCATGTTTTTGTTCATTTCAAACACAACTAGTTTTATTCTTCCAAGGTAAATTTTATCATTCTCATCCAAAACACAGGGCATAGCAATGTGTAAAGCTACATTACCAACACTTCCTCCAGAACCAAACAAACATCCATAATAGTGAGTTGTACAAATTAAAATTTGGCATACCCTCAATCATACCATCTTCTTGTTGCAAAGAAACAATTTTATTTTTATTTTTTCACCACTAGCCCTAGACATAAAATAGGAAGTTAAAGCATCTCCTTCAAGCAACTCTCTCTTCTTAGCCCTCTGAAACCACATAATTTCTTCCTCTTTATAATTTTGTGTAAATTCTTTATTTCAGTTCTTCCATAATAACTATTTCTCTAATGTTAAACCTACGATCTCACTTTCTCTATCTATTACATCTGTTGGATCACCTAAATTATTTTTCTGATTCTTATAAACCAAATGTAGTTAAATTCCAATAGTTCCTAGCCCTATGCTACCACACATGAGACTAGATCCTGTTAGGAAAAAGATTCCATACTTTCGTAACTATTTACCCTAAATCCTTCCTAAGAAACCAAAATAGTTCAAATTTAAAATGTCTCTTACAAACCAAAATCTAACAAAAGAGGAGAATGATCATAAATTTCCCTAGTTAAAACTTGCATAACCATCTTTGGATAAAACTTTTCTAAAAAAACGATATTAAAATCCTATCCAACATTTTTCATAGTTGGATTTAACTAATTATTTGACCAGAAATCTTCTACCACCACCTCTATCTATTTTAATCTCCCAATATTCGATAATTGCATTAAAGCTTGGACCGTTTCTTTTTTTTTTTGGAAGGTGAAACAGTGGAAAACACACTGCAATATTTATATTATTATAAAGCATAGTATTTACAAGGAAGAGAGAGGATCTCTCCTAAAACAAAAGAAAGAAAGAGGAAACTACACTAGGAAAAAACTAAGCTTGTGTTTGCAACCATTCCTTGAAAGAATCTGCATGTTTCTTTTTCATCATGTAAGAGAGTAATTTGACCTCCTGAAGAAAAACAACTTTACAATTTGCAAATCTTGGTGCTTGATTGTTGAAAATTTTGTTGTTTCTGATTATCCATATGCCCCAAGCAGCCAAGATAATGATCTCCATTGCAAATGGTAGTTTCAGTTTACCCTTCATATCAGATATAGCTTGAAAGATTGATCCATCTCTTCTTCTTTGCGGGTATATAAAGTTCTAGCATTACTTTGAAAATGGACATGTCCAGAAGAGGTGCACAAGAGTTTCTTCATCCTGAGAACATTGATTAAAAACATAAGCAGAAGATTGCAACTGAAGATTTTTCCTCCTAAAGAGATTCCTGGTATTTAGTCTAACATGCAGAAGCAACCAGAAGAAAAACTTGTGTTTCGGCTGACATGATGTATTCCACGGCCAATTGAAATGTGGGTGTACAACTAGATAACCAATCATGGTGTTATATGCTTTTTTGGCAGTAAAAGTATTATTCCCCCAGATGTAGCTCCACATGTCAATATTTTCTTCATGTATCTTTTCTCTTGCATAGTGGCAAATAATTTCCATCTGCTCAAATTCAGAAAAGGCTTGTTGAGAGAGAGGTAAGTGAAAAAATCCTCCAGAAATTCAGTGTGCAGAACTTCTTCTACAATCATGATATGATTCCTTGTGTAAGTAACCAGGTGAGGAAACTTATGTTGAAGACATATGTCGTCCCAATTATCAGTACAGAACATGCTGGATTTTCCATCTCCCAAATTGCATTTGGCCATTTCTTTGTAGATATCAATTAATTTCAAGTGTGCTCTCCACCAGAAGGATCCATCAACAGAAGTACCTGGAAAATTTCCATTACTATAGTAAGATGTTTTGACAAGTCTAACCCAAGGAGTGTCATGATTGTTAAATAATTTATCCAGATTTTTCAGCAGTAAAGCTTTGTTTTGGGTTTCAAGATTCAAAACCCCTATGCCACCTTGATTCTTTGGTCTTGCAATTTTTTTCCATGCAATGAGAGTTGATCCCTTTGTTTGTACAATTTGGACCGTTTCTTTGAAGGCACACTCTTTGTTTGTACAATGAGAGTTGATCCCCATCAAATTTCAATCACCACTTACAATTGAAGGAAACTTATTCATATTCTCGAAAATATGAACTAACTCAATTAAAAATAGTTCCTTTTCTTTATCATGTGGTGCACCATAAATATTACAAGATTTCAACATTCCCCAATTTCTTTATTTTTCACAACCATCCTAATATGAAAACACCAACTTCAAAATCTAACACCTCAAAAAATAAATTATTCACAATTAACAAACATACCAACACCTTGTCCGACTGAAGGTACACAAATCCATGAGAAGCTATGTCTGTCACTCAGCCGATTCAAATCATGCATGCTTAAAACTTAGTTTATTGCAAACCAAGAAAATGCAGCTTATAAATTGTAATCATTAATTGCATTCCCCAAAACTTAGTAGATTCCAAAATAATCCAGCCATGTACATAATCAACTAAACAATTTAATACTAGTATAAATGTTTCTACGTCTATCTCTTCCCATGGGAAAACCTCTCCTTCATCCTCTTCCACTAACACTTCCCTTATTGAAAATAGTACATTCATCTAATTCAGCATCTTATTTGTCCACACCCTCTTTCTTTTTTTAAAATGGAGCCTACTCTAATCTTGTATAGCTTGAACAATTACTCTACAAGTTAAGGCCTACTTTTGACAACAAAGTATTTCCAAAACTGAAGTATTGCAAAATCATGGTATTTTATGCATCCCTTGGCAATATTTTAGTTTCAGAAAAAGAGGTCTAGAGTTGTTTTTTCAATACTTTAAAAATAGCACGTTTTGAGGCCTAATGTAGTATTAATAATGCAGCTTTTAGTCATGACTGTAGTATTTGAAACTAAGGTATTTTAAGAAACTGTAGTATTGTTGAAATACTTCAAAAATACTTAGCTACCGAACATAGCATAAATGTCTTGACATTTGACATCTTTGCAAAAAAAGGTCTTGATGTTAAATAAAAAATGGAGCAACACCTACACCATCTCAAGTTGTCAACCCTACATCAAAGGTAATAAACTGGTTGCTCACTTGATCAATCACGAGTTCAGCCCTCTTCTTCCTTGGCCCCTTCTTCGCTGGCCCTCGCGCGATCGTAAAATCCAGCCAGGCCACACGCGCACTACTAAAACGCAACACAAATGCATTCCTGACCCTCCCCTTCCTCTCCCTGCCGCAGTCCCACCCTCTCCTCCCTCTCCAGTCTCCGCGAAACCACCAGCCGCTACCCCCAACGCCCAGGGAAAGCCGCCGCGCGCGCGAGGACCCGGCCGGAGGACGGAATGACCGCCCAGAAGCGCCCGCTCCCGCCGCCCGCCTCCGACGACGATTCGCACGGCCACGTCGCAGTCCGCCGCGCCGCCACCAGCCGCGGCGGAGGCGGGGCCTCGCATGGGTCTTCAGACGGCGAGCCCGCTGCGCGTCGGTCGAGGGCGGCGCCGCGGGAGACGCACCACCTCGGTGAGATGGACGGCGCCGACATCTCTGTTGGCATGGCCCTGTAGGTATCTCTAAGAGGCCTCATCCGTGCTTGATTGGTTGCGCAGATCCCGACGCGGAGGGTCGGCGCCGTGGAGATGGAAGCGGCAGCAAAAGCGAGTCGTCTATGAGCGCCGGCGACGAGGACGAGTAAGCCTTCCCTGCCCCTGCCCCTGCCCCTGCCCCCTGCTCTCTTCTCCTCTGCTGGGTCGTCTACCCGTACCCGTCAAGGCGATGCGATCTCCTCGCCGCTTCCTTTCTCGTGCAATCCTGCACTAGCCGATAGCTCCGTCATGGTGCTGCTCCGATGCTGATCTCCGACGATATACATGGCCTAGCTCTGGTGATCTCAGGACTCGGGGTCTCAGGGATACTGGTGGTACACAAGTATATATATACAACCGCGATGCTCGACGATTGCATCGTACCAATTGTCTGTGTTTTAGTCCATGTGGTCTTTGATAGAGCTAGAGTTATCCTCACGAGATTCTGGCCCTACTATACGTATGAGGTGTCGCCGACTGTCGCGGATTATGTTGGTGTGCATGCTTTCGCCATTATGCCAAGAGGCAAGAACACTGTCGCTCCCTGGCCACTGTTGTTGTTATGAGGCTGTCATAGCGTATCCGCTGGTTTCTCATCTCCTGGGTTTGTTGGCCTTCCAGGATCCCTTAATTAATTAAAGCAGGCATGGAGCTGCTGAATGCAAGGTTAGCTTGCGTTTCCTAGAGTCACTCATACTTTCTTCTTCTGAACTTCCCAAGCTAGTTCATGCCTTCCGTTGGAATAGTTTTTAAAATATGGATTCTTTCTATGAATTCAGATTTTATTTTCTTTGTCACGAATTATAGTTTCGGGTTCCGATTCAAGAAAAAAAACAAGGCTGTAACCTGTAAAATATAGGGTTGTAAGATACCAATCAGGCTATATGACAATTTGCAACTTCAAAAAGCTAATGGCATATCGCTGTCGACATTACTTGTCACACATTCTGTCACTGCTCACTAGCTTAATGATCCGACGAGTTGCAACTTGCAATGCGAAACTTGGTCAGTTCACCACTGGAAAGTTCTGAAGTAGAATCAACTCAAGCGCAATGCATTATGGCTAGTGTCGAATGA
Source organism: Lolium multiflorum (assembly GCA_030979885.1). NCBI lineage: Eukaryota > Viridiplantae > Streptophyta > Magnoliopsida > Poales > Poaceae > Lolium > Lolium multiflorum. The sequence continues at coordinate 276,865,626 of CM061749.1, read as the reverse complement.
CCTAAACGGCTAGACGTGTTTCTTCCATCCCAGTAAGCGCTGTATCTTTCTTCCCTCTGTTTGGAAGGAAAATATTTTGTGCCTCCAGATGTATGTTTCTTGAAGATCATTTTTCGATAGAAAGTGTTCACTTACATCTTCAGTGTAGATTAGACCTCCATTGACTAGTGTCTGCTCTGGCTGTAGGTAACTGTGACTGAGAAGATGTTCCATTTTTTCAGTATAGATTACCCCCCCCCCCCCCGTTTCTAAATCTAGGTTCCGTGGACTCAAACACAAGAAAGGTCAGTTGAAGAACCTCGCTCCCCCCCGCGTCGCCCTCCTCTGGCGACCAGGGGGGAACCCTAGCGCCGCCGCCTCCAGACCCCCACCTCCTCCCTCTCTTGCCTCGCCGCCGCCGGAGGGGTCCCGGCAAAGCCGCGCGCGCCCTGAGGAAGGTGGCGGCGGGGCGCTTCTTCCCCTCCCGCATCCTCTAGCGAGGAGGAGCTCGCTCGGGCGGCGGGTGTGGCGGCGTGCTGCGGGCGCGGCGGCGTTCTGCGGGCGCGGCGGCGTGCTGCGGGCGTGCGGGGTGCTGCGGGCGCGGCGGTGTGCTGAGGGTGCGGCAGCGACGGTCGGGCGTGGCTGCGGCGGTCGGGTGCGGCCGGGCCGGATCTGGGCCGGGCGGGCCGGCTCGGGGCGCGGGCGGTCTGGGCATCGCGACGCCGCTGCGGCAGGCCGGCGCGGGGCCCCTGGCCGTGGAGGTGCTGCAGGTTTGGAGAGGCTGCTGGGTGGTGGTGGTGTGCCGGGGCGGAGACCCCGGGCAGCGGCAGCGTCATGGTGGGCGAGGTGGTCGACGGTGCTGGCGCGCAAGATGGCGTGCTCCGTTTTCCCTACCGGTGAAGGAAGACACGGTGGCAGGGTGTGCTGCTCCGGGTGAAAGCTTTGCCCGATTTGGTCGGTGCCGGCGATGGCGACGCCTCAGGGCGCCGTTCCCCTTCTTGGAGGCATCGTCGTGGAGCACCGCCTTCGAGGATTCGTGCCCTCCGGTGAAAACCCAAGCTCGCCCGGCCGGAGCGGGCGGCGGCGGTCTCGTCGCTCCCTTCTTGGAGGCGTCTCTTTGGAGGGCATGAGCTTCACTGCGAGGCGGTGTTTGCCGGCCGTGTTGCCCACCGTCTCCGTTGGAGGATGACGAGGCGGCGGCCTCGGGGTAGGCGTGAGGGGCGGCGGGGCGGTGCAAGATTCTATGGTGCAGGATGTGGCTTGTCATGGCTTGGGTGGCGACCCTGGCCGTGTGGGCGGTAGGGGAGGGCTCGGGGGACGCGCCGGTGGGGGAGGGCGGGCGGCGCCCGGATGAGATGGTGTGATGCCCGTGGTCTGCGGCCTCTGCCCCGTGCGCTTGGGTTGCGGGTGAATGGTTCGTGTGGCGTTGCGGCTCAAGAGCGAGCGGGGGCCGGCGGCCCGGAAGGTGGTGGTCTTGGTGGACGCGCAGGGCGCGACGGAGCAGCGGTATGTCGGAGCGGCGGCTCCGAATGTTTGTCATCTTCGAGGGTGCTTGACCTTGGGTCGCTTGGGCGATAAGGTGACTCTCGATGGTGGGCTTGGGCGGCAACGACAATGATGCTGAGCATGGTTTGGTTGCTGCAAGACCGTGTTAGTCGGCTCTGTCCCGGCGTGTCCGAATGTCTTCAGGTTGGCCTCCTCTTGTTGTGAAGTCGAAGCTGCCTTTGGGTGGTGTACGATGACCTTCGAGGGCGGTCCGACGGTGAAGGTCCTTTTCGGCGCAGGTCTTGTGCATCTCCTCTCTGTGGCTCGTCGTCAGAATCGGAGCTACCGGCCTTTTCTTGGGGAGCCATCTGTTTGGCATAGGCCAACTCGAGCTTCGCGTTTGTGTAGCTTTTGTGGGTAGCCAGGGTGGCTCGGTGTGCCTTCGCGGCGTTGTGTGGGTGGGTGTGGGCTTGGCCTCGTCATTGTAGGTTTTTGCCCGATTTTCTCCTAAAAATCGGGCACCTTCTGCTTAATTAATGGATGAGGCAAAGCTTTTGCCTCCGTTTCAAAAAAAAAAAATCTAGGTTCCTGAGTCTGAAAAACTCAAAAGCATGAGCTTAAGAAACTACATTTTTCCTATTCTACGGCTCGCAAACTCTGTTGCTTTGCCCCATGTGGAACGCGTTCGGTCTACGAGCTAAAGGACAGAGATCATGATCAGTTCGTTAAGGGTTCGTCAATGTTGAGCTCGATTGATTTCCGCCGGCCGGCGGAGAGGTCCGGGGGCGTCGTCACGCATATGCCGATTTGCGCCGGCGGCAGACGGGGCCGGTTGAACAAAATCGGCGACCCAGCAAACATGGTTCCTCTCTTCCTGAAGCATCTTCTTCTCGCTGCGTCTCGAAACGGCAACACATGCTCGCTTTCAGTCTTGTGCTCTTCTTTACGCGTGTTCCTTGATCCACCCATATACCAAATCGAGCGGCATCGAAGCACGGCTGCCCTCAGGCCATAAGCACGGCAGACGAGGCGAGGCGGCCTGCATGCCCTTGGCGTCGCTCGCTGCCTTCCTGCCTCTCACCTGGTCTCTCGCGCGATTCCAAGCCATAGACCAGCAGCAGTCCCCACACGCAGGCACAAGATATACACGACCGACCGAGCAACAACACAAAACACACATCGGGTTCCTTATTTATTTTCCGCAAGTTCTCCTCGCTCTCTCTTTCTCCGCCTCCTGCCCCCTGCCTTCCGTCCATCCAGGCTGCCGCACCCACCTGGCCGTCTCTTCCAGTCGCCCTCCCCGTCGACCGCCACACGCCTCGAGGGCCCGCCTCGCCGGAATCCCAGGGCAGAATGCCCGCGCAGAAGCGCCAGCGCCCTTCGCCGTCGTCCAAACCACGCGACCACGTGGAGGCCAACGGGACGGATGCTTCCACAGCCGGCGGCGCCCGGGGCGAGGGAGGAGGAATACAGCCGGTGCCGGGCGGAGGCGCCGCCAATCGGGCGACCGACCCGCAGCCGCGACGCGTAGGCGGTGAGCTTAGCCCGCATCGACACCTCTCGTATCTCGCAATCGTGTCGTGCTCTGCATGTTTCGGTGTGAATATTGGCTAAGAAGCATGTGTGTGTTCCTATTTCTTGTGGCTTTGGCAGATTCGGGAAGCGCGGGGCGCGGCGGCGGCGGCGCGTACAGCGACAGCGAGTCGTCGCAGAGCGACGGTGCCATGGACGAGTGAGTCTTCCTTCTTCCTCTGAGGTCTCTCCCGGCTCCGGCCCTATCCCACCCTGCCGGTATCGTGGATCCCGTATTCCCGTGTGGCTGTCTATGCGATTTGTCTTTTGGCCTGCTCGCGCGGTCATGCTCCGTGTCCTCGACTCCTACCCCGCTTCCTCCGTGTTCTAGACTCCTATCCCGCTTCCTCCTGTCCTATTCCCGCCCACCCACGCCGGTGAATCACCGAGGTGTCTGCCGGAACCGGCTAGCTGCTAGACTATCGGGGCAGCGATTGTGGTTGCTGCGTTCGTGTGATCAGGGTGTGTCGCATCTATGCAGGCGCATGTTCGTCAACCAACAGTCTTACATCCCCGTTCCTGCGAACTATGCATACCATCTCTTTGATTGTGTATGCATTGCTTCCATCATATTGCACGCCATGCCATGGCCGTGACGAAGATTCCTGGGAATAATATTCAGTCCCACTCCCAGCTGTGCAAGCTACCTGTTTGTGCCACATTCTCATGCTGGACTGGAGTCCCCACTTTGCATCTAAATTCTGAGCAGCTGCTCTCTTTGTCTCGTCGTTTCTGCTCTATGTTACAAGAGTTCGCCATTTCGTTGCTGTTTTTTTTTGCGGCTGTGTGTGTTGATAATTTTTCGTAGCCTGTAACCAGCTTCTATTTTGAACTCTTTGTTAGATGATTTTCGTTGATGTTACTTTACTACTTCAGTTAGCTGTTCTAACGCCGTTTTGTTAGCTGAATCTTACGTTGTTTGCTATACAATTTTAGGTGTTCTAAACTTCTAACTCTGCTTTTGGTACACTACTACTGTACTACAGAATTTTATTTTATTTCTTTGTGATTTGCCCTACTAGTTCCACACACGTAGCACTCTGTTACAAATGCACATCATGCTCTTCAACCAGCAGTCTTATTGAAAATGCAAATGCTATGGAAATTTATAAGGTGCGTTGTTCGGGATCATAGTTGGTCTGAAGAGTTATAGTGTGTTCAGTTTGTAGTTAGCTATGTCTTCCTACAGGTTATAAGTTATTTTTTATGTTCAGTTTGTAGTTAGCTATGTCTTCCTACAGGTTATAAGCTATTTTCTGTGTTCAGTTTGTGGTTAGCTATGTTTTCAAGCTAATGCTACTGCTTAATATTGAACTGTTCAAGCATCAGCCAAAAAAAAAACATTGACCTGTTCAACCAAACCTCAGATCATTCAGGTTGATAGATGCTGAAAGATTTAATGCCTCACACAACTTCAAGCTTACGTGAACTATTTTCTCGTCAGGTTTATACTAGTGAAATTAGCTGAAATCCGGAAGGAAGTCCAGTGCCCTATTTGTTTAGGTATGTATACCTGTTGTTATTTTGCTTAGGGATTTGGATTCCATATTGCTTTTCAGAATGCTTACATGAAAGCTCCTGAAATGCTAATGCGCGTTCCCTTTACGTCTACATATGTATCTTAACATTATTTATCAATACATAATTTAACCTATCATATTCAGTAGCTTGCTTGTTTCATGTGTGTCCCACTCTAGGCTTAAGTCTTTTTTTTTAAGTCAAACCAAGTAAAGTTTGACCAAACTTTTAGAAGAATCTAACGACAAATATGATATTTTGTAGATACCGTATTAAAATATATTTCATTATTATCTAATGATATTGATTTTGTATTTTGCATGTTAATGATTTTTAATAAAAACTTGGTCAAACTTGACATAGTTGACTTTCTAAAAATAATATAAGCCTTAAGCTTTGGGATGGAGGTAGTATTATTTTTCCCTCTAATAATTGTTGACATTGAGATCATCAGTTTAGCGTTGATAGCTTCTAGGCATCAGTTAGTTGTCTTTTAAGTACCTAACTAAAGTTATTCTATACTGGCCTTTTGCAAGTTTAAGGGTAGTTGCACTAGCTTTCTTCCGCATGGTGTAAGTAATACATAGCATAGCTAAATTGAAGCTATAGTCTGCATCGTAATGATTTTCCAGTTTTGCTTCATTCCTCAGGGAAGACATTGAATTGTCAATACTATCTAACTGTTCAGGAGATATTAATCCTGCATCTATCTTCAGTATGATTGTATGATTTTTCTGGTACCATGAATTAATGGGTGCCACTTTCTCATTCTGATGCTTTATATATCCTGTGGTGTGGGTTCGGAGTCTGGCTATCTCTCATTTGTCTAGTATATAGTATACAGTTTACCTTCCTCTGTTACATCTTATGGTATAACTTCCTACCTGGGTACAAATCTTAGCTACAGTTGACGTCCTTTTCATTTAAAGAAGTTCACAATCGCATAGTAGATTTCGATGACACAAGCTTAATGTGTTGGATAAAAACTATAAATAAATTTAAGTGAAGATATGGTAGTCACTTGCTACACCTACTATAGCTCGCAATTATGAAGTTTCAGATATATTGTTGTTCTGCATGTGGTCATTTTTTGTCTGATGAAGATATGAAAAATCAAAATATTTGCCCTTCAATTTACAGGCATTATCCGAAAGACAAGAACGGTTATGGAATGTTTGCACCGATTCTGCAGGGATTGCATTGATAAATCTATGCGGCTCGGGTATGATGTCAAAAAACAATTCTACATGCTTGCTGTGTTATTAATTTTCACAATGGGAAATTCACAGGCTAATTCAGTTTTGTAAATCATCAAACAAAGCATTGCTTATTTGACAGTGCAAACTGGTTTTGCAGAAATAATGAGTGCCCGGCATGCCGCACTCATTGTGCAAGCAGGCGTTCTTTAAGGGACGATCCTAATTATGATGCACTGATTGCAACCTTATACCCCGATATTGACAAGTATGAGGAAGAGGTGATGTCTATGTTACACTCTCGGCATTTAGGTTATCTTAGTTGGCCCCATTTAGCTTTTCTCGCAGTGCTTCTCATATAATTGAGGCTTCAGGAATTTGCTTTCAGTGAAGAGGAAAAGACTCGGAATAAGAAGGTAATCTTATCTTCTTGGTAATAAGTAGTGTTCAATGAAAATACTCATGCAAAGTTTAGGTTCCTCATCAATATCATTTTTTCATGAAAGATTCAAGCAACCATTGAGGAAACGATTCGAAAACAGTCAGAGGCCATAGGTAAGAAATGTTCCGCAGCAAAAGCCACTGCCACTGCTTTTGCAAGGAAGTACAGAAGAAATATGCGAACACGTGGGAGAGGTAGAACTGTTGCTCGTGATATTGTCCTTACTGTCTCCGATAATGAGGATAGAGAAGAAGTAAATGCTAATGATGCCAGCAAAGAGTCGTCTTCTGCTGATAACCACTCTCCAGATTTAAAGCAGAAAAGAGGTAGAAAGAGGCCTCCACCACTACCTTCTCCTGATAGAATCATTGCCAGTAGTGACCATGGATCTGAGGAGAATGGTGAACCAGTATCTGTTAAAGAAAATTTCACAAGCTCTCCATTGCGGGGGGAGATGCTTGCATGGGGAAAAAATGGCACACGAAGCCAAATTCGACATGGCAATGTTGGTGGCTTAAATTGCAGACTGGGAAAGGGCGGACGTGTTGCGAAGTTGGTGGAGCACCTCCGTACAACTGATGAAATGGATAAAGAGGTACTGAATATATGTATCTTCTCTTGTTCCAGTAGTTTTGCCAGATAATATAGATCTGCATGAACTAGCCGAACTTGACTCAAATGTATACAAGGAGCTTGTGCTACATGGGCTGTAGTTCTAATTGTTTTATTCAGACTTGAGGTTTTTCATACTATTTCCTTGCAGTTCAACTTGTATCTTGTTCTCCTTCCTCTTGATGGAAAAGCAACACCTGAATTGGAAAAGCCGTATCTAAGTTGTCGACCAACTGTATCAATTCGACACCTCGTACAGGTGATTGCTTGCCTCTCTAAATTTATCTTTTTGGAAAATTGTAGTTTATGCGGTTGAAATCAAATAACCATTTTTTTTATTTCTAGCTAATTGCTCTCCAGTTGTCTCGGCAAGTTGAAGAACTTGAGATCTATATGAGGATGGACCTTCACAATAGTGGTGTTGCAACAGACTCAAGTTCTGCTGAGACAAATCCGCGGCTATTTGATGGCTTGGAAAGATTGAGGGGAGATAAGCTTCTTTCTGATCTTGGCCTGTCATTTGCCTCTGGTCGCAACGATGTGGTAAGAACCAACCATGCATGAACCAAATTTAGCCATCATATATGCTTGCTCGTTGCTGTGCTATCTGATAATATTTACTTTTCTTTTTAACTTCAATTGCCACTTGGCAGGAATTGTTATATGCTTTGAAAACTCGAGACTAGATCACTTTTGTGGCGGCACTTTTCATCATCTGCTGGTATTATGTTGGGTCTGCTTCTGGATAAGGGCTGTCTGTGAAAAGCACTGGATGTGCAAAATGGTAGATCCTTTTTTTTTTTCTATGAGTTCTTGTTTAGATTGGTGTACTTTCTTTGTAACATATAGCTAGATCTTCATGGTGTTAGTACCGTTGGGTCAATAATATCAGTGATAGTTTTAAATTAGTAAAATTATAAGCGGTCTCCTATTGGTTAATCATTGAGTCGTGTTCATTTATACCAGCTCGTGGGATCATAGAAAATTGGAAGCTAATATTGATACAGAAGGCATTCGTTGTTTTGTTCGTCATGCTCTCATTCTACATATATCGGCGAACACTAATCTTGTAAACTTTATGGTTTGTTCTGATTGACAAACTTGTGGAGTTTGCAGTATGAGTTACATCGTCATATACACTATGATAAACTAGCTCGCTGGTAGCCATTTTGCCTTCAATGAGGGTTTTGTAACTGCTCCAGCCAGCATCTTTCGGCAGCAAGGCCCCTGCACCGTATTGGCACAAAGTTAAAGAGATTTCGTGTTCACCTTTGCCTAATTAGCTACTACTACCTCTTATATTATGAAACAGAGTGATAGCTCTAAGTATTTAAGTTGTTTAATATCTTTTTATAAATGGAATATACTAATATCATGAAGATACCAACTACGTCTGCAACAATGCAATACCCTAATAGTTGTATGGATACACACAGCCGAAAAAATATATAAAAAAGAAAAAGTCCCGCTAAAGTAGTCTCTCTAGGACGCATCAGTGTTTTAGCCAAGAATTACTCTATTAATATGGTGTTCATATGATACATGATCGCAATTACCACGGGTTGGTGACTAGTTTTCTTACATAAAAGACATAACATGCCTAACTTTAAATTAATAAAGCCCGAGGTTTTAAGGTTTACATAACACCAACATGTTGGGTCTACAGTTTCGCCCCCACTAACACGCTGAAACGCCGAACGACATCAAGGCAGGGGCACTAGGTCTTCAGCTTGTTGGCCCCATGGTCACGTACAGCTCTCTTAGCTAGGGGCTCTCTTAGCTAGGGGCACTAGGTCTTCAGCTTGCTAGCCTCATGGTCACGTACAACTCCTTTAGCTCGCGCATCATCTAGCTTAGTCTCTTCTTTTCCTTTTCCTTTTCCTTTTCCTTGAAATTGAGGATCCATGGCTGCAAGAAAATGGTAGTTTTATATATTATGTTAGCGGGGTGATTTATAACCCTCTTCTCAATAGCTAGTTTGTTGCGCGTATTCCATAGCGTCTAGGATTGAGCAACGAACAAGACCCGGAGAATCTGCCTCCTGTATCCCGTGAAACTCGACACAATAGCATGGAATTGGCCAAAGTTGGCGGGGCGCTTGTTACACCCAAGTAACCGACGCGGCACGGACCAAGCAAATTGGGCAATAGAGCAGGAAAAGAAAATATGGTCCGCATCCTCTAGGACCCCATAGAGAGAACAAGAACCATTCAACGGACAGTGCCAGATGGTGATCTGTTGACTCGAGGGGTTATCAAGCGCAAGAGAAGATTTTGATCTTAAGTGGTACTTTTGCTTCCCACATGTCTTTGAAGTGATCGAGCTACCGTCGTGCCTTGAGAGAGTTTAACGTACATGGACTTGACAGAGAATCTGCCCGAAGGCTCCAAGTGGCATGAAACCTTGTCGCGCCTAGGACAAAGTTCCACATGGTCGACTAGATCCAACAATCCCCGCCACTGGCGCAGGCCCTCCTGGTCCAGGGAGCGGCGGAAGCGGATCTCCAATTGAGAATTATGCCAGGCTTTAGCCACCGAGAGTGTCTGGTTGTCAAAGATGGCAAAAAGGAGGGGGGAGGTGTCTTTGAGGGGCTCATTACCCAGCCACCAATCCATCCAGAAGTTTGTACGAGCTCCGTCCTTCACCTCATGCTTAGCCCCAACTTTGAAGAGGTGTTTAATCTTGTGGAGATTTTTCCAGAATTGGGAGCCCCCTTGCCTAGTCCCCGCAAACAGATCAAAGGCATCAGCATATTTAGCATGGATAATCCTTGCCCAAATAGTGTCTTCGTCCTGGTAGCCTCCACACCCACTTTAGCAGAAGAGCCATGTTCATTTTCTTTGTATTAAGCAGACACAAGCCCTCGAATTCCTTAGGTCTGCAGATTGTTAGCTAGTTAACGAGATGGTAAAAGAGCCATGTTCATTTTCTTTGTATTAAGCAGACCCAAGCCCTCGAATTCCTTAGGTCTGCAGATTGTTGGCCAGTTAACGAGATGGTACTTGCGTTTTGGGCATGAGCCTTCCCAATAGAATTTCGATCTGTGGGAGTCAAACCTCACATGAATCCCATCATGCAAAAGAAAGAACCCCATAGCAAACATCAGCAAGTTTCCTCACCAAGAAAAACCATTGCTCCAGAGATAGTTTTTTGTCCGAGATAGGAACCCAGGTACACGAAGGGGAAGTCACCCAGCTTGTAGTTTAACTTGTTAGCGATCCAGGTCTTTGCAGAGCTAAGCTGGCCTAACACAATCATCTCACTTTTGTGGTAGTTGATTTTAAGACCTGATATATCCTCGAAGCACATCAGAATGAATTTCACATTCGCAATATCCTCATCCGACCCCTGGACGAGAATAAGCGCGTCGTCCGCGTATTAGGGATGGGTAATTCAACCTGGAATTAAATGTGGAACTAGCCCATGAATGTGGCCCGTGGACGCAGCAGCCGAAAGAATCCCAGACAGTGCTTCTCCAAAAAAAATTGAACATAAGGGGAGAGAGGGTCCCCCTATCCGACTCCTCTCTTGATCCTGAAGAATGGTCCAACTTTGCCATTAACTGAAATTGCGGTCTGGCCACCCGAGACCAGCTGCAAAATACGGTGGATGTAGCCTTCATCGAAACCTTTGCAACGGAGCACCTCAACAAGAAAGTCCCAATTCACCCGATCGTACGGCTTCCTCAAAATCTAATTTCAGCAAGATTCCCCCAAGTTTCCTGGCCTGAATTTTGTGAACAATCTCAATCAAGGCAAGATGGCCATCCAGAATGTTCCTGCCTTTGATAAACACAGTCTGATTAGGACTGATTATTTTTTTGGCAATAGGATCCAACCTGGTAGCTTAGGTTTTGTAGATGATTTTTAAGATTACATTGATCAAGCCAATTGGTCTGAACTGTGAGACTTGGTCCGCCCCGGGGACCTTAGGAATAAGGGACAGTATCCCGAAGTTCAACCTGGCAATGTCAATACGCCCCACCACAGAGTCATCCAGAATATGGAGGATCTTGTGTTTCACCAACGGCCAAAGCTTCTTCAAGAACAGTACATGGAAGCCGTCAGGGTCTGGCGTCGTGTCAGTTTTCATCTCCTTCATAATGCAATCAAGATTGGTGCAGCCCAGCCCTCAAGGCCCAGGCCGGCAAACAAGTATCACAAAATGATAACCAAATGGAAGAATCAAATTTTGTAAATTCATCTTTATTGCACATGTGAGCATATTGAGGAAAAGATATGCAATTCAATTGCGAGGTTGACATATTTGGGATTAGGTGAATCATAAATATGACTAGCAATGAAGGGCGCAGCCGCACGCCGCGCCATTTGGTGGCTGGACGATGGTAATTTTTAGCAATGTTAAATACTTATGAGTTTAGTATTTTTTTCCATTTCAGAATTGTGATTTTTCTGGCTTTATTTTAAGGCGCATCGGATTTGTTTTTTATGTGACACCTTTACATAGATCGTCTTGTCTCGCAAAGGGCAGATGTTAACAGAGGTGGACATGCATTCTTAGATGTTAATTGTGTTTGATGTTCGTATCTGTAGAGGTGAACCTGCATTCTTGGGCCTGCTCCTTTTCCTAGTGACAATATGTAGCAGTTTCAGGTGAGGGAGTCAACTTTGTAAGGTTGGTGCAACGAAACACCCGTGTAGTGGCCAACAATAAAAGACATAATTTAAATGCAGGACTATTACAGAGAATCGTTTTTCCTTCCCATTAATTTTGCAATCCTCTTTCCTATTTGACATCGATCAGAGCAAAGCAGTTAGATTACAATTATTGTAGAGAATCAACCTGAGGTTGGATGGTTAGGAGGGTGGTTGTACCCCATCCCTCCATAGTTCAAACCCGAGGTTTAACATCTCTTTTGTCTTATAAAGATGGAATATTGATTCAGTGGGAGGCGACGTTCCCGTCGACAACGAAGTGCCTATGGTGACTTCGTCAATTCCGAGATCCAATCTGTCGGTTCAGTCTTTCGGAGATGCTCACAGGTGTAGGGTGTGTGCGTGTGTTCATAGGAGTGAGTGTATGCACGTGTATGTGAGCATTTGTGTTCGTACTGTATTTCTTAAAAAAATACAATTATTGTAAGTATCCAGAAATATTCGAAGGATGTAGTTGCACGTGGCCGTACATCTGGTTCAAATCAAAGCCACTTTCAGCCTACATTGATTTTGCACACACCTACCTAATAAGGACATCTCGAGACTAATTTGCACTTCTATATATTTCCAAAAAGAACCAGTTAGCTTAAAAAAACATGTTTGTAGAGCATATTAAAAAATGGTTACATGCTCAAGTGAATGCCCTAGATCGCTGAAATACAATAACTTTACTCTCATAATCTAACTGTGTCTCTACTCAGATAGCAAGCTCCATCTTTCATTCTCCAAAGCATGCCGCATCAACATTAGCTGCAAACACAATTCTCCTGCAGTGAAATATCCTTGTTTACTGGTGCTCTAGAATAATATTACCGAACATCTAGAAAAAATAAAAGAACCCACACACATGCAAAGTAACATGGAACTAGGTATATAGAAATTTTGCCTGATTCACGTTTGTTGAGTACAGAGAGTTCACGGGAACAGAATGTGAAATGCACTATATGCATAAAGAACACTAACATTACATCTATGAAATCTAGGATTTAGAACTTCAATCCGATGTGTAATACTAAGCAAGGAGCAGAGCAGGGAACAAAGAGGGACTTACTCTTCTAGGGCATACCTCAATAATCGTGCTGGATTCTGTTTCTTACAATAACACTATCGCTCCAACTTCAAACTTGCCAGAACATGCCGTACTTTGCGGTTGGTCATTCATGGAAACGCCAACGTATATAATTATGTAGGAGCTTACCATGCGAAGGCCAAACAATTCCAGACATGGGACATGTATTTTATATTTATCTCTTAATAGACTTACTTTGTCTACATCACTTGCAGCCTACGTTCCAGAAGTTGTCCATGGAAACAAATTACCTGATGAGCACAGTATGATATTCGCAAGCAGGATGGGAATGCAAAATTTTCTCTTGTGCTCCCACACATTTATTACCTGAAAATTATCCAAAATACAACTCTCATTAACATGAGAACAGAGAACGTCAGGAAAATCGATGTTTATAATTTGCATATCCAACGACTTATAAGTCCTAACTATAATATTAGGCATTACATGACTAAGAAAATCAAATGATTTAAAGAAGAGCCTCTAAAGACCTATAAACCATAAGTGGGATATTTTGAATATATGAAGTTTCAGGAAAACAGAGATTTAGGGTGAAGCCATCCCTCACGATATGAAAGCAAGATAAATGCCCGAGCCCATGATCTTCCTGAGACCGGATGGTGATACGCCGTGCCTTTGTGGTAGCCACAAGTTGAAGAATAAAAGAAGCCTCTATTGTAAAATTACTAAGGCGACACCAAGGTGAGTTAGAAATCAAAAGATAAGCAATGTGTAAACCAATTCAGAAGTGAGTACAATGTTGTTCTGCACTTAGACGAAGCATCAGCTCTTATATTGCTTTAAATTGTATTACATACCTCATTAATGGGTGGACACTAATAGAATGCAGAACACTGACCAGATAACCGACGGTGAAGTTAAATTCGCACCTGGATCTGGTATTCAGGCTTCAAGGATGAAGTTAGGACGATCCAGCCAGAAGTACAATCTGGTTTATATATACATTTCCATAAGTTTCCTATGCAGTAGGATGCACCATGGTTGCTTAGAATAATACTAATTGACATAATATCGTGCAACTGAGTTTGCGCTAAGCTCTCTGTGGTTACAGATCATAAAATGATCGAATCAAGACGTGAGGTTTTCTAGGTCAGCTTAATACGAAATAGCAACAAAGACTACATGAAATGAAAATTTCCAACAGGCTAAATATGATAGTAATAATATGCAGAGAATCAAGTTAACATGGAGAAAATTTATGCTTCTGGTCTCATAAGTTGTTCCACTCTCTACAGTGGTATCTCCAAAAGATAAAAAAAATCGTCACAGGTTTAGGAGTTCAACGGAATTGAATCAGACTTTTCTAGATCGCGACCTATATACTCAATCAACCACGTATTAACCCCCTGCTGTGGCATCCAATAAAAATATTCACGGGAATTCTCATGTCGATCACGATTGGGCAGCTACCTCGGAGAATCGAACAACGGAAAGCACCGATAATATCGGCTTGTCTCAATACGTACTGATGATGGCGAACTGAACCTTAATGGTAGCCTACCCAGAACCAGCAGCCAGAGTGGAAAGGCCCAGGTATCCTGAAACCAACAGACATAATTTGCAAAAAGCAGAATAGGAACAATCAAAATTATATAGGAAGCTTAACAGAACTCAAGGAGAAACATGATGCAAAAAAAATTTGCTTCATGCTTTTGAAAAGAGAAGCAATGCTAGCGATCCTGTTCATGTTTTAATAATTCTACAATAACAAAAGGAACAAACAAATTGGGCTGAGTATTTCTGTTGTATGTTCAGTACAATAAGTCAATAACAAACCTTAGCTAGCCATATAACTCAGTTCATGATCTAACTCCAATCTGAACATTTGGACATTACCTGGGTAGATAATCAGCTCGGCCAGAACCAGAAACTGCAGACTACTCTGGTCGGCACCGCTTGTCTGTCGCCCATCGCCTGACTGTGCCTGCCTACCACCGTGCAAAGCTCGAGATCGACGTCTCTGACCGTGCCTGTTAGCCACCCGCGCCCGAAGCATGGCTGATGCGCCGCGTGCCTGCATCCCCTTGATCTGATTTGGGTGAAAAAGCACTGTACGTCACATCATAGCCTAAATCATGTCAGAAGAGAGGGAGAGACGTGGGCATTACCCTTCGGGTAACCGACATTGACCTACCCTATACGATCTAGCTGGAGGCCCATGAAGATATTCGATGGCAAGACGGGCCACTTGGATGGCGCAGCAGAAGATTCCTTGGCGGACAAGACAAGGAAGGAGCCGAATAAGGAAAGTTTAGAGATAAGACTACTGTAAACCTAGTCGTACTCGGTTGGACCTCTTGAGACCTGGCCTCCTATATAAAGGCCAGGAGAGGGGCTGCCGAGGGACACGATCAATCTTAGCAATCTTAGCCACCAGAAGTTTAGAGCTAGGTCGCCGCAGCACTTAGCCTCTCGACGAGATCTCAGCCGAACCCTTCGGCACCCCATTGTAACCCAATATTCTCATAATCAAGATCGACAGGACGTAAGGGTTTTACCTCATCGAGGGCCCCGAACCTGGGTAAATCGCTCTCCCCGCTTGTCCGTGAACCGATGTCTCGTGTCACCAGGATTCCATCAACCCTAAGCCCCAATCGGAGGGCATTGCCGAGGAGTACCCTCGACAGGGGGGGGGGGGCTACCTGTGCCGTTGCTAGCGGCGGCTTGGCGAACGGCGACGGGTCCTACAGGGACAAAATGGCGGAGCCGGCTCCCAACCCGCCAAATCGGCGGAGACTACTCCCAGCGTAAGGCACAACTTGAGTGTATGCCAGCAGCAGCGCGAACACCCAGCGGCAAGGCCTTGCACTGTCCCGTTTGTCCGACGCGGGACTATGTCCTTGGCGATGTTCCTCCCGGTAGGCCTCGCGAGGCATCGGCCGATGGCCGTCGTCCTGGCGCTGCTCCTCGATCCCCGCACAGCCTTTCGGTAGCCATGGCGGCCAACGGCCAGCCCGGTGAAGCCCTTCGCAACACTCGGCAAGTAAGCACGGGGCGGCGGGCTTGGTCGTCTCGGCAAGCCAAGCTCCTTCTCCGCACCGCCAGCAGCCTTGCGAAGCCGAACACCTTCTCCGCGCTGCTAGCAGCGTTGGGGAGCCGAGCACCTCATCCGCTCTGCCCACCGCTTAATACGGAGAGAAGGGGGCAGGTGTGAGGGAGAAGAGGATCGATCTCCGCCGGCCCATCAAGATGACCTCGCGCACTGCCGGGACTGCCAGGGAAAGATGATGATGAAGAGAGAGGAGAGGAAATCGAGATGAAAGAATGGTCAAAGCGGTGCCATCTGGACCAGAGCAGTACAATCGAGAGACTGCATAAAAACGACACGAAGAACTGGCAAACCATCAAGTACTTGTCCCTTCATGGCCCACCACCATCCCAAGAACATCAGCTATGGTCACACCGGTAATACCCCAGAGCATCTCACTGCTAAAGATCCAATGCTTCATCAAATAAATCTGAACCTATCTCAAATTCTTGGAGAGCACCAAAATGGTACACGTAAAAAAACATGCAGTAATTAATCACCACAAACACACGTGTTAGCTCAGAGTTAATCCAAAAAGTAATTCAAATTTTTTTGAAAAAAGATGTTTGTTCACCTTTAGTATAGTAGTTATTTTTATATTCCCCTAAATATGCTCTCGTCCCAACATACTCATATTTGCAATAAAGTGGTTATATTTAAAGGTTTGCAAGACCACAACATTTTCAAATAACAATTCATGCCAAAGATAACCACATGGTTGGATACAAGATAAGCATGCATGAAGTAGATAGATACTTGTTACCCGGATGCAATGGTGTGATGTAGTAGATATGAGTTTGTCATAACATCATAGCTTGTCTCCAATAGTCACTTGGCCTTCGCTTCTTCCTTGTGAGTGAGACGAGCATCCAATGCATCTCCAATGTACCTAAGACAAAGCTCAAGTACAAAGTGGTCCCCAAACTAATTGGGTCTGAGTAGTTAGTGAAACTACAACACATAGGACAAACTCCACGTAAATATGTGCATATAGATATGAAATTGAATTTCATGCACATCTTAGCCGATTTAGGATTATGGTGGAGTTTTCCCTATGCATTGGATTAACGAAAGCAAGCATGCCATAAGATATACATAAAGTAAATATGCATGCAAGACTTTCAAGAACCAAATAGAGATATGACTTGGATAAAATACAAAATAGAACACGATGACACACAAAGGTGTGACATGTCAAAAGGTCGTCCAAATCATATCCAGGAATCAAATCAACACAAAATTGACTCCAAAGTTCAACAAATGCGCCCGGTCATGGTGGATAGCTTCCTTGAGTACGCGGGGCGCTCAAAACTGGCTCAGTCGCAATCACACTCTCAGCATGGACTAGGAACGAAGGATGCAGGGCACTGGCGATCTGCATGTCCTGCAACGCAACAGGAGCCACATGCATCTCGTGCCCCATCGCATGTCTCGGTGGATTCATATTCACCACGCCAGACCCATGACGCACGGGAAACCCTCAACGACCATGTAATGGAGGATGCACGGGTATGCATCGAGCACCGCCACCATCGGTGACGAGAAGCGTACAATGTGGAGCCTCGTGAGCTAGGGAAAATGGCCCTCGACTATGGTGGAGGTTGCCTTGCCTTGATTCCAACTCTGCGCCAAGTGAAGTGGCCAATGAACACTACTGGGAAGGCTTGTAGCCGCAACTGCTCGCATGGCACGAAAAGAATGTATGTTGGTGATAACCCGAACCATTGACGGGCAAAAAAAAACCATCACCGACGGTAGCTCGTAACCCGGTCTCTACGACGCGTACCGTTGACACGCAAAATAAAAAATCTGTCGTTGGTTCTTCCTTCCGGGCCCGTCCTGGGGGCTGGAAAAATCGGTGACAACACGGTTCTACGGCAAAGAAGTGACAATGTGCCACAAATTTTCCGTCTCTATTTTTTACTCAAAAACCAGTGACACACTTGTTTTGCTTTATTATCACTGGTTATGCATAGAACGCTGACGTGCCCATATAATTATCACCGACCTTAGGGTTGAGATGATCCTCATACAACGATAGGTGCCACAAATGGTTGCACCTTCGTGGTTTCGCCCACGTACGATGCTCAACGATGACTCATGGTTCTCCGATCCATTAGAGAGTGTGTAAGTAGCTCTTTTGGATCAGAACACCAGGAACACGGCCGCATACGGGATGGATTCAACCCCCACGTGCGCGGATCTTCAAGGAACCGCGCGCAAGAGAGAAAACTTGAGAGAGGGAAGGGAGGAGAGAATTCTCCTCGAACTGTGTACTCCCCTCCTCCCACGTGCCCCACCTTATATAGGAGGGAGGGGGAGGTGGTGCAACCAGCTTGGGTGGGGGTAGGGCGGCGTGCCCCAAACCCTAACCCTAGCCATCCCCACCCCTTGGCTCATGGGGGGGCGACCGGCCATTTAATGGGCTCCCTTCCGGGAGGAGCCCATTAAGGAGGGCTACACCTTTTAGTAAATAAATACATATTTTATTGAAATATTAATTCATTTAATTAATATACTAGCTAAATGCCCGCGCGTTGCAGCGGATCTCAGGTTTTCCTTTCCTTCCCTCTTGTTTCTCTACGACGCTTTAAACATATGGTTAATAAACTGAATGGATGAACTAAAAATATGTTCGCTCCGTTGTTGTTCCTCGACTTCCACTCGATGTTGATGCATTGGGCTGCAGAGGTAAACTAATAGTCTGTGCTTTCTACGGGGTGCCATTGCTTGTGGATTCGTTGCTGATGGAATATGAGCATGCTTGCCCTCTCGTGACCCGCGCTGCCCCCCACGGTGGCCGGGCCACGCAACCTCTCCGCCCGCCTCCAGCGCTCCCCCACACTCCCCTGCTGGTGCCGTCGGCCTGAGCTGCTGGGCCTTGCCCGTGCGGTGCCAACGGTGGCGGGGCTGACCTTACCCGCTGCGTGGACGGGGGCTGAGGGCCTCAGGACGGTGCCGGTGGCTTCAGGTTGATGGCCGGCTGGCGTGGTTTCCACGCGTCGGGTGGTTCGGAGACGTCGCGGCGCTACCGTTGGCGGCGGCATGGCACAGCTGGGGATTGCGGCCGTCCCTGCTCAGCCTAGATCTGGGCCAGTTTGGGCCCCATCTGGGTTGGGCGGGCTGTAGCCCCCTTGGTCGGTGGCGGTGCTCTCGGGACGCGTTGCTGGTGGGGAGGTGGTGGCAGGGTGGTGGCGGCGCTACGGCTGGCTTGTTGTAGCTTGGTAGCGGGGACCAAGCGGGCTAGTTTGGGCCTGGTTTGTCCGGTCGGCTCCCACACAGGCGGTGGAGGTAGTTCCCTCCCGCTAGGCTATTGTGTTGCTTCCCCCGGCCCTGATGCCTTTCGGAACCCTTCTTAGGCCCTGCGTTGAGGACTATGGAGAGCCGGCGAGGATGGCTTCAAGACCGTGGTGGCGTGTGCTTGTGGGCGGAAGGCTGGGTGGGGCACTTTGGATTGATAGGGATGGTGGTGTTGGGGGTTGGGAGAAATCCATGTTGGCTCGACCGACATCGATGCGGTGATGCCTGCCTGGAGGATGTTGGGTGTACCCCCTCCCCAATCCTCTCCTTATACCGCGAGAAACCCTAGGATTAGTCCGGACAGCAGCGGCGGCGTCGTTGTTCTCCTTGTTGAAGGTGTTGTTTGGTATGCGGCGATTCAGAGTGCGAGGAGTGTGGTAGGACTTCTTCGGAGGACGCAACGGTGACGGGTCATCCTCGTTCTTGTCGAACTGTCGGTGTTGGCATTTTTTTTCTTTTTCTTTTTCTGTGTGGATTCTTTTGGGCTTGGTTGTGCTACGGCTCCAGCATGCTTGTTGTATCGTGGTTGCTCCTCTGAGTCAATTCTAGCTCTTGTTTTGATCCTTTTGTTCCTTCCAAGTACGTATCTACCCGTATAGGCTACTTTGTGTTTTCTTCAGTTAGCTAATTACCGCCTACTCCTAGTTGACACGCATTAGCAGTATGCTGATGCTTTAAAATTGCAATCTTCAGTTTACCAGTAGCATTAGGAATCAATGTTGTAAATATATACAAGGAAATTTATTGTATTGCACAGTATACATTGGCTTGTTTCCCATCTATTTTATCATCATAAAAGCACAAACTTGCTCTTGTACAAAATAGATAGATGGAGATTGGTAACTCCATAGTACCACCTCAGAGATTTATCGTAAGTTTAGTATAACTTTCTAGAAAGGAGACACCAACCCAAATTCAGCACGCAAGTTTTCATAATAGGCCGGTGTTCCTGCATCAGGATCACAGAAGCATCGATGAGCCGCAGAAGCAGAGCTAATCCAAGCTCGTCGTCGCTTCAGGCAGCCTCTGGCTATTAGGAGCAGCGGTGAGCATGGAGCAGCCGCGGTACAGCACCTCCCGCTTCGCGGGCAGCGCTGGCGCCACATACTTTAACTTCTCTCCACGCGTAAACAGGGGACACACAAAAATCGGGATCGCTCATCGAAGTAGGAGACGGAGGGACAGAGCCGAGCAGGTCAATGACGCGTCGCAGCAGTCGAGCAGACGATGTGGTGATGCTCTATGCGCTTGGCGCGACAGAGGAAGAAGAGGACGAGGGTGCCGGAGTGCGTCATGTGGGCGCACGGGGCTGGCGGCCATATTTTGGGGCTGACCCTGGAGTAACCTGCGGCAGCGTAGAGTTCTTGGATGGCGGCAACAGTGAGTACGGCGGCTGTCCAGGGGAATTGTATCAGCTATTGGGGAATCGCAAAAGACAGGCTCTTTTTCACGAGCGCTCGGTTTGAACGATTAGGGAACATAACAGCGAAACGGTACATCTCACTTCACGGTGGCAAAGCGTGTAATATTAGCATATTGGGTTTTTTTTACGTACGGCGATCAACCTTGTTCTTTTCCTGTGTTTGGTTTTCTTCCGGTAGTACCGTTCAGCGCGTTGGTTTTACGGTTTCCTGAGGTGTGTCTATGCCGTTTTCTTTTGACGAAGAAAGCTTGGAACGGTGGACAAACGGTTTTTTTTACGTACCAAACTGGTTTTTTAACGTACGACCACCACCTCTAGCAAACTAATAGTAAAGATA
The DNA here is from genome assembly GCA_030979885.1 of Lolium multiflorum. Taxonomy (NCBI): domain Eukaryota; kingdom Viridiplantae; phylum Streptophyta; class Magnoliopsida; order Poales; family Poaceae; genus Lolium; species Lolium multiflorum. The sequence continues at coordinate 276,844,968 of CM061749.1, read as the reverse complement.
ATGCATGTTATTTAATTCTCAATGATCTGAAACACCTTTCAGGCCACTCCAAACTTCCTTCGGACTCTCCCGGAACCCTTTCGGTTCTATCTTCTCTATTTTCTTGTGTTTCCAATGATTCCAAAAGCATCTCTAAGCATCACCGAACACTTAAGTGTGTTACCCTACGGTTCGGGAACACTACAGACATGATTGAGACGCCTCTCCGACCAATGATCATCAGCGGGATATGGATGCCATAATGAACCCTGTGAATTCCACGAATATACATGTCGTTCAACCATAACGTTGAGTCATATTCCCTTTGTTACTTAAATACCAGACTTGTCCGAGACCTAATTGTTGGTATCATTATATCTAGTTTAATCTCGTTACCGACAAGGCTATTCAACTCGTTTTGTGATATTCCATCCTCATGACCTAGTCATATGATGCGTAGCTTCATGGATGTAATCTCATTGAGTGGGCCGGAGTATCTTTCCATCACGCGGATGAACAAATCCCGATCTCGATACATACACCTTATCCTACCCCTTCGGAATACCTAAAAAACACCTTTATGATCACCCTGTTATGGTGTGACGGTTGATGCAGTTAAGGCAGACTCTGCTCATAGCGATTAGACATGGTCTCACAGTCTAAAGATTAGGTTACTACACTTTCATAATTGTCGCAATGATGAAGTTTATGTTTTGATCGTGTTGCAATACTTATATTGGGTATGCCCATAATATCATTCACCCAATGATATTATCCCACTGCTAACTGACATAAATGTCCATGATCGGGAAAACTCAATCATCGGATGACCAATGAGCTAGTTCGCACATAGGCTCACTAGGGAGTCTGATTTGTTTACATACCGCATGTGTATCAATGTTTCCGATTAATGTAATTATATCATGGCATGAAACTTATTAGGAACTATTGAGATATAATAATAAATACTCTTTACTATTTTCCTCTAGGGCACTATCTCCAACACCTCCTGCATTCCAATTGTCTCGGAGATTGTTAAAGTCTTTGTCGTAGTTGTCGGAGCATGTGAAGCTCCCATTGATGGTGATTGTGCCTTTTCGCCCGGTATCTTTATCTTGAGGTAGGTGTAATGGGGTATGGCCATGAATCGTGCATATGTTGGTCGCCCAAGTATAGCGTGGTATTATGAAGGCCAGTCGAGCACCTCGAAGGTGATCTTATCTCTCTAGTAGTTTTCCGACCCGTGGAAGACGACGTCGAGGGCAATCTGACCAAGGGGGTCAACATACTTCCCTAGGAAAATGTCATGGAAAGTGGAGTCAGTGGACGAAAGGTTCGTCATGGAGCGGTTGATTGCGCGCAGTGCGCTGGCGAAGATGAGGTTGAGACCACTTCCTTCATTCATGAATACCTTGCTCATGTCATAGCCACAATATGGGCCTCGAGTACTGATACGTCCATTTTGCATCACTATTTTATATCATAATTTACTGTTATTCATTGATATATTTCATATTTAGAGTTGATACTTATGTTATTTCATCTATTTTGCATGTTTCATGATTATTGGGGAATCATTCACCGGAGTCAGGATTCTGGAAAAAGCATCCGAATGCAATATTTCTGGAGATCAACAATTGACGGAAATTACACCGAAGATCTTATTCTTCCAGAAGAAGAAGCCAGCCAAAAGGAGGAGCCGAGGAGGGCCACCATGCCCCCCCCCCCATAGGCCGGCGCGGGCCTGATGCGTGCAATTAACACACGTCCGTTGGGAACCCCAAGAGGAAGGTGTGATGCAGACAGTAGCAAGTTTTCCCTCAGAAAGAAACCAAGGTTTATCGAACAGGAGGAGCCAAGAAGCACGTTGAAGGTTCATGGCGGCGAAGTATAGTGCGGCGCAACACCGGCGCCAACGTGGAACTGCACAACACAACCAAAGTACTTTGCCCCAACGAAAGTGAGGTTGTCAATCTCACGGCTTGCTAACAAAGGATTAAATGTATAGTGTGGATGATGATTGTTTGCAGAAACAGAGAACAAGTATTAGATTGTATTTAATGTAAAAGAATGGACCGGGGTCCACAGCTCACTAGAGGTGTCTCTCCCATAAGATAAATAGCATGTTGGGTGAACAAATTACCGGGCAATTGACAAATAGAGAGAGCATGACAATGCACATACATGATATGATAAGTATAGTGAGATTTAATTGGGCATTACGACAAAGTACATAGACCGCTATCCAGCATGCATCTATGCCTAAAAAGTCCACCTTCAGGTTATCATCCGAACCCTTCCGTATTAAGTTGCAAACAAAGACAATTGCATTAAGTATGGTGCGTAATGTAATCAATAACTACATCCTCGGACATAGCATCAATGTTTTATCCCTAGTGGCAACAGCACATCCACAACCTTAGAACTTTCTGTCACTGTCCCACATTTAATGGAGGCATGAACCCACTATCGAGCATAAATACTCCCTCTTGGAGTTAAGAGTAAAAACTTGGCCAGAGCCTCTACTAATAACGGAGAGCATGCAAGATCATAAACAACACATAGGTAATAGATTGATAATCAACATAACATAGTATTCTCTATCCATCGGATCCCGACAAACACAACATATAGCATTACAGATAGATGATCTTGATCATGTTAGGCAGCTCACAAGATCCAACAATGAAGCACATAAGGAGAAGACGACCATCTAGCTACTGCTATGGACCCATAGTCCAGGGGTGAACTACTCACTCATCACTCCGGAGGCGACCATGGCGGTGAAGAGTCCTCCGGGAGATGATTCCCCTCTCCGGCAGGGTGCCGGAGGCAATCTCGAATCCCCGAGATGGGATTGGCGGCGGCGGCGTCTCGAAGGTTTTCCGTATCGTGGCTCTGACTGGGGTTTCGCGACGGTGGCTTTAAGTAGGCGGAAGGGCAGGTCGAGGGCATCACGGGGACCCACACAGCAGGCGCGCGACCAGGGCCTGCCGCGCCGCTGGCGTGTCGTCGCCCCGTGGCCCCACTCGTCTTCTCTTCGGTCTTCCGGAAGCTTCGTGGCAAAATAGGACCCGGGCGTTGATTTCGTCCAATTCCGAGAATATTTCCTTTGTAGGATTTCTGAAACCAAAAACAGCAGAAAACAGCAACTGGCTCTTCGGCATCTCGTTAATAGGTTAGTGCCGGAAAATGCATAAATATGACATAAAGTATTCATAAAACATGTAGATATCATCAATAATGTGGCATGGAACATAAGAAATTATCGATACGTCGAAGACGTATCAGGGCCCTAGCCTGGCCGCGCCGCCTTGTGGGGAGGGGGCCCACAGCCCCCTTCGGCCGCCTCTCCTTCGCGTACTTCTTCGCCCGAAAACCTAAGCTCTAGGGAATAATCGCGAATAGACACGCTCCTGGGCGGAAAACACCGAGAGAAAAGAGCTCTCCGGCGGGCAGGAATCCACCGGGGAAATTCCCTCCCGGAGGGGGAAATCGATGCCATCGTCATCGTCATCGAGCTGGACTTCATTGGGATCATCATCACCATCATCTCCATCATCGACACCGCCATCTCCACCGCTGCACCTCGTCACCGCTGTAACATCTAGGGTTGAATCTTGATTGTTTGATAGGGGAAACTCTCCCGGTATTGATTACTCCTTGTTATTGATGCTATTGAGTGAAACCATTGAACCAAGGTTTATGTTCAGATTGTTATTCATCATCATATCACCTCTGATCATGTTCCATATGATGTCTCGTGAGTAGTTCGTTTAGTTCTTGAGGACATGGGTGAAGTCTAAATTTTAGTAGTGAACTATGTTGATTAATATTCAATGGTTTGATATTTAAGTTGTGGTGTTATTCTTCTAGTGGTGTCATGTGAACATCGACTACATGATACTTCACCTTATGGGCCTAGGGGAATACATCTTGTATTCGTTTGCTAATTGTGGGGTTGCCGGAGGACAGCAACCTGAACCCCGTTGGTATATCGATGGAGGGATAGCAGGATCTCAGAGTTTAAGGCTGTGGTTAGATTTATCTTAATTACTTTCTTGTATTTGCGGATGCTTGCAAGGGGTATAATCACAAGTATGTATTAGTCCTAGGAAGGGCGGTGCATTAGCATAGGTTCACCCACACAACACTTATCAAAACAATGAAGATTAATCAGCTATATGAAGCGAAAGCACTAGACTAAATTCCCGTGTGTCCTCAAGAACGTTTGGTCATTATAAGTAAACAAACCGGCTTGTACTTTGTGCTAAAAAGGATTGGGCCACTTACTGCAACTATTACTCTCGCATTTTATTTACTTGTACTTTATTTATCTGCTATATCAAAACCCCCTGAATACTTGTCAGTGAGCATTTACAGTGAATCCTTCATCGAAACTGCTTGTCAACACCTTCTGCTCCTTGTTGGGTTCGACACTCTTATTTATCGAAAGTACTACGATACACCCCCTATACTTGTGGGTCATCAAGTACCAAGTCAGAATGTCTTGGCCGTGGAACTCGAGGGGGATAGTCTGCTCTACTGAAGCTGATAGCTTGTTTCGACCAATTGAGGAACTTAGGTGTGGTGGGAGGTGATTTGACGACCATGTTCACCTCTCGAGTGACCAACTTTTGGCGTCAATTCAAGGTACATCATTTCTAAATCATGCATAAGTTCCCAAGCGAATGTGGAAATGTCTCATTTTAGTTGGTACATGCCCCAGGTTGCGGGTTGGGTGCGGCTGATTGATGGCCGCAACTATTGGTGTTGCATGCTGCAATGGTGGTGGCGCACCATGCGCTACCGCTCGTGGTACCATTGGATAACCTTGGTCAATGATAGTTTTCTTCATCTAGGCATGCCTCTTGGAGCCGTTGGAACTGGCGACAGTCCTTAAGGAGATGACTGGACTTTCGGCTGTTGTTGACGTATATGTAGAAGTGGACATTGCATGGGACAAAGAGTAGTTGGACATGTGATGGTGTGTCGTGTCGATCGGGGTGTGGCTGCCACTCGCGGTCTTGTTGCCGCCTCTATTGTGATAGCTATCGCCACAGTTTTCACCATCACGCTAGTCCCGGAAACCTGCCGCGACCAGGTCAACGCTATCGGGTACATCAATAGTCGCGATCCTTTCGCTTGCTAGTGTGAGCATTGTTGTGATCACGCATGTATCCCGAGTTCGTCTGGTACCTTGCCTTTGTGTCGTTGTCGTCCAACAAGCGCGCACGACTATCGTGTAGGGAATCCTTCCATCTGCCCATCGATTAGCGATATCCATCAAGTGGGTGATGGTATTTGGCTTGACGCACCCTAGCTCTTCCTTAAGGTCTGACCTTCGTAGGCCGGTGTTGAAGTCATCAATTGCCCTCTCTTCGGAAATGTCCTCCATGGTGTTCTTCAGGATGGCCCACCGATGGATGTACAAGCGTATTGACTCGACCGACCTATGTGCACATGACCGCAATTCCTCGATGGATGCAGTCGATTCTACGAGTACTGGATGTTCCAACAAAACTATGGACTAGATCGTTCCAGTTGTGGACTAATCCCTCAGGCAAGCCTTTAAGCCAAGCGCACACGAAGCCCTTCGGTTGCAACTGCAGGGACTGCATTGAGGAGATTTTGGAACCTCCTTGGCACCTTACCGCCGTCAGGTAATCGTCCAGCCAGGTCTTTGGCCCTTGGAGCCTGTCGTACTTGGGGGTGTTTGAGGGCAGCTTGAAACCCTTCGGCGTTGTGGGTTGGTGCACTCGGTATCTAAAATAGCTCGCTCCGCACAACTCCTCACCTTCATCAAAGTACTCGTGATTTGCACGCCTCGTGCGAGCCTTGTCGGCTTTGCTCTAAGTGATGTCGTCGTGGGCGTCGTGGCCATGTGATATTTGTTCTCGTTGTTCTTGCCTCGGGCGGCGATGATGTGGCGAGTTGTTGCCTTGTCGAGGTGAGCGGTCATATCATCGTGGTTCGACTGCCTTTTCCATACTCTATTTCGCATCTGTATTGAGCACCGCTCCTAATAGTCCTAGACCCGCAATGGTTGCTCGATGAACCTGTTGGAGATATGCCCGAGGGGCAATAATAAAGTGGTTATTGTTATATCTTAGTGTTCATGATAAATGTTTACATCCCATGCTATAATTGTATTAAGTGGAAACATTGATACATGTGTGTTTTGTAAACAAACCAGAGTCCCTAGTAAGCCTCTCGTTTAACTAGCTTGTTGATTAATAGATGATCATAGTTTCCTGATCATGAACATTGGATGTTATTAATAATAGGATTGTATAATTAGGAGAATGATGTGATGGACACACACCCATAGTAAGCATAGCATATGATCAAGTCATTAAGTTTGTTTTGCTACAAGCTTTAAATACATAATAACCTGATCCTTCGACCATGAGATCGTGTTAATCACTTACACCGGATAGATGCTTTGATGAGATCAAACGCCACTTCGTAAATGGGTGGTTATAAAGGTGTCATTAAGTATTCTGAAAGTATGAGTTGAAGTGCCTGGATCAAGAGTGGGATTTGTCCATCCTAATGATGGATAGATATACTCTAGGCCCTCTCGGTGGAATGTCATCCAATTAGCTTGCAAGCATGTGACTAGGTCACAAGGGATGACATGTCACGGTACGAGTAAAGAGTACTTATCGGTAACGAGGCTGAACTAGGTATGGGGATACTCATGATCGAACCTCGGATAAGTAAAGTACCGCTCGACAAAGGGAATCGGTATCATATGTTTATGGTTGATACGTCTCCGACGTATCGATAATTTCTTATGTTCCATGCCACATTATTGATGTTATCTACATGTTTTATGCACACTTTATGTCATATTCGTGCATTTTCTGGAACTAACCTATTAACAAGATGCCGAAGTGCCGTTGTGTTTTCTGCTGTTTTTGGTTTCAGAAATCCTAGTAAGGAAATATTCTCGGAATTGGACGAAATCAAAGCCCAGGGGCCTATTTTTCCACGAAGCCGAAGTCCGAAGGAGAGACGAAGAGGGGCGACGAGGGGCCACACCCAGGGCGGCCCCCCTTGGCCGCGCGGCCTGTGGTGGGGCCCCGTGCCGCCTCTTGACCTGCCCTTCCGCCTACAAATAGCCTCCGTGACGAAACCCCGCACCGAGAGCCACGATACGGAAAACCTTCCAGAGACGCCGCCAACGCCGATCCCATCTCGGGGGATCTAGGAGATCGCCTCCGGCACCCTGCCGGGGAGGGGAATCATCTCCCGAGGACTCTACGCCGCCATGGTCGCCTCCGGTGTGATGTGTGAGTAGTCTACCCTGGACTATGGGTCCATAGCAGTAGCTAGATGGTTGTCTTCTCCCCATTGTGCTATCATTGTCGGATCTTGTGAGCTGCCTAACATGATCAAGATCATCTATCTGTAATTCTATATGTTGCGTTTGTTGGGATCCGATGAATAGAGAATACTTGTTATGTTGATTATCAAAGTTATACTTATGTGTTGTTTATGATCTTGCATGCTTTCCGTTACTAGTAGATGCTCTGGCCAAGTAGATGCTTGTAACTCCAAGAGGGAGTACTTATGCTCGATAGTGGGTTCATGCCTGCATTGACACCGGGACAGAAAGTTCTAAGGTTGTGTTGTGCTGTTGCCACTAGGGATAAAACATTGATGCTATGTCTAACGATGTAGTTGTTGATTACATTACGCACCATACTTAATGCAATTGTCTGTTGCTTTGCAACTTAATACCGGAGGGGGTTCGGATGATAACCTGAAGGTGGACTTTTTAGGCATAGATGCGTTGGATGGCGGTCTATGTACTTTGTCGTAATGCCCAATTAAATCTCACTATACTCATCATAATATGTATGTGCATGGTCATGCTCTCTTTATTTGTCAATTGCCCAACTGTAATTTGTTCACCCAACATGCTGTTTGTCTTATGGGAGAGACACCTCTAGTGAACTGTGGACCCCGGTCCAATTCTCTTTACTGAAATACAATCTCTGCAATACTTGTTCTACTGTTTTCTGCAAACAATCATCTTCCACACAATACGGTTAATCCTTTGTTACAGCAAGCCGGTGAGATTGACAACCTCACTGTTTCGTTGGGGCAAAGTACTTTGGTTGTGTTGTGCAGGTTCCACGTTGGCGCCGGAATCCCCGGTGTTGCGCCGCACTACATCCCGCCACCATCAACCTTCAACGTGCTTCTTGGCTCCTCCTGGTTCGATAAACCTTGGTTTCTTTCTCGAGGGAAAACTTGCTGCTGTGCGCATCATACCTTCCTCTTGGGGTTGCCCAACGAACATGTGAAATACACGCCATCAAGCATATTTTCTGGCGCCGTTGCGAGATCAAGACACGCTGCAAGGGGAGTCTCCACTTCTCAATCTCTTTACTTTGTTTTTGTCTTGCTTAGTTTTATTTACTACTTTGTTTGCTGCACTAAATCAAAATACAAAAAAAATTAGTTGCTAGTTTTACTTTATTTGCTATCTTGTTTGCTATATCAAAACACAAAAAAATTAGTTACTTGTTTTACTTTATAATATCATGCATGTTTTTATTTCACTAGTTAAGCATAATGGAAAACAACAAAAATATGAGAGATCTTTATGAACTTTATCTTGAATTAGGACATGATGTGTTTGAAGAGAGAATTAAAAACCCATGGAACTTTATATGCATGCTAATGGGAATGTTATTACTATGAATGCTTTGAACACCATTGTTGCTAATGCTATGGAAAATTCTAAGCTTGGGGAAGCTGGCTTTGATGAGCATGATCTTTTTAGTCCCCCAAGCATTGAGGAGAAAATTTTCTTTTATGATTACAATATGCCTCCTATATATGATGATAGCCACTTTGTTGAATTTGCTCCCACTACAACTAATAAAATTGATTATGCTTATGTGGAGAGTAATAATTTTATGCATGAGACTCATGATAAGAATGATTTATGTGATAGTTATATTGTTGAGTTTGCTCATGATGCTACTGAAAGTTATTATGAGAGAGGAAAATATGGTTGTAGAAATTTTCATGTTACTAAAACACCTCTCTATGTGCTGAAATTTTTGAAGCTACACTTGTTTCATCTTTCTACGCTTGTTGCATTATGCTTCTTGAACTTGTTTATTTACAAGATTCCTCTTCATAGGAAGCATGTTAGACTTAAATGTGTTTTGAATTTGCCTCTTGAAGCTCTCTTTTGCTTCAAATACTATTTCTTGCGAGTGCATCATCAAAACTGCTGAGCCCATCTTAATGGCTATAAAGAAAGAACTTCTTGGGAGATAACCCATGTGTTATTTTACTACAGTACTTTGTTTTTATTTTGTGTCTTGGAAGTTGTTTACTACTGTAGCAACCTCTCCTTATCTTAGTTTTGTGTTTTGTTGTGCCAAGTTAAGCCGTTGATAGAAAAGTAAATACTAGATTTGGATTACTGCACAGTTCCAGATTTCTTTGCTGTCACGAATCTGGGTCCACCTCCCTGTAGGTAGCTCAGAAAATTAAGCCAATTTACGTGCATGATCCTCAGATATTTATGCAACTTTCATTCAATTTGAGCATTTTCATCTGAGCAAGTCTGGTGCCATTTTAAAATTCGTCAATACGAACTGTTCTGTTTTGACAGATTCTGCCTTTTATTTCGCATTGCCTCTTTTGCTATGTTGGATGAATTTCTTTGATCCACTAATGTCCAGTAGCATTATGCAATGTCCAGAAGTGTTAAGAATGATTGTGTCACCTCTGAATATGTCAATTTATATTGTGCACTAACCCTCTAATGAGTTGTTTCGAGTTTGGTGTGGAGGAAGTTTTCAAGGATCAAGAGAGGAGTATGATGCAACATGATCAAGGAGAGTGAAAGCTCTAAGCTTGGGGATGCCCCGGTGGTTCACCCCTGCATATATCAAGAAGACTCAAGCGTCTAAGCTTGGGGAAGGCATCCCCTTCTTCATCGACAACATTATCAGGTTCCTCCCTGAAACTATATTTTTATTCCATCACATCTTATGTGCTTTTTCTTGGAGCGTCGGTTTGTTTTTGTTTTTTGTTTTGTTTGAATAAAATGGATCCTAGCATTCACTTTATGGGAGAGAGACACGCTCCGCTGTAGCATATGGACAAGTATGTCCTTGGTTTCTACTCATAGTATTCATGGCGAAGTTTCTCCTTCGTTAAATTGTTATATGGTTGGAATTGGAAAATGATACATGTAGTAATTGCTATAAATGTCTTGGGTAATGTGATACTTGGCAATTGTTGTGCTCATGTTTAAGCTCTTGCATCATATGCTTTGCACCCATTAATGAAGAAATACATAGAGCATGCTAAAATTTGGTTTGCATATTTGGTTTCTCTAAGGTCTAGATAATTTCTAGTATTGAGTTTGAACAACAAGGAAGACGGTGTAGAGTCTTATAATGTTTTCAATATGTCTTTTATGTGAGTTTTGCTGCACCGGTTCATCCTTGTGTTTGTTTCAAATAAGCCTTGCTAGCCTAAACCTTGTATCGAGAGGGAATACTTCTCATGCATCCAAAATACTTGAGCCAACCACTATGCCATTTGTGTCCACCATACCTACCTACTACATGGTATTTTCCGCCATTCCAAAGTAAATTGCTTGAGTGCTACCTTTAAAATTCCATCATTCACCTTTGCAATATATAGCTCATGGGACAAATAGCCTAAAAACTATTGTGGTATTGAATATGTAATTATGCACTTTATCTCTTATTAAGTTGCTTGTTGTGCGATAACCATGTTCACTGGGGACGCCATCAACTATTCTTTGTTGAATTTCATGTGAGTTGCTATGCATGTCTGTCTTGTCTGAAGTAAGAGAGATCTACCACCTTATGGTTAAGCATGCATATGTTAGAGAAGAACATTAGGCCGCTAACTAAAGCCATGATCCATGGTGGAAGTTTCAGTTTTGGACAACAATCCTCAAATCTCAAATGAGAAAATTATTAATTGTTGTTATATGCTTATGCATAAAAGAGGAGTCCATTATCTGTTGTCTATGTTGTCCCGGTATGGATGTCTAAGTTGAAGAATAATCAATAGCGAGAAATCCAATGCTCCTTAGACCTTTGTACAGCGGCATAGAGGTACCCCTTTGTGACACTTGGTAAAAACATGTGCATTGTGATGATCCGGTAGTCCAAGCTAATTAGGACAAGGTGCGGGCACTATTAGTACACTATGCATGAGGCTTGCAACTTATAAGATATAATTTACATGATGCATATGCTTTATTACTACCGTTGACAAAATTGTTTCATGTTTTCAAAATCAAAGCTCTAGCACAAATATAGCAATCGATGCTTTTCCTCTATGAGGACCATTCTTTTACTTTCAATGTTGAGTCAGTTCACCTATTTCTCTCCACCTCAAGAAGCAAACACTTGTGTGAACTGTGCATTGATTCCTACATACTTGCTTATTGCACTTATTATATTACTCTATGTTGACAATATCCATGAGATATACATGTTACAAGTTGAAAGCAACCGCTGAAACTTAATCTTCTTTTGTGTTGCTTCAATGCCTTTACTTTGAATTATTGCTTTATGAGTTAACTCTTATGCAAGACTTATTGATGCTTGTCTTGAAGTGCTATTCATGAAAAGTTTTTGCTTTATGATTCACTTGTTTACTCATGTCATATACATTGTTTTGATCGCTGCATTCACTACATATGCTTTACAAATAGTATGATCAAGATTATGATGGCATGTCACTCCGGAAATTATCTGTGTTATCGTTTTACCTGCTCGGGACGAGCAGAACTAAGCTTGGGGATGCTGATACGTCTCCGACGTATCGATAATTTCTTATGTTCCATGCCACATTATTGATGTTATCTACATGTTTTATGCACACTTTATGTCATATTCGTGCATTTTCCGGAACTAACCTATTAACAAGATGAAGTGCCAGCCGCTGCTTTTGGTTTCAGAAATCCTAGTAAGGAAATATTCTCGAATTGACGAAATCAAAGCCCAGGGCCTATTTTTCCACGAAGCTTTAAGTCCGAAGGAGAGACGAAGAGGCGATGAGGGGGCCACACCCTAGGCGGCGCCCCCTTGGCCGCGCGGCCCGTGGTGTGGGCCCCCGTGCCGCCCTTGACCTGCCCTTCCGCCTACAAATAGCCTCCGTGACGAAACCCCCAGCACCGAGAGCCACGATACGAAAACCTTCCGAGACGCCGCCAACGCCGATCCCATCTCGGGGGATCCAGGAGATCGCCTCCGGCACCCTGCCGGAGAGGGGAATCATCTCCCGAGGACTCTACCGCCATGGTCGCCTCCGGTGTGATGTGTGAGTAGTCTACCCCTGGACTATGGGTCCATAGCGTAGCTAGATGGTTGTCTTCTCCCCATTGTGCTATCATTGTCGGATCTTGTGAGCTGCCTAACATGATCAAGATCATCTATCGTAATTCTATATGTTGCGTTTGTTGGGATCCGATGAATAGAGAATACTTGTTATGTTGATTATCAAAGTTATACTTATGTGTTGTTTATGATCTTGCATGCTTTCCGTTACTAGTAGATGCTCGGCCAAGTAGATGCTTGTAACTCCAAGAGGGAGTACTTATGCTCGATAGTGGGTTCATGCCTGCATTGACACCGGGACAGTGACATAAAGTTCTAAGGTTGTGTTGTCTGTTGCCACTAGGGATAAAACATTGATGCTATGTCTAAGGATGTAGTTGTTGATTACATTACGCACCATACTTAATGCAATTGTCCGTTGCTTTGCAACTTAATACTGGAGGGGGTTCGGATGATAACCTGAAGGTGGACTTTTTAGGCATAGATGCAGCTTGGATGGCGGTCTATGTACTTTGTCGTAATGCCCAATTAAATCTCACTATACTCATCATAATATGTATGTGCATGGTCATGCTCTCTTTATTTGTCAATTGCCCAACTGTAATTTGTTCACCCAACATGTTTTGTCTTATGGGAGAGACACCTCTAGTGAACTGTGGACCCCGGTCCAATTCTCTTCTTGAAATACAATCTACTGCAATACTTGTTCTATCGTTTTCGCAAACAATCATCTTCCACACAATACGGTTAATCCTTTGTTACAGCAAGCCGGTGAGATTGACAACCTCATGTTTCGTTGGGGCAAAGTACTTTGGTTGTGTTGTGCAGGTTCCACGTTGGCGCCGGAATCCCTGGTGTTGCGCCGCACTACATCCCGCCGCCATCAACCTTCAACGTGCTTCTTGGCTCCTCCTGGTTCGATAAACCTTGGTTTCTTTCTGAGGGAAAACTTGCTGCTGTGCGCATCATACCTTCCTCTTGGGGTTGCCCAACGAACGTGTGAAATACACGCCATCAATGGTTCTTTCGATCACGAAGTCATCGTTGAATATGAAGGAGCCATTATGGATCTCCAGATCACGCTATTGGTTATTGGTCGGATAGGTGTCTCCATCATGTCTGCATAGTTCACGAACTGTAGGGTGACACACTTAAGGTTCGATGTTGTTTAAGTAGATATGGGATATGAGATGGAGACCGAATATTGTTCGGAGTCTCAGATGGGATCCAGGACATCAAGAGGAGGTCTGGAATGGTCCGGAGAATAATATTCATATAAGGGAAGTTATTTTCCGGGGTTCGGAATAAGTTTCGATGTTTGCCCGGAGCTTCTAGAAGGTTCTAGAGGGCCACCGGTGGGTAAACCACCCCGGGAGGGGCCACATGGGCCAAGGGAGTGCAACCTGGCCTAATGGGATAGGGGCACCAAGCCCTCAAGGCCCAGCCGGCCATCCCTCTTAGGGATAAGATCAAATCCCGGAGGATGAGATCAAATCCCTAAAATCGAGGGAGCAAATTTGGAAGGGGAAGCAAACTTGGAAGGGGATGATTTATGTTCCCCCTTTCCTTCTGTGCGTTGGTGAGGCCTAAGGGGCTAACTTGGCTGCCCCTCCCTCTATGAATAGAGGTGAGGGGACAGGCCGGCCAAAACACACCCAACCCTAGCCGCCCCTCTCTCCCTCCTCTCCTGCGCCGGCTTGGCGAAGCCCTGTAGGAATTTCTCCTCCACCACCAACGCCGTCGTGCTGTTGGGATTATGAGGGGATCTACTACATCCGCTTCCCCGCTAGAACGGGGAAAGGGCGTCATCATCGACACCGTACGTGTGACTGAGTACGAAGTGTTGCCCGATCACAGCACTGGAAAGGACCGCAACACGAACCAGAGTTCGTCAAGTGTACATCTACATCAACCACGAGATCTGATCTCGTTAGTATTTTAGATCTATGAGGGTTAGTTTGTCATCTATCTCGTTGCATAGATCTCATAGATTGGATCTTTTTCTTTATTCGTTCTTGCGGTAGAATTTTTTTGCTTTCTATGCTACGAACCCTATAGTGGCATCAGAGCCGTGTCTATGCATAGATCTGTTGCACGAGTAGAACACAATGTTTTTGTGGGCGTTGATGCTTTTGTTGTCACTTTCTTTTCGTGTACTTTGCACCTTGTGGGATGGTGGGATGAAGCGGCCCGGTCTAACCTTACATGTCCGCGCACATCAAACATGCTCCACGCTTGACATGCAACTTGAATTGGATAAGTGGCTCTGCGGGTGTCTGTCTCTCCCACCATAGTTAAGATCCAATTTACAATCTGCACTTGACAACACTTGTATCAGCGTTGTGGTTCTTGTTCATAGGTAAGACCGGATCTTATTCGAAAGCCCCGAGCCACGTAAAATATGCAAAGAATATTAGAGGCGTCTAACTTGTTTTTGCAGGGGTATTTGATGTGATATGGTCATTATGTGATTATGTTTATATTTGATGTATGAGATGATCATTATTGTAATATGTCAACCGGCAGGAGCCTAATGGTTGTCTTTATCGTTTCATGACCTGCGTGTCAATCGCCATGTAATAGCTTTATTTCATTACTATGAGTTAGTAGGTTTTCATAGTTGCTATGGATGGTGGACAACCATGAAGCGGCACCATGGACCTTGGCGCAATACTGGTGATGATGGAGATCATGCTCATGTTCTTTGGAGATGGAGATCAAAGGCACAAGAAGAAAAGACCATATCATATCACATTATCCATGCATGTGATGTTTATCCTTTATGCATCTTATTTTGCTTAGATTGCGACGGTAGCATTATAATATGATCCCTCACATTAATGTTAAGATAATAAAATGTTCTCTCCCTGTATGCACCATTGAAAAAGTTCGTCGTTTTGAAGCATCTCGTGATGATCAGATGTGATAGACTCTGCGTTCACATACAACGGGTGTAAGCCATGTTGCACACACGAAATACTGGTTTGCTTGACGAGCCTAGCATGTACAGACATGGCCTCGGAACACATGAAACTGAAAGGTTGAACATGAGTCATATAGATGATATGATCAACATGTTGATGTTCACCATTAAAACTACATCATCCCACGTGATGATCGGACTTGGTGTAGTGAATTTGGATCGTGTGCCACTAAACAACTATGAGGGATGTTCAATTAAGTGGGAGTTCATTAGAAATTTGATTAAAACTTGAACTAATTATCCTGAACATAGTCTGAATTGTATTTTGAATTAATTTTGTAGAATTGGCATCCGTTATCTACCATGCGCTAGTCTTGTAATTGAGATAGAAACACTGTTAAATCTGACAAGTAACTTTACAGACTGGTACCGTATTGTTAAAGAATCAAGAAATGGTTAAGTCTTATTGTAAACTTTTGGTAATCCTCAAATTGCTAATTCAAACAAAAATGGTTTCAGTTAGTATCTAAAATTATCTTGTCTCCGTGAAACTTGATTTTCAAATCCGTTTGAAAAGTAAAGAGCTGAAAAGTTTGTTTTCAGAAATAAGCAAGGTGTGAGATATATGTGATATCTAAGATCTTATTACAAGATGATAGAATATAATTTAGTGAGACTACATAAACTCATAAGTTTATGGGAATGTACGAAGGTTGAAGACGTTGGGTGTCTCGATCCTCCAACTAGTTGGGCACTAACATTATTCATGTATCCACATATAAACCATAGTGGCTTCATCATGAAGTTGTCATGATTTGATTGATAAAATTGTGAGTAAAATTGTTCATCATATTAAAAAATTACTAATAGTGAAATCCGGAACACTTGTCATGTGATGATCAACTTCAAAGTACGAACCTCAAGGTTATTGGTATTTGACCAAAAAGCCTATAAGTTATTGATGTTGAGTGTTTTCTGAAATATGAGGAAAGTCGAAAGAGAAACTACAAAAGTTTTTGGCAAAAAGAAAGGAAATACTAGAAAGTCTAGCTCAGGTGTATATAGATGATATACATGTTATGAATGTATTCCTTGATTGACCACACAATGAAATTCTTGGGTATTTGTACCCTATTGGTTGGTATGAGATGTCATACAAAACAACGTAATACAAGAATATAATGGCCTAAGTGACTGATAAGGAATGTGGAATAATGCACGTCTAGAACATAATAAAGTGTTATTATGTTCGTCGTTGACATTCTACCTAGCCGTTCAGATTTATAATAAAGAACTTCATAATTTTTATTTTGCTCTGGTCAAAGGAAAGCAATGAGTTGTTCAAATTATGACCATACTCCATGTACGATGGATAAGTTATTACAAATCTTAATGGTGAAACACACATGCATAACACTGATGCTAAAATGCCATAAGGCAAATGATAAGAATTTCACTTATTTTTGGAACCACCATTTATGTCATGTTAGAAAGGAACACATGATGAAACTCCATGCAAATGGATTTTTGGAAGCATTCAATTTTTGAATCGTTTGGCACTTGCAAATCTTTCTAAAAGAGAATGACTGAAACACCGTTCATAGGCCAAGAGTTGAACTTGCAACTAGCTTAGTGGAAACATACATGATGATGTATATGGTTCATTGGGCATAGTTGTGTGCGAAGATTCTTCTACTTCATGAAAACTTCCAACAATGAATTGAGTGCATATATTTGGATATATTTATTCAATGAGGAAGAAGTCTGAAACATTTTAATAGATTCAAATAAATTTCAGCATGAAGTGGAAATCATCGTAATATAAAATTCAAATATCTATGATTTGATCATGGTGGAAATATTTGAATTACGAGTTTTAGCGAACATCTAAGAGAGTTACAAAATTGTTCCATAACTCACGTTTCTCGGAACACCATAGTTATGATGGAGTATTCAAGAGACGTTTCCAAACCATGTTGGATTAATGATAAAATTAAATGATGCCATTATGATTTTTGTGGATTATGCTTTAGAGATTACTGCTTTTACACTAAATAGAGCATCATCATAATCCGTTAAAATGACACCATACGAGTTACGGCATGGGTATAAACCCTAATAGTCCTTTCTTAAATTTTGGTATGCATAGCATAAGTAAATGAGTTTACAACCAAAAACGTATGAATGTCTTTGTTGGTTATCCCATTGAACAGACTGGGGATTCTTTCCACTATAACGTCAAAGACAAAAGTGTTTGTCGATGTTTCTTGCTTATTTCCAAGAAATTATTTCTCGTGAAATATTCGAGTGGGAGGACAATGGAACTCGATAAGGTTGATGAACCTGAGCATAATGAGCAGAGTAGCACAGCACCGGAAATGGTTTCGGAAGCGGATACAACGCTCATAGCTCTGATGTCTACAGAGTGTTATAGCCATGGAGATCAAAGTACCTATTTAACCTTGTAGGTATGGTTTACTTTGTGATCAAATAAATTATTTGTGGACAAAGGATTGATTTTGAACAATGATAAACCAACTACATACAAAGAAGTTATGATGGGTCCTGACTCCGTTAAAATGGCTAAGTGCCATGAAATCCAAGATAGTATCTATAATCAAGCTTGGAGCTTGGTAAACCTTCTGAAGGAACAAATACTTTTTAAAAGTAAATGGATCTATAAAATTAATATATATGGATGTAATATCCTTGAAAAAGCTCGACTTGTCGAAAGATAGTTTACGACAAAGTTCAAAGAGTTGACTGAGATAAGATTAGATCTTCCGTAGCGATGCTTATAGTCTATACGGATTATTCTAGTAATCGCTACATATTTCTTTTATGAGATATGTTAGTAGGATAACAGAAATACATTCCTTAGAAGAAGTGTGTATTAAACATGTATACAAGATACAACTAAGAGTTTTGCTAGTCCGTAAAATACTAGATAGGTATACAAACTTCACTGGATGAAGTGAGTGTCATGGAGTTGGAATCTTCACCGGAGAAATAATCAAAGAGTTTTGATTTCATCAGAAGCGATGAAGATGCTTGCATTTGCAAGAAATTAAGTGGGAGCATTGACTCATATTTATAATACTTTATGTGGATGACATATCTTTGATTAGAAATGATGTAATTGTGTACTTAATGTGATTAAAAGGTTTCACTGAAAATTGACTTTAATGAAAGTATATGGACTAAGAACAAATTTAGCGTCAAGATCTATGAAGATAGATTGAAGCGCACAATATGTTTAAGTCAAGGTACATAGAATAAATATTGGAGTAGTTCAATATGAAAACGTCAAGAAGGTGTTCTTTTCCATGTGGAGGTTTAACAAGACTTGAGTGTATTTGACACTCAATGAGTAAAAACACATGAGTGATTTTAGATCACGAATAATATGTAAACAATCAGATGTCTTGTGCTCTAAGGTGTTACGAGCATATATCAGAGTGATTCATATGATGATCATTGGACAACAGTAAGAATATCCTTGAGTGCTTTGTCAGAGCCGAGGATATATATAATTATGTATGTGGTAATGACAAACAAATCGTTGTAAGGTGTTGCACTAATATTAGTATGATCACATATAAAATTGAATTTCAATCTCAGTTAGGCTAAATGTTCATTAAAAGGTAGCACAATGGACTAGAAGAAGTCTATGCTAGATTTAGATGAGTTCTAAATATTGTGACAGATTCTACAAATGAAGGCAAAGTATATTATTGTTTTGACAATAACCGAGGTGTTTGAGTTAAGGAGTTCTTTTAGAACTTGGTGTAGTTCCGGTAGTGTTAGGACTATGGAGCTATATTGTGTGTGACAATATTGTTAACATATTTTAGACCGCGGAATTAAGGTTCCACCAAAAGACCAAACATATACGATTAATGCCGACTCATTTGAAAAATGAGTGATGCGTGGAGACGCAAATGAATTGCAAATTACATACGTTTTTTAGCGCGTCAGCTTCGTTGACTACAACCTCACCCACGAGCAAACATGATAAGCACCAGAAGGCCACGGTGTTAGATCTTTACAAATGTAAACTAGATTATTGACTCTAGTGCAAGTGGAAGACTGTTGGAGATATACCCGATGGGTAATAATAAAATGGTTATTGTTATATCTTAGTGTTCATGATAAATGTTTACATCCTATGCTATAATAGTATTAAGTGGAAACATTGATACACGTGTGTTTTGTAAACAAACCAGAGTCCCTAGTAAGCCTCTCATTTAACTAGCTTGTTGATTAATAGATGATCATAGTTTCCTAATCATGAACATTGGATGTTATTAATAACATGATCATATTATTAGGAGAATGATGTGATGGACACACACCCATAGTAAGCATAGCATATCCATTAAGTTTGTTTTGCTACAAGCTTTCAATACATAGTGACCTAATCCTTCGACCATGAGATCGTGGTAATCACTTACACCAGATAGATGCTTTGATTACATCAAATGCCACTTCGTAAATGGGTGGTTATAAAGGTGGCATTAAGTATTCTGAAAGTATGAGTTGAAGCGCATGGATCAATAGTGGGATTTGTCCATCTTGATGACGGATAGATATACTATGGGCCCTCTCGATGGAATGTCATTCAATTAGCTTGCAAGCATGTGGCTAGGTCACAAGGGATGACATATCATGGTACGATTAAAGAGTACTTATCGGTAACGAGGTTGAACTAGGTATGGGGATACTGATGATCGAACCTGGGATAAGTAAAGTATCGCGCGATAAAGGGAATCGGTATCGTATGTTTATGGTTATTTCGATCACGAAGTCATCATTGAATATGTAGGAGCCATTATGGATCTCCATGTCCCGCTATTGGTTATTGGTCGGAGAGGTGTCTCGATCATGTCTGCATAGTTCGCGAACCGTAGGGTGATGACCCACATGTATAGGGGGTGTATCGTAGTACTTTCGATAAGTAAGAGTGTCGAACCCAACGAGGAGCAAAAGGTGTTGACAAGCAGTTTCGATGAAGGATTCACTGTAAATGCTCACAGAAGTTTTCGGAGGTTTTGATATAGCAGATAAATAAAATACAAGTAAGTAAAGTGCGAGAATAATAATTGCAGCAAGTGGCCCAATCCTTTTTAGCACAAAGGACAAGCCGGTTTGTTTACTTATGATGACCAAACTTCTTGAGGACACACGAGAATTTAGTCTAGTGCTTTCGCTTCATATAGTTGATTAATCTTCATTGTTTTAATAAGTGTTGTGTGGGTGAACCTATGCTAATGCACCGCCCTTCCTAGGATTAATACATACTTGTGATTAAACCCCTTGCAAGTATCCGCAAATACAAGAAAGTAATTAAGATAAATCTAACCACAGCCTTAAACTCTGAGATCCTGCTATCCCTCATGCATCGATATACCAACGGGGGTTTAGGTTGCTGTCACTCCGGCAACCCCACAATTAGCAAACGAATACAAGATGCATTCCCTAGGCCCATAAAGGTGAAGTATCATGTAGTCGATGTTCACATGACACCACTAGAAGAATAACACCACAACTTAAATATCAAACCATTAAATATTACTCAACATAGTTCACTACTAACATTTAGACTTCACCCATGTCCTCAAGAACTAAATGAACTACTCACAAGACATCATATGGAACATGATCAGAGGTGATATGATGATGGATAACAATCTGAACATAAACCTTGATTCAACGGTTCACTCAATAGCATCAATAACAAAGAGTAACTAACACCGGGAGAGTTTCCCCTATGAAATACTCAAGATTCAACCCTAGATGTTACAGCGGAGACGAGGTGCAGCGGTGGAGATGACGGTGTCGGTGGTGGAGATGATGATGATGATCCCAATGAAGTCCAGCTCGATGACGGTGACGATGGCGATGATTTCCCCCTCCGGGAGGGAATTCCCCGGCGGATTTCTCGCTTCCGGAGAGCTCTCTCTCGTGTTTTCCGCCTCGAGGAGGCGGCGCTGACTAACCTCGATGTCTCCCGCACCTTAGGGTTTCGGGAGATGAAGTACGCGAAAGGGCGATGGCCGAGGGGGTCGTGGGCCCCTCCCCACGTGGCGGCGCGCCGGCCTTGGTGGCCGCGCCAGCCCATGGGGAGGGCCCATGGCGGCCCTCCTCGGCCTCCCTTTTGGCTGGCTCCATCATCTGGACAAATAGGAGCTTCGGTATATTTTCCGTCAATTGTTGATCTTCAGAAATATTGTATCCTGACGGTGCTTTTTCCAGCAGAATTCTGACTCCGGTGAGTAATTCTCCAATAATCATGAAACATGCAAAATAGGTGAAATAACATAAGTATCATCTCTAAATATGAAATATATCAATGAATAACAGTAAATTATGATATAAAATAGTGATGCAAAATGGACGTATCATAGGGTGACACACGTAAGGTTCGATGTTTTTTAAGTAGATATGGAATATGAGATGAAGACTGAATATTGTTCAGAGTCTCGGATGGGATCTAGGACATCACGAGGAGGTCTGGAATGGTCCAGAGAATAAGATTCATATAAGGGAAGTTATTTTCCGGGGTTCGGAAAAAGTTTTGGTGTTTGACCGAAGCTTCTAGAAGGTTCTAGAAGGCCACTGATACGTCTCCAACGTACCTATAATTTCTGATGTTCCATGTTTGTTTTATGACAATACCTACATGTTTTGCTCGCACTTTATAATGTTTTTATGCGTTTTCCGGAACTAACCTATTAACAAGATGCCACACAGTCCTCGTTTCGTTGTTTTTGGTTCCGTAAAGGTGTTCGGGCAATATTCTCGGAATTCGACGAAACAAAGACCCAAGATCTTATTTTTCCCGAAGATTCCAACACCGAAGGAGACGAAGATGGGCCAGGGGGCCCCACACGACAGGGCCGCGCGGCTCCACGGCCGCGGCCTATGGGGAGGGAGCCCTGGCACCCTTCCGACTCCGCCTCTTCGCCTATAAGAGCCCTTTCGACCTAAAAACGCGATACGAATTGACAAAACTCCAGAAAGACTCCAGGGGCGCCGCCATCGCGAAACGCCATAGCTAGTTGGTACTCTCTCCCCCATGTACTTCAATGCAATGATCTCATGAGCTGCCTTACATGATTGAGATTCATCTGATGTAATCGGTGTTGTGTTTGTTGGGATTCGATGGATTGTTACATTATGATTAGTCTATCTATAAAGTTTGTGAAGTTATTGTTGCTGCAATCTTGTTGTGTTTAATGCTTGTCACTAGGGCCCGAGTGGCATGATCTTAGATTTAAGCTCTATACTTATTGCTTAGATTGTATCTACAAGTTGTTTGCACATGTCTATGTCCGGAACCCGAGGCCCCAGAGTGACAGCAACTGGGATAACTGGAGGGGAAGGCTTAGATATGAGGATCACATGTTTTCACGGAGTGTTAATGCTTTGCTCCGGTGCTCTATTAAAAGGAGTACCTTAATTTCCAGTAGATTCCTAGAGGCCCGGCTGCCACCGGCTGGTAGGACAAAAGATGTTATGCAAGTTTCTCATTGCGAGCACGTATGACTATATATGGAAAACATGCCTACATGATTAATAATCTTGATGTTCTGTCTTAATGCTATTTCAATCCTATCAATTGCCCAACTGTAATTTGTTCACCCAACACTTGTTATTGGAGAGTTACCACTAGTGTAGATAGCTGGGAACCCCGGTCCATCTTTCATCATCATATACTCGTTCCTACATGTCATTGGAAGTAGTATCAACTATTTTCTGGTGTCATTGCTCTCATATTACTGCTACTGCTGCTGTGTTACTGTTACTACTGCTCTCATATTACTGCTACTTTCACATCACCCTGTTACTAGTGCTTTTCCAGTGTTGAATTGACAACTCACTTGTTAAGGCTTATAAGTATTATTTACCTCCCCTTGTGTCGAATCAATAAATTTGGGTTTTGCTTCCCTCGAACTGTTGCGATCCCCTATACTTGTGGGTTATCAAGACTATTTTCTGGCGCCGTTGTCGGGGAGGCATAGCTCTACTCATAAGTTCA
The DNA here is from genome assembly GCA_030979885.1 of Lolium multiflorum. NCBI lineage: Eukaryota > Viridiplantae > Streptophyta > Magnoliopsida > Poales > Poaceae > Lolium > Lolium multiflorum. The sequence goes on along the minus strand of CM061749.1, from coordinate 276,821,663 downwards.
CCTGGGGAGTACACTCCACCTCTCTCTCTGTTTTATTTTATTTTGTTTTACTTAGTTTACTTCTGTCTAGTTTATTTGTGCTTAGTTTATTTCTGTCTAGTATTATTTTGCTTAGTTTACTTTTGTCTAGTTTGTTTTTGTCTTGTTTTATTTTCCTCATATACCCGAAAATCCATAAAAATTTGAAAAACCGAAAAACTAAAAACTGTTGCTATGGGAGAACCTATAACCTATTTGGAACTTATAGAATTATATAATAATTATAGAGAATCAAGAACGGGAAAAGTTATGAGTGCTGTGATAGAAAAACTGAATACAATTGCTAAAATCTTGCTTAAACGCCATGATATAAACTGTTGCTCTAAACAGGATACTAAACATCTTAAATTTCAATGTGGCTTTAGTGAAGAAGTTTTAATTAAGAACTATAATTGGAATAACTATATTCATTTTGGGTTCGAAGAGGTAGAACAATTTGTCTTATTTATGGGAGCTTCTGAGATAGAATTCTTCATGTCTAAAAATTATGAAACTTGTGCTGTTTGTAAGGACCTTAAAGATTATGTCTCTTCTATCCTTAATTTTTGCATAGAAAGTTACAGCAATAATACTTATATCATTGATTATAAAGAGAGACTCATTAATGCACAAGAATGCACTCACAATTTGCAGGAACCAGTGGAAGAAGAAATTGATGAACCTGAAAGCTCATTGGATGAAAAAGAGGAGGAAATTGATGAACCTGAAAGCTCATTGGATGAAAAAGAAGAGGAGAGTGATGAACAAAAGGAGGAAGAATGGATTAGCTACCCATGCCAACCTTCTAATGAGAGTAACTCTTTATCTCTTGCACTATTTGATTGTCCTCCATGCTTACCAAAGGAGGTTGAATGTTATGTTCCTGTGGATTCTCTTGAAATATTTCCTATTAGTAAAACTTGTGAAAATGATTATGCTACTGTTATCTATGATAATCCATTCTACTTTGATAAATCTTATGATAATGCTTTGTTTATGCCTGATGTCGAAATGCATGGTACAAAAGAGTTTTGCGTAGCAAATGTTTATGATAAATCTCTAGATGATGGTCCTATGTTACTTGATAATATTAATTGTACTACTAATTAAAATGGGATTGGAGAAGTCTTGACTTTATCTATGAGTCCCATATCTCTTGAGATTGATCGATCATCTTGTTATATTATTGATAAAAGTGGGTTTGAAAGTTTTAATCCTACTATTTTTGAGCTTGATAAAAATTATGTGTTTGTAGATCATGGAAAGTATGCTGCATGTGATAGTTATATTGTTGAGTTTATCCATGAAGCTACTGAAAATTATTATGAGAGAGGAAAATATGGTTGTAGAAATTTGCATGGTACTAAAACACCTCTCTATATGCTGAAACTTTTGAAGTTACTCTTGTTTTATCTTGCTATGCTTGTCACTTTGTTCTTCATGAATTTATTTGTGTACAAGATTCCTATGCATAGGAAGTGGGTTAGACTTAAATGTGTTTTGAACTTGCTTTTTGATGCTCTCTTTTGCTTCAACTCTCATCCTTATGTGAGCATCATTAAAATTGCTGAGCCCATCTTAATGGCTATAAAGAAAGCACTTCTTGGGAGATAACCCATGTCTTTATTTTGCTACTATTTTGTTGTGTCTTGGAAGTTGTTACTACTGTAGAAACCTCTCCTTATCTTTATTTTATTGCAATGTTGTGCCAAGTGAAGTCTCTAATAGAAGGTTGATACTAGATTTGGATTACTGCGCAGAAACAGATTTCTATCTGTCACGAATTTGGGCAGGGCTCTCTGTAGGTAACTCAGAAAAATCTGCCAATTTACATGCGTGTTCCTCAGATATGTACGCAACTTTCATTAGTTTTGAGTTTTCTGATTTGAGCAACGGAAGTACCTCTTAAAAATTCGTCTTTACTGGCTGTTCTGTTTTGACAGATTCTGTCTCTGTTTTTTGCATTGTCTCTTGTGGACTTTAAGCAAGGCTTTCTAGACGTGGAGAGCTGTAGCTAATATTTTATTGAGTTCTTGCAATGTGTCACTACAGGGCTAAAGTGGATTAAAGTTTTTTGAGTACTAACCCCTCTAATGAAGTTTATGAGAAGTTTGGTGTGAAGGAAGTTTTCAAGGGTCAAGAGAGGAGGATGATATATGATCAAGAAGAGTGAAAAGTCAAAGCTTGGGGATGCCCCGTGGTTCATCCCTGCATATTTCAAGAAGACTCAAGCGTCTAATCTTGGGGATGCCCAAGGCATCCCCTTCTTCATCAACTTATCAGGTTTCTTCTATTGAAACTATATTTTTATTCGGTCACATCTTATGTGCTTTACTTGGAGCGTCTGTGTGTTTTTATTTTTGTTTATGTTTGAATAAATTCGGATCCTAGCAATCCTTGTTTGGGAGAGAGACACGCTCCGCTTTTTCATATGAACACCCGTGTTCTTCGCTCTTACTTTTAATGTTCAATGACAAAAGTTGGAAGCTATTGCACTTATTGTTATTTGGTTGGAAACAGAAAATGCTTCATATTGTCTTGAATAATTTGATAATTGGAAATTGTTTTGAGCTCTCAAGTAGATCATGTTTAAGCTCTTGCATCATGTAGTTTAAACCTATTAGTGGAGAACTACCGTAGAGCTTGTTGAAATTGGTTTGCATGATTGGTCTCTCTAAGGTCTAGATATTTTCTGGTAAAAGTGTTTGAACAACAAGGAAGATAGTGTAGAGTTTTATAATGCTTGCAATATGTTCTTATGTAAGTTTTGCTGTACCGGTTCATACTTGTGTTTGCTTCAAACAACCTTGCTAGCCAAAGCCTTGTACTGAGAGGAAATGCTTCTCGTGCATCCAAAACCTTGAGCCAAAACCTATGCCATTTGTGTCCACCATATCTACCTACTATGTGGTATTTCCTGCCATTCCAAGTAAATACTTCATGTGCTACCTTTAAACCTTCAAAATGCTTCTTAATTTGTGTTGATGTTTTATAGCTCATGAGGAAGTATGTGGTGTTTATCTTTCAATCTTGTCATTTACTCTGACAGACTTTCATAATGGACTAGTGGCACATCCGCTTATCCAATAATTTTGCAAAAAGAGTTGGCGCGGGGTTCCTAGCCCCAATTAATCAACTTTCATTAATAATTCTCTTCACATGTTTTGCTCTGATTCATCAGTAAGCAACTTAATTTTGCAAATAGACACTCCTTCATGGTATGTGAATGTTGGAAGGCACCCGAGGATTCGGTTAGCCATGGCTTGTGAAAGCAAAAGGTTGGGAGGAGTGTCAACCATAAATAAAACTAAAATACATGTGTAAACAAAAGAGAAGAGGGATGATCTACCTTGCTGGTAGAGATAACGTCCTTCATGGGAGCCGCTCTTGAAAGTCTGGTTGATGAGGTAGTTAGAGTGCCCACTACCATTCGTTGACAACAACAAACACCTCTCAAAACTTTACTTTTATACTCTCTATATGATTTCAAAACTTGAAAAGCTCTAGCACATGATTTTATCCCTGCTTCCCTCTGCGAAGGGCCATTCTTTTACTTTTATGTTGAGTCAGTTTACCTACTTCCTTCCATCTTAGAAGCAAACACTTGTGTCAACTGTGCATTGATTCTTACATACTTGCTTATTTGCATTCATCATATTACTTTGTGTTGACAAATATCCATGAGGTATGCATGTTGAAGTTGAAAGCAATTGCTGAAACTTAAATCTTCCTCTGTGTTGCTTCAATGCCTTTACTTTGAATTGATTGCTTTATGAGTTAACACTTATGCAAGACTTTTTGATGCTTGTCTTGAAAGTACTATTCATGAAAAGTTTTGCTATATGTTATCTATTTGTTAGCAACTATAGATCATTGCCTTGAGTCACCGCATTCATCTCATATGCTTTATAATAGTATGATCAAGATTATGTAAGTAGCATGTCACTACAGAAATTATTCTTTTTATCGTTTACCTACTCGGGCGAGCAGGAACTAAGCTTGGGGATGCTTGATACGTCTCCAACGTACCTATAATTTCTGATGTTCCATGCTTGTTTTCTGACAATACCTACATGTTTTGCTCGCACTTTATAATGTTTTTATGCGTTTTTCGGAACTAACATATTAACAAGATGCCACAGTGCTAGTTCCTGTTTTCTGTTGTTTTTGGTTCCAGAAAGGCTGTTCGGGCAATATTCTCGGAATTCGACGAAACAAAGACCCAGTATCTTATTTTTCCCGGAAGATTCCAAGGGGAGACGAAGATGGGCCAGGGGCCCCACATGACAGGCCGCGCAGCTCCACCCTGGCCGCGCCGGCCTATGGGGAGGGAGCCCTGGCGCCCTTCCGACTCTGCCTCTTCGCCTATAAGAGCCCTTTCGACCTAAAAACGCGATACGAATTGACGAAACTCTAGAAAGACTCCAGGGGCGCCGCCGCCATCGCGAAACTCCATTTCGGGGAACAGAATCTCTGTTCCGGCACCCTGCCGGACGGGGAAGTGCCCCGGAAGCCATCTCCATCGATGCCACCGCCTCCATCATGCTCCGTGAGTAGTTCCCCGATGTGAGGACACGTCCGGGAACCCCAAGAGGAAGGTGTGATGCGCACGCAAGTTTCTCGCAAAGAAACCAAGGTTTAATCGAACCAGGGAGTCAAGAAGCACGTTGAAGGTTGATGGCGGCGGGATGGTGCGGTGCAACACCAGAGATTCCGGCGCCAACGTGGAACCCGCACAACACAACCAAAATGCCCAACGAAGCTGAGGTTGTCAATCTCACCGGCTTGCTGTAACAAAGGATTAGATATAGTGTGGATGATGATTGTTTGCGAAAACAAGAGAACAGATTGCAGAGATTGTACAAGATAGAGAATTGACCGGGTCCACAATTCACTAGAGGTGTCTCTCCCATAAGATAAAAGCATGTTGGGTGAACAAATTACAGGTTGGGCAATTGACAAATAAAGAGGGCATGACCATGCACATACATGTCATGATGAATATAGTGAGATTTAATTGGGCATTACGACAGTATATAGACGCATCCAAGATGCATCTATGCCTAAAAGCCCACCTTCAGGTTATCATCCGAACCCCTCCAAGTATTAAGTTAACAACAGACAATTGCATTAAGTATTGCAATGTAATCAGTAACTACATCCTCGAACATAGCACCATGTTTTATCCCTAGTGGCAACAAGCACATCCATAATCTTAGAGGTTTCTGTCACTCCCCCATTCACGGAGACATGAACCCACTATCGAGCATAAATACTCCCTCTTGGAGTTACAAGCATCTACTTGGCCAGCATCTACTAGTAACGGAGAGCATGCAAGATCATAAACAACACATAGACATAAATTGATAATCAACATAACAAGTATTCTCTATTCATCGGATCCCAACAAACGCAACATATAGAATTACATATAGATGATCTTGATCATGTTAGGCAGCTCACAAGACCCGACAATTAAGCACAATGGGGAGAAGACAACCATCTAGCTACTGCTATGGACCCATAGTCCAGGGGTAGATGATACGTCTCCGACGTATCGATAATTTCTTGTGTTCCATGCCACATTATTGATGATATCTACATGTTTTATGCACACTTTATGTCATATTCGTGCATTTTCTGGAACTAACCTATTAACAAGATGCCGAAGTGCCAGCTGTCTGCTGTTTTTGGTTTCAGAAATCCTAGTAACGAAATATTCTTAATTGGACGAAATCAACGCCAGGGTCCTATTTTGCCACGAAGCTTCCAAGACCGAAGAGAGACGAAGTGGGGCCACGAGGTGGCCAGACTAGGGCGGCGCGGCCCAAGCCCCGGCCGCGGCCTGTAGTGTGGGCCCCTCGTGCCGCCTCTTGACCTGCCCTTCCGCCTACTTAAAGCCTCCGTCGCGAAACCCCCACGAGAGCCACGATACGGAAAACCTTCCGCCGCCGCCAATCCCATCTCGGGGATTCAGGAGATCGCCTCCGCCACCCTGCCGGAGAGGGGATTCATCTCCCGGAGGACTCTACGCCGCCATGGTCGCCTCCGGAGTGATGTGTGAGTAGTCTACCCCTGGACTATGGGTCCATAGCAGTAGCTAGATGGTTGTCTTCTCCCCATTGTGCTTAATTGTCGGATCTTGTGAGCTGCCTAACATGATCAAGATCATCTATCTGTAATTCTATATGTTGCGTTTGTTGGGATCCGATGAATAGAGAATACTTGTTATGTTGATTATCAAAGTTATGTCTATGTGTTGTTTATGATCTTGCATGCTCTCCGTTACTAGTAGATGCTCTGGCCAAGTAGATGCTTGTAACTCCAAGAGGGAGTATTTATGCTCGATAGTGGGTTCATGTCTCCGTGAATCTGGGGAAGTGACAGAAATCTCTAAGATTATGGATGTGCTGTTGCCACTAGGGATAAAACATTGGTGCTATGTTCGAGGATATAGTCACTGATTACATTACGCGCAATACTTAATGCAATTGTCTGTTGTTAGCAACTTAATACTGGAGGGGGTTCGGATGATAACCTGAAGGTGGACTTTTTAGGCATAGATGCATGCTGGATAGCGGTCTATGTACTTTGTCGTAATGCCCAATTAAATCTCACAATACTCATCATAATATGTATGTGCATGGTCATGCCCTCTTTATTTGTCAATTGCCCAACTGTAATTTGTTCACCCAACATGCTGTTTATCTTATGGGAGAGACACCTCTAGTGAACTGTGGATCCCGGTCCAATTCTATATACTGAAATACAATCTACTGCAATACTGTTTACTGTTTTTCTGCAAGCAATCATCATCCACACTATACATCTAATCCTTTGTTACAGCAAGCCGGTGAGATTGACAACCTCACTGTTTCGTTGGGGCAAAGTAATTTGGTTGTGTTGTGCAGGTTCCACGTTGGCGCCGGAATCCCTGGTGTTGCGCCGCACTACATCCCACCGCCATCAACCTTCAACGTGCTTCTTGGCTCCTACTGGTTCGATAAACCTTGGTTTCATACTGAGGGAAAACTTGCCGCTGTACGCATCACACCTTCCTCTTGGGGTTCCCAACGGACGCGTGCTGTACGCGTATCAAGCTCTTTTTCTGGCGCCGTTGTCGGGGAGATCAAGACACGCTGCAAGGGGAGTCTCCACTTCCCAATCTTTTTACTTTGTTTTTGTCTTGCTTAGTTTTATTTACTACTTTGTTTGCTGCACTAAATCAAAATACAAAAAAATTAGTTGCTAGTTTTACTTTATTTGCTATCTTGTTTGCTATATCAAAAACACACAAAAATTAGTTACTTGCATTTACTTTATCTAGTTTGCTTTATTTACTGTTGCTAAAATGGGTACTCCTGAAAATACTAAGTTGTGTGACTTCACAACCACAAATAATAATGATTTCTTATGCACACCTATTGCTCCACCTGCTACTACAGCAGAATTCTTTGAAATTAAACCTGCTTTACTGAATCTTGTTATGCGAGAGCAATTTTCTGGTGTTAGTTCTGATGATGCTGCTGCCCATCTTAATAATTTTGTTGAACTATGTGAAATGCAAAAGTATAAGGATGTAGATGGTGACATTATAAAATTAAAATTGTTCCCTTTCTCATTAAGAGGAAGAGCTAAAGATTGGTTGCTATCTTCGCCTAAGAATAGTATTGATTCATGGACTAAATGCAAGGATGCTTTTATTGGTAGATATTATCCCCCTGCTAAAATTATATCTTTGAGGAGTAGCATAATGAATTTTAAACAATTAGATACTGAACATGTTGCACAAGCATGGGAAAGAATGAAATCTCTGGTTAAAAATTGCCCAACCCATGGACTGACTACTTGGATGATCATCCAAACCTTCTATGCAGGACTAAATTTTTCTTCGCGGAATTTATTGGATTCAGCTGCTGGAGGTACCTTTATGTCCATCACTCTTGGTGAAGCAACAAAGCTTCTTGATAATATGATGATCAATTACTCTGAATGGCACACGGAAAGAGCTCCACAAGGTAAGAAGGTAAATTCTGTCGAAGAAACCTCTTCCTTGAGTGAAAAGATTGATGCTATTATGTCTATGATTGTGAATGGTAGGTCTAATGTTAATCCTAATAATGTTCTGTTAGCATCATTGGTTGCTCAAAAATAATATGTTGATGTGAATTTCATTAAAAATAACAATTACAATGATTCTAGGCCATATCCTGCTAATGGTAACTCTCATGGTAGATATGTTTCACCTAATGAAGAAAAGATGCTAGAAATTGAAAGATCCACTAAGAGCTTTATGCAATCACAATATGAGCAAAATAAATTGTTTACTAAAACAATGAATGAGCAATCTACCTTGTTGAAGAATATAGGGAATCAACTTGAAAATCTGAATAGGGAGATCTCGGGGTTGCAAACTAAACTTGCTAATGCTGAAAACCGAATCTCATACATGTCTGCATCACAATCTTCTTTAATTAATAAAATGGCTGCTAAACCTGAGGATTTAGATAACAAAATTACTACTACAGCAAATGCCATCCAAGTTAGAATTAATGAGAATATAAGATTAATGGCTGAACTGCGTGCTAGGTGGGATAGAGAAGAAAATGAAAAACTAGCTAAAGAGAAGAATGTAGCTAAAGTTTGGACTATTACCACGACTAGTAATGCTAATGCTACACATGTTGCTGCACCTCCTACTATTAATAATAAAAGAATTGGTGTTAGCAATGTTTCCACTTCTAATGCAAAGCGCGAGAAAAACTGCTAAAACTGCTGAAACTGCCTGTGATAAAGCTGCTGAATTTTTTTCCAACATTGGGGATGATGATCCCATTGCTTTAGATTATAATGGTTTGAATTTTGATGATTGCCACATCTCTGAAGTTATAAAGTTCTTGCAAAAACTTGCTAAAAGTCCTAATGCTAGTGCTATAAATTTGGCTTTCACGCAACATATTACAAATGCTCTCATAAAAGCTAGAGAAGAGAAACTAGAGCGCGAAGCCTCTATTCCTAGAAAGCTAGAGGATGGTTGGGAGCCCATCATTAAGATGAAGGTTAAAGATTTTGATTGTAATGCTTTATGTGATCTTGGTGCAAGTATTTGTTATGCCTAAGAAAATTTATAATATGCTTGACTTGCCACCGCTGAAAAATTGTTATTTGGATGTTAATCTTGCTGATCATTCTACAAAGAAACCTTTGGGGAAAGTTGATAATGTTCGCATTACCGTTAACAATAACCTTGTCCCCGTTGATTTTGTTGTCTTGGATATTGAATGCAATGCATCTTGTCCCATTATATTGGGAAGACCTTTTCTTCGAACTGTTGGTGCTATCATTGATATGAAGGAAGGTAATATAAAATATCAATTTCCTCTCAAGAAAGGTATGGAACACTTCCCTAGAAAGAGAATGAAGTTACCTTTTGATTCTATTATTAGAACAAATTATGATGTTGACACTTCGTCTCTTGATAATACTTGATACACACTTTCTGCGCCTAGCTGAAAGGCGTTAAAGAAAAGCGCTTATGGGAGACAACCCATGGTTTTTACTACAGTACTTTGTTTTTATTTTGTGTCTTGGAAGTTGTTTACTACTGTAGCAACCTCTCCTTATCTTAGTTTAATGTTTTGTTGTGCCAAGTAAAGTCGTTGATAGAAAAGTTCATACTAGATTTGGATTACTGCGCAGAAACAGATTTCTTTCTGTCACGAATCTGGGCTGTTTTCTCTGTAGGTAACTCAGAAAATTATGCCAATTTACGTGAGTGATCCTCAGATATGTACGCAACTTTCATTCAATTTGAGCATTTTCATTTGAGCAAGTCTGGTGCCATTCGTCAATACGAACTGTTCTGTTTTGACAGATTCTGCCTTTTATTTCGCATTGCCTCTTTTGCTATGTTGGATGAATTTCTTTGATCCATGAATGTCCAGTAGCTTTATGCAATGTCCAGAAGTGTTAAGAATGATTATGTCACCTCTGAACATATTAATTTTTATTGTCCACTAACCCTCTAATGAGTTGTTCTAAGTTTGGTGTGGAGGAAGTTTTCAAGGATCAAGAGAGGGAGATGATACAACATGATCAAGGAGAGTGAAAGCTCTAAGCTTGGGGATGCCCCGGTGGTTCACCCCTGCATATTCTAAGAAGACTCAAGCGTCTAAGCTTGGGGATGCCCAAGGCATCCCCTTCTTCATCGACAACATTATCAGGTTCCTCCCCTGAAACTATATTTTTATTCCATCACATCTTATGTGCTTTGCTTGGAGCGTCGGTTTGTTTTTGTTTTTTGTTTTGTTTGAATAAAATGGATCCTAGCATTCACTTTGTGGGAGAGAGACACGCTCCGCTGTAGCATATGGACAAGTATGTCCTTAGGCTTTACTCATAGTATTCATGGCGAAGTTTCTTCTTCGTTAAATTGTTATATGGTTGGAATTGGAAAATGATACATGTAGTAATTGCTATAATGTCTTGGGTAATGTGATACTTGGCAATTGTTGTGCTCATGTTTAAGCTCTTGCATCATATGCTTTGCACCCATTAATGAAGAAATACATAGAGCATGCTAAAATTTGGTTTGCATATTTGGTTTCTCTAAGGTCTAGATAATTTTTAGTATTGAGTTTGAACAACAAGGAAGACGGTGTAGAGTCTTATAATGTTTACAATATGTCTTTTATGTGAGTTTTGCTGCACCGGTTCATCCTTGTGTTTGTTTCAAATAAGCCTTGCTAGCCTAAACCTTGTATCGAGAGGGAATACCTCTCATGCATCCAAAATACTTGAGCCAACCACTATGCCATTTGTGTCCACCATACCTACCTACTACATGGTATTTCTCCGCCATTCCAAAGTAAATTGCTTGAGTGCTACCTTTAAAATTCCATCATTCACCTTTGCAATATATAGCTCATGGGACAAATAGCTTAAAAACTATTGTGGTATTGAATATGTACTTATGCACTTTATCTCTTATTAAGTTGCTTGTTGTGCGATAACCATGTTCACTGGGGACGCCATCAACTACTCTTTGTTGAATTTCATGTGAGTTGCTATGCATGTTCGTCTTGTCTGAAGTAAGAGAGATCTACCACCTTATGGTTAAGCATGCATATTGTTAGAGAAGAACATTGGGCCGCTAACTAAAGCCATGATCCATGGTGGAAGTTTCAGTTTTGGACATATATCCTCAATCTCATATGAGAAAATTATTAATTGTTGTTACATGCTTATGCATAAAAGAGGAGTCCATTATCTGTTGTCTATGTTGTCCCGGTATGGATGTCTAAGTTGAGAATAATCAATAGCGAGAAATCCAATGCGAGCTTTCTCCTTAGACCTTTGTACAAGCGGCATAGAGGTACCCCTTTGTGACACTTGGTTAAAACATGTGTATTGCGATGATCCGGTAGTCCAAGCTAATTAGGACAAGGTGCGAGCACTATTAGTATACTATGCATGAGGCTTGCAACTTGTAAGATATAATTTACATGATACATATGCTTTATTACTACCGTTGACAAAATTGTTTCATGTTTTCAAAATAAAAGCTCTAGCACAAATATAGCAATCGATGCTTTTCCTCTATGGAGGACCATTCTTTTACTTTCATTGTTGAGTCAGTTCACCTATTTCTCTCCACCTCAAGAAGCAAACACTTGTGTGAACTGTGCATTGATTCCTACATACTTGCATATTGCACTTATTATATTACTCTATATTGACAATATCCATGAGATATATATGTTACAAGTTGAAAGCAACCGCTGAAACTTAATCTTCCTTTGTGTTGCTTCAATGCTTTTACTTTGAATTATTGCTTTATGAGTTAACTCTTATGCAAGACTTATTGATGCTTGTCTTGAAGTACTATTCATGAAAAGTCTTTGCTATATGATTCACTTGTTTACTCATGTCATATACATTGTTTTGATCGCTGCATTCACTACATATGTTTTACAAATAGTATGATCAAGGTTATGATGGCATGTCACTCCAGAAATTATCTTTGTTATCGTTTTACCTGCTCGGGACGAGCAGAACTAAGCTTGGGGATGCTGATACGTCTCCGACGTATCGATAATTTCTTGTGTTCCATGCCACATTATTGATGATATCTACATGTTTTATGCACACTTTATGTCATATTCGTGCATTTTCTGGAACTAACCTATTAACAAGATGCCGAAGTGCCGTTTTTCTGCTGTTTTTGGTTTCAGAAATCCTAGTAACGAAATATTCTCGGAATTGGACGAAATCAACGCCTGGTCCTATTTTGCCACGAAGCTTCCAGAAGACCGAAGAGGAGACGAAGTGGGGCCACGAGGTGGCCGGACTGGGCGGCGCGGCCCAAGCCCGGCCGCGCCGGCCGTAGTGTGGGCCCTCGTGCCGCCTCTTGACCTGCCCTTCCGCCTACTTAAAGCCTCCGTCGCGAAACCCCAAGTACCGAGCCACGATACGGAAAACCTTCTAGAGACGCCACCGCCGCCAATCCCATCTCGGGGGATTCAGGAGATCGCCTCCGGCACCCTGCCGGAGAGGGGATTCATCTCCTGGAGGACTCTACGCCGCCATGGTCGCCTCCGGAGTGATGTGTGAGTAGTCTACCCCTGGACTATGGGTCCATAGCAGTAGCTAGATGGTTGTCTTCTCCCCATTGTGCTTAATTGTCGGATCTTGTGAGCTGCCTAACATGATCAAGATCATCTATCTGTAATTCTATATGTTGCGTTTGTTGGGATCCGATGAATAGAGAATACTTGTTATGTTGATTATCAAAGTTATGTCTATGTGTTGTTTATGATCTTGCATGCTCTCCATTACTAGTAGATGCTCTGGCCAAGTAGATGCTTGTAACTCCAAGAGGGAGTATTTATGCTCGATAGTGGGTTCATGTCTCCGTGAATCTGGGGAAGTGACAGAAATCTCTAAGATTATGGATGTGCTGTTGCCACTAGGGATAAAACATTGGTGCTATGTTCGAGGATATAGTCACTGATTACATTACGCGCAATACTTAATGCAATTGTCTGTTGTTAGCAACTTAATACTGGAGGGGGTTCGGATGATAACCTGAAGGTGGACTTTTTAGGCATAGATGCATGCTGGATAGCGGTCTATGTACTTTGTCGTAATGCCCAATTAAATCTCACAATACTCATCATAATATGTATGTGCATGGTCATGCCCTCTTTATTTGTCAATTGCCCAACTGTAATTTGTTCACCCAACATGCTGTTTATCTTATGGAGAGACACCTCTAGTGAACTGTGGACCCCGGTCCAATTCTCTATACTGAAATACAATCTACTGCAATACTGTTCTACTGTTTTTCTGCAAACAATCATCATCCACACTATACATCTAATCCTTTGTTACAGCAAGCCGGTGAGATTGACAACCTCACTGTTCGTTGGGGCAAAGTACTTTGGTTGTGTTGTGCAGTTCCACGTTGGCGCCGGAATCTCTGGTGTTGCGCCGCACTACATCCCGCCACCATCAACCTTCAACGTGCTTCTTGGCTCCTACTGGTTCGATAAACCTTGGTTTCATACTGAAAACTTGCCGTACGCATCACACCTTCCTCTTGGGGTTCCCAACGGACGCCTGCTGTAGGGGTAGACTACTCACTCATCACTGGAGGCGACCATGGCGGCGTAGAGTCCTCCGGAGATGAATCCCCTCTCCGGCAGGGTGGAGGCGATCTCCCGAATCCCCCGAGATGGGATTGGCGGCGGCGGCGTCTGGGAAGGTTTTCCGTATCGTGGCTCTCGGTATGGGGGTTTCGCGACGGAGGCTTTAAGTAGAAGGGCAGGTCAAGAGGCGCACGAGGGCCCACACCCTAGGTCGGCGCGCAAAGGCTTGGGCCGCGCCGCTCTCTATGGTGTCGCCACCTCGTGGCCCCACTTCGTCTCCTCTTCGGTCTTCTGGAAGCTTCGTGGCAAAATAGGACCCCGATTGATTTGTCCAATTCGAGAATATTTCGTTACTAGGATTTCTGAAACCAAAAACAAGAAAACAGGAACGGCACTTCGGCATCTTGTTAATAGGTTAGTTCCAGAAAATGCACGAATATGACATAAAGTGTGCATAAAACATGTAGATATCATCAATAATGTGGCATGGAACACAAGAAATTATCGATACGTCGGAGACGTATCATTCCCCCATGGACTACGGGTTCTAGCTGTAGCTAGTTGGTACTCTCTCCCCCATGTACTTCAATACAATGATCTCATGAGCTGCCTTACATGATTGAGATTCATCTGATGTAATCGGTGTTGTGTTTGTTGGGATCCGATGGATTGTTACATTATGATTAGTCTATCTATAAAGTTTGTGAAGTTATTGTTGCTGCAATCTTGTTGTGTTTAATGCTTGTCACTAGGGCCCGAGTGGCATGATCTTAGATTTAAGCTCTATACTTATTGCTTAGATTGTATCTACAAGTTGTTTGCACATGTCTATGTCTGAACCCGAGGCCCCAGAGTGACAGCAACTGGGATAACTGGAGGGGAAGGCTTCGATATGAGGATCACATGTTTTCACGGAGTGTTAATGCTTTGCTCCGGTGCTCTATTAAAAGGTGTACCTTAATTTCCAGTAGATTCCCTAGAGGCCCGGCTGCCACCGGCTGGTAGGACAAAAGATGTTATGCAAGTTTCTCATTGCATGTATGACTATATATGGAAAACATGCCTACATGATTAATAATCTTGATGTTTCTGTCTTAATGCTATTTCAATCCTATCAATTGCCCAACTGTAATTTGTTCACCCAACACTTGTTATTGGAGAGTTACTAGTGTAGATGGGAACCCCGGTCCATCTTTCATCATCATATACTGTTCCTACATGTCATTGGAAGTAGTATCAACTATTTTCTCGGTGTCATTGCTCTCATATTACTGCTACCGCTGATGTGTTACGTTACTACTGCGCTCATATTACTGCTACTTTCACATCACCCTGTTACTAGTGCTTTTCCGGGTGCAGCTGAATTGACAACTCAGTTGTTAAGGCTTATAAGTATTCTTACCTCCCCTTGTGTCGAATCAATAAATTTGGGTTTTACTTCCCTCGAAGACTGTTGCGATCCCCTATACTTGTGGGTTATCAGCCACCAGTGGGTACACCCCCCCGGGAGGGGCCACATGGGCCAAGGGAGTGCAGCCTGGCCTAATGGGCCAGGGGCACCAAGCCCTCAAGGCCCAGCCGACCAGCCCCCTTAGGGATAAGATCAAATCCCTAAAATCGAGGGAGCAAATTTGGAAGGGAAGCAAATTTGTAAGGGGATGATTTCTGCTCCCCCCTTTCCTTCTGTGCAGTGGTGGGGCCCAAGGGGCTAACTTGGCCGCCCCTCGCTCTATAAATAGAGGTGAGAGGGCAGGCCAGCCAAAACACACCCAACCCTAGCCGCCCCTGTAACATCCCAAATTTTCAACAAAGAAGAAAATGAATTTCCTTTTTCCAAAAATGAGAACCAACAAAAACTTTTAGGACATATGAGGCTATGCGTAGTGCTCATATCTAATACATGTGTTATTGCCATGATGGTTTGTTTATTACATTGAACATAATTCCAAAACCCTAAACCCTAACCTTCTCAAAACCCAATGGGTCAAATACGAAGAAATTAAAAGCAAATAAAAAGACATATGTGGGCATATAGCCCTAGTATGCAAATCTTGACTAATACCCTTCTTACTTTTCTCAATAGTGATGAACCATTGTTAGACCCCACTAAACCCTAAACCTCATCTCTCTTATCACCATCCAATAGAAAGTAAATAAAAAGAATTGAAATTAAATAAGAAAAGGGCCTATGTGCCTATGGCTATTTTTGGTAAAACTTCTACCTAGGCTTTTCTACCTTGTTTAGAGGTTTTGAAAACATCAACAAACCTAACCTAGTACTTACCAACCAAATCAAGTGAGAAACAAAAATAAAATAAACATATGCATAGAGGCATATGTGGCACATAGCCATATTACCAAAACTTGACCTAAGCACCTCTACCTTGCCCAAATGGTTTGAAACCAACACTAAACCTCATCTAACCCTAAATGAACCCTACACCATGCCCTTTGATCAATTAAAAGAAAAGGAAATAAAAATGGAGATACACATATGAGCCTAAGACTAAATTTGAAAACTAGGTCTAGGACATGATCTACCTTTGCTAGATGGTTGGAAAATATTAAGAAACCCTACCTAGTACTCAACAAAGCAAATCCAAGGTGAAAACAAAATAAATTAAAAATAAAATAAAAATGCCATAGAGGCATATGAGAGTAAATAGCCAAATTATGAAATTAAGAATCTTGACCCTAAGACTTGTTGTGAATGGTTGGATCACTCATCTATACCATTTCAACAATCAACAACATCATTTGGGACAAGAGAAATCAAATCAAATCAAAGAAAAATCAAAAACCATGTGGCATGTGATAATGGTCACTTGTGCCATTTTTAACAACATACCCACTTTGAGCCCTTGTATTAGGAGATTCTTAAACCAAACCCTAACAACTCTGTGCACCTCATCCAAGACCTTATCAAGATGAAAAACTTTGGTGTTGACCACTATGACCAGATCATTGACCATTGCTCAAAATAGTCAACCCAAGATGATACATTGAAACAAATTCTAGATTCCCTCCAAATTTAGAATCTTCACAAATCAATTTCAAAATTCAAACCAATGCCATGAGTGGTTGCCCAATATCATTTAGAACCTATCCATGAAGAAACCTAGTAAAATTTACACACACATGAGTGTTTTTACAAGAGAATCAATTAGTTACATAGAGGTACACCCACTCCCCAACCACTATGTACCACCCCTCTGTATTCATCTCTTGGCTCATCTATAGTGCAACATGTACCACAAAGCCCCACCATGACCTCACATAGCTTGCCATGATCACCATGACACAAGCCATGCCAAGTACCTTGCATATGTCACACACTTTTTGGGCTTTGATCAAATATGTCTACTCTAACCCTCTCCAACCTTGCTCACTTTGTCAAACACACTGGTATCATCCCCCTACACCCTGCCATGCCACAGAGACCAAGAGAAATGCCCAAAATACCAAAGGACATGACCATGCCGGCCACCATGATCACCCCAATGTCAAACCTGCCTCTGGTCCTCCCCTCTCTCTCTCTGCTCATGTCACAGAGACTCACCACACGCTACTGAACACGTTAGACAAGATCCTAGGTCAAGGAGATGCAGCCAAAGCCCTGCCACGACGTGGTCACCACGACCAGGCGCGCCAGAGCGCGCACCGGCATGGCCCTGGACGCACCAGGACGCCCTCCGTTCTCGTCGACGCTGACCACTCCCGGCCCTCTCCTCTCTCCCCCAGGATCGCCGTGACCTCAGCACACGCCCAGACAGCCCCATTGGTCCTCAGGTGTGCTGTAGACGCTGTCATCGTCAACCTCTGCCGCGCCAGTACCGCGAGGACGACGACGTCGCCCGAGCGACTCCGTCCTCCCCCTGCTGCACACAGACGCTTCCCAGGACCGCCATGACATCGCCAATGCCTCCGCATCAGCTCTCCCTCCTCTCCTTCCCTGTAGACGCGTCGACGACGACGACCTGCTCCACGCCCTCGGCCACCCCTCGCCACTATAAAAGCAGGCCGCCCCGAGACGATTTCTTCACACCCTCGCGTTCCCCACTCCTTCCTGAGCCTCCCTGACTCCTTCCCCTCTCCAATTAAGCCCTAGGCCGCCGGAATTTCACCGGAGTCCGCCGCGACAGTAGCCAGACGGAGGTGACGACTCCGACCCCCTCAGCACCTCTCCGACCCTCGTTCGCCTCGCCATCGTCTTCCACGCCTGCGCTCGCCGGGGCCTCGCCGGAGCCCAGGTATCCCCTAGCGACCCCTCTGGCCGCCGGTAGGGTTTGGACCTCGCCGGAGCTCGTCGCCGACGAGGACGAACAGCTGGAGATATGCCCAAGAGGCAATAATAAATTGGCTATTATATATCTTTGTGTTTATGATAAATGTTTATATACCATGCTATAATTGTATTAACCGAAACATTGATACATGTGTGTTATGTAAACAACAAAAAGTCCCTATTAAGCCTCTTGTATAACTAGCTTGTTGATTAATAGATGATCATCGTTTCATGATCATGAACATTGGATGTTATTAATAACAAGGTTATGTCATTATGTGAATGATGTAATGGACACACCCAAATAAGCGTAGCATAAGATCACGTCATTAAGTTCATTTGCTATAAGCTTTCGATACATAGTTACCTAGTCCTTTCGACCATGAGATCATGTAAATCACTTATACGGAAGGGTACTTTGATTACATCAAACGCTTTGCGTAAATGGGTGGTTATAAAGGTGGGATTAGGTATCGGAAAGTATGAGTTGAGGCATATGGATCAAAGTGGGATTTGTCCATCCGATGACGGATAGATATACTGGGCCCTCTCGGTGGAATGTCGTCTAATTAGTTTGCAAACATATGAATGGTTCATAAGAGACTACATACCACGGTACGGGTAAAGAGTACTTGTCATGAGACGAGGTTGAACGATGTATAGAGATACCGATGATCAAACCTCGGACAAGTAAAATATCGCGTGACAAAGGGAATCGGTATAATATGTAAATGGTTCATTCGATCACTTAGTCATCGTTGAATATGTGGGAGCCATTATGGATCTCCAGATCCCGCTATTGGTTATTGGTCGGAGAGAAGTCTCAACCATGTTCGCATAGTTCGCGAACCGTAGGGTGACACACTTAAGGTTTGATGTCGTTTGAGTAGATATGGAATATGGAATGGAGTTCGAAGTTTTGTTTGGAGTCTCAGATGGGATCCAGGACATCACGAGGAGTTCCGGAATGGTCCGTAGAATAAGATTCATATATAGGAAGTCATATTCCAAGTTCAGAAATGATCTGGTGCATTTATGGAAGGTTCTAGAAGGTTCTAGAAAAGTCCGGAAGAAAGGCACTATGGAAGATGGAGTCCCGGAGGGACTCCACAACCATGGCCGGCCAACCCTAGAGGGAGGAGTCCCAGGTGGACTCCACCCCATGGTGGCCGGCCACCCCCACCAAGGAAAGGAGTCCCACCTTGAGTAGGACTCCCTCCTGAGTAGGTTTCCCACCAAAGGTAGGTTTTCTTTTGGGGTCTTATTCGAAGACTTGGGATACAACTCTTGGGGCTTCCACCTATATAATGAGGGGCAAGGGGAGGGGCCAGCCACCCCAAGCACCACAGTTGGCCGCACCCCAGGCCGGCGCCCAAACCCTAGCCCCCTCCCCAACCCTAGCCGCCTCCTCCTCCACCACAACTCCCGCATACGCTTAGGCGAAGCCCTGCCGGAGTTCTCCACCACCACCGCCACCATGCCGTCGTAGCCGGGATTCCGAGGAGGATCTACTACGCTGCCCGCTGGAACGGGGAGAAGGACGTCTTCTTCATCAACACCGAACGTGTGACCGAGTACGGAGGTGCTGCCCAATTGTGGCACCGTCGAGATCAAGATCTTCTACGCGCTTTTGCAAGCGGCAAGTGATCGTCTACATCCACCCCGAGATCTAATCTCGTTAAGATTTGCGAATCTTCGAGGGTTAGTCTCTTCATCTCCTCTTTGCTACCGTCTACTAGATTAGATCTTGGCTTGTGTTTTGTTCTTGCGGTAGGAAAAATTTTGTTTTCTATGCTACGAATCCCATCAGTGGTATCAGAGCCGTGTCTATGCATAGATTGGTTGCACGAGTAGAACACAATTGTTTTGTGGGTGTTGATGCTTTGTTGTCTTTAGTTCGAGTACTTTGCATCTTTGTGGCATAGTGGGATGAAGCGGCTCGGGCTAACTTTACATGACCGCGTTCATGAGATTTGCTCCACGCTCGACATGCAACTTGTATTGCATAAGTGACTTTGCGGGTGTCTGTCTCTCCTACTATAGTAAAGATCCAATTTACTATTGACAACACTAGTATCACCGTTGTGGTTCATGTTCGTAGGTAGATTGGATCTTACGCGAAAATCCTAAACCACGTAAAATATGCAAACCAAATTAGAACCGTCTAACTTGTTTTTGCAGGGTTTGGTGATGTGATATGGCCATAATGTGATGATGAATATGTATGAGATGATCATTATTATATTGTGGCAACCGGCAGAGATGGTTGTCTTTAAATTTCATGTTGAGTAGTTTTTCAAAGTAGTTGTAATAGTTGCTACATGGAGGACAATCATGAAGACGGCGCCATTGACCTTGGTGCTTGATACGTCTCCAACGTATCTATAATTTCTTATGTTCCATGCTACTTTTATGATGATACACATATGTTTTATACACACTTTACATCATTTATATGCATTTTCCGAACTAACCTATCGACGAGATGCCGAAGTGCCGCTCTGTTTTCTGCTGTTTTGGTTTCAAAATCTTACAGGGAAATATTCTCGGAATTGGACGAAATCAAGGCCCACGATCTTATATTTCCATGAAGCTTCCAACACCGAAGAGGGACCAGAGGGAGGCCCAGGCCCCCACACGCATGGCGGCGCTGCGAGGGGGGCGCCGCTCGGTGTGTGGGTCCCCTGCATCCCTTCCGACTCGTTTCTTCGCCTATATAAGTCGTCGTGACCCAAACCGACACGGATAAGCCACGATACGAGAAAAGTTCCGAGCCGCCGCCATCGCGAAGCCAAGATTCGGGGACAGTCTCGTTCGCACGCCTTCGGAATTGCTCCTGTGAGTCATCTCCATCGGCTCACCCGCCATCTTCATCGCCGTTTGGGTCTCCCATGATGAGGAGGAGTAGTTATCCATCGAGGCTAAGGGCTCTACCGGTAGCTATGTGGTTAATCTCTCTCTCATGTACCCCAATACAATGATCTCATGAATTGCCTTGCATAATTGAGATCCATATGATGAGCTTTGTATCACTATTAATCTATGTGCTACTCTAGTGATGTTATTAAAGTAGTTCATGATGTAAAGGTGACGGTGTGTGCATCATGTAGTTCTTGGCGTAGGTTATGATTGTAATCTCTTGTAGATTATGGAGTTAACTATTACTATGATAGTATTGATGTGATCTATTCCCCTTTCATAGCTTAAAGGTGACAGTGTGTATGCTATGTTAGTACTCGGTCTAAATTGCAACGGTCTATTATGCTCTAGAGGTTACTTAAATATGAACACCGAATGTTGTGGCGCTTGTTAACTCCGGCTTGAGGGAGCTCTTGTAGCCCTACACAATGAATGGTGTTTGTTATCCAACAAAAGAGTGTATGTAGCACAAAGGAAGAGAAGTTATTTATTTATGTGATCATTGTTGAGAGTGTCCACTAGTGAAAGTAGGATCCCTAGGCCTTGATACGTCTCCAATGTATCTATAATTTCTTATGTTCCATGCTAGTTTTATGACAATACCTACATGTTTTGTTCACACTTTATGTCATATTTATGCATTTTCCGGAACTAACCTATTGACGAGATGCCGAAGTGCAGCCTGTTTTCTGCTGTTTTTGGTTTCATAAATCCTAGTAAGGAAATATTCTCTAATCGGACGAAATCAATGCCCAGCATCCTATTTTTCCACGAAGCTTCCAACACCCGAGAGCCACAGGGGCCACAGTGCCATAGATGACGGTGGCGCGGCCGGGCCTGGGCCGCGCCTATTGTGTCACCACCTCGTCGCCCTCCGACTACTCTTCGCCTATAAGAAGGTCCCTGACCTAAATCTTCGATACGAAAAGCCACGACTGAAACTCTGTAGCCGCCGCCATCGCGAAGCCAAGATCTCGGGGACAGAGTCTCTGTTCCGGCACGCACGGGACGGGGAAGTGCCCCCGGAAGGCTCCTCCATCGACACCACCGCCATCTTCATCAACGCTGTTGTCTCCCATGAGAAGGGAGTAGTTCTCCATCGAGGCTAAGTGTGGTGACCCGGCATACCACTGCATGGTGTAGTATGCAAGTCTGATATAACACCAATGAAACACAGTTCCACTCGTATTATATCGCTCAGAGTGGTACAACAGAAACATATGCGGGTCCAAGGCATGTCTATAGAATTACAAACAGACTCTTTACAAAAGATCCATAGCCTCCTACTTTACAATGAGGTAAAACTGCAAATAAACTCCAGAAGAACGACTCGTGCTCTAATCTTATCACGGACTCTACTTGTAGAGTATTTAACTGGCTATAGAGGCTAAGAATAGATTCTAGCTAAGTAGGAGCTAAGTTTAGGAAACTAGTTCCCTTCTATGGCTAAACTAGGTTTTCTCCTTGATGTATGTGGTATACTCCTCTGACAGGGTCCTGTCTCTTGAAGTAGTTGTTGACTCCTCGGTCTTTGAGTTGCACTGTAGATCCTCCTTTGATGCCTCCCTAAGCAGGGGATTTAAGAGTGGGATGAGTACGAGCGTACTCAACAAGTTCATTATAGGAAAGAGGTGTTTAATGCACTAGCTACGGCATTAGACCAAAGTCTAATACCAATGCAGGTTTTCATAACCATTTCTTCAAAAGGTTGCTTTTATTCAGAAGAACTATGTCCATGCCTTCACCGGTTTACTAGAACTTCATGGAGCTCCTTTCCTGCCGCGTTCGCAGTTCCTTATCCCGGAACAGGGAGTGACAGTCACAGTTCGTACACTCTGCAGAGGTGTGTTGCTTTACCCATAAGAGATCTTATCCTTGTTGCCAACCGAGCTTAAGTCTCGTCCACACTTACTTTGGTGTGGCCCGGTATAAGGTCATAGCCAATCATATTCCTCCACCTTGCACACCCACCCTTTGTTGCATGCCCTGACCCTGGGTCCACGGTCCCATTATTCCCGTAATTTCAGGGTGGACCACCGTCGCCGGTAGCTGCAACCCATCATAGACCGCATTACCGTGGGGAATTAGAGTGGGATCCCCACCCTCCTATGCACCCAAGACACAATGACGGCAAGCAATGCTTTACCGTGGGGAATTAGTGGGATCCCCACCCTCCAAGTTCGCCGATACAACTGCTACGGTGCGCATCCGTTGATGTACAAGAGGTGGAAATACGATTGACTAGTCCGTCCCATTCCAGATCTTATGGTTAACACTATTACGGCACAAGAATCATGGTGACATTTGTTGTTTAATCCTAGATGGATATAACCCTTGCAATGGAACCTCCACCATATCAACACAATCCATGGTTCCATTGCCAACCACATAGTCATATTCATAGTTATGAAAATAGTGGTTTTGCTTTTTATGCAATAGTGATAACCATAGTATTTTGCAAGTAATTTGATAGAAATACTCAAATGACATGAGCAAGTGATGAACTTGCCTTTCTTGGCTGCAAGATTATGCAGAGGTCTTCGATACGTAATAACTCCAAATTCTGAAATAGCATCATCGTCCGACGATGTTTAAAAGATTGGCAAGGATGCAATAATGCATAAGTATGAGATGTAATTGTTCTAAGCGTGTCCTAACCCCGATGATTTAGGATTAGTGAGTGGTAATGATTGGTTTAGGGTGTGTTGCACTTTTAGAGTGATTCACATACAAGGTTCTTATTTAGGTGTGATTACTTGGTATTATAAACAGGTAGATATAAGGCATAGTAATCAATTGAGCACACAAAGAATGATAATTGGCATAATGTTAACAAGTAAAGAACAGTGGTTAGTTTTAACACTATATGGCATGGTTAATGATTAATTATCATATACTTCAAAAGAATAACTTTTGAAGAACATGTTCTTTGATAAAGAACAAGTATGATAATTAGGTTGGGTTTCTATGGTTGACTATGGTTTTCGTTAGCTCTTGGGTAGATATTAGATGGTTCCTAACAGGGTTGGATTCATTAGCAACTAGGCTTGATTGGTTTTACTTAAGCATAAGCAACTTAAGCAATTAATTATTCATGGTTGCTATCATGGTTGGTATACCATGCTGGTGATAGCTGGTTATTGGCTATAGGTTCTATCAGGCATGATTGATGATGATCCTTTATTTACTTCAAAAGAATAACTTTTGAAGAACATACTTCTTAATTAATAAGAAGTATTACAATTAAGGTTGAGGTTATTTAGTTTTTGTTATTGGATTCACTAAGTAAGGAATGGTGGTTTCCTAAATAGGATGTTTAATAATCATCCATCACTAGTAGGGTTTAGTGTAACAGGGTTCTGTAATGAAAAATAGTAGGTATGGTTGTTATTAAGGTTCATCACAAGGGTGTGATGCTAATTAAAGTTACTTAAGGATGATGATTCTAAGGATATGAGCTAGGGTTTGCATTTGGTTGACCCTAATTGATCAACCATGTTGGATAGGGATGCATATATGGAATACTACATGATTGATAATAGAGCTCCTACATTTTATGTGGACATAACAAGTACTTAATTGCTAATTATGGTTCTGTGGATCAGAAGTAAGTACATGATCACATATTCTAACCTAGGTTTAGGTTTATAAGCAATTTAGGGTTCACATGTAATAATGGAACTAGGGTTTGTGCATAATTGAATTAGGGTTTTAGGGTTCCACATAAAATTATGAGGTTATCACTTGGTTTATAAAGGAACTAGGGTTTCCTAATTACCCTATAGTTCTTTGATTAATAACTTCATTTTAAAGTTGAAGTTATTAGTAACTTTGAAATGAACATAATATTGAATTTGGCATTTTATTATTTTTAATGAATTAATAATTAAGGTAATTATTATTTAGGGTTTAAATCTCTCTGATAATGATTTAACAAATAAACAAATAGAGAAAATTAGTTTTAATGTTTTCTTTATGTATTTACTGGTTTTTATTTAATTTGGAAAGTTTTCCTAATTATTGAATTTTAATTGCATTTTGAATTAAAAGAAAAGGCTTAATTAATAAGTATTAATTAATTGAATTTTTATGAAAAATAAAAATTTCATATTATATTTTTGTTGGATAGATTTTATTTTTAGGAACTTTTTGATATCTCATATGAAATTTTCTGAGCTAAAATGAATTATCTATGATTTTGTAAAGTTTAAACTATTTTCTGGATTTTCAATTAAATGGAAAAGGCTAGACATACCGGTTCAGATCTAACTATAGAGGCAGACAGGTGGGTCCTTTGACCAGTCAATTGCCACGCAGGCAGAAGACCAAGTCAAAGGTGCTGACGGGGCAGAGACCCGTCACCCTCGCCGTCGGCTCAACGCCGGTGACCAGGCGAAGACGGCGCCGCTGATTTTGTGACTCCCAGCACGGCCTAGTGGTTGATTCCGAATCGCCACGACATGACGAATCGACTGGTGGTGGTGTATTGCTCCGGGGATCATCGGAACTAGCTCCGGCGAGAGGTGCTGCGGTGGTGAGCTCCGGCCAACATATGAACTTGGGTTTCAGATGGTGCCAGGGAGAAATAGAGGGCTTAATCGATGCGCAAACTTACACTGGTGGTTCTGGTGTGGTCGATGGAGACGGTGGTAGCCGGAGATGCGCTCTCCGACGAGAAATCTGAAGAACACCTGAGGAAGGGAACTCTCAAATTCTTCCAGCAGAGCACGCCCCCGCACGATTCCTTTTACCCAGACGATCAACAAGGCTTGGCGCATCTGCTCGGCTATACTACGAAGCCTAGGGTGGTCTCCATCGACGGCCTCGTGATGAACTCCGACGAGGTGCTGCGGATGATTACGGGAGATTGAGAGGGTTAGAGAGGGAATGGAAGGGCGGCGAAGAACAAGGAGATCACGGCGGTTCTTCATCTCCTATTTATAGCTCAAGGCGAGGTCTGGTTCGTCCTTTCGTCAACGGCGATGGCCGGGATACTGTGAGTGACGGTGAGCTACTATCGGGCACGAATCTTGGCGTGAAGAGGATATTTCGGATGCGAGAGGGGTAGTGTGGAGCTCTAGGTCTTCTGGCGACGTCCGACTCGAGCTTATCGTCGACGAGAACGGCGGTGACGAGGCTCGCCGCGGTGTCGAGCTCACATAGGAAGAAGAAGATGCTTCTTCTCTGTGTTTTGTCGCCGAAACGGTAAGTGGGTTGGTTCTGGTGGGCTTGGCCTTTGGTGGTTGCTCCACGGGCTGCTGCTGGGCTATGGTGTTGGGCTCGACAGCTGGGCTGCTGCGGCCAGGTAAGCTCTTTTCCCTCTCTTTCTTTTATCTATTTTTTTCTATTTTATAATTCTGTTTAGAATTCAAATTTGAATTCGTTTCTATTTTGCAGGTCTTACTTATTTGAAACATATAAGGATTAGTTCAAGATACTGCAAGGTCTTGAGTGGTGTATTTGCAATTTAATGTGGCACCATAACATTGGTTTAATTATTAGTATTGGTATTTTGAATTTCAATACCCCTATGGACATGAATTTGAATATTATCTTTGGGAATATTCAAATTTGTTTTCCAATTGGTAGTTTTCTTACTTAGTAATATTTCTTGTTTTATTTGGTATTGCTTTGCAAGAAATAAGTTGCCAAGTAAGGTTTGTTTATGGAGTTCTATTAAGTAAGTGACTAAATGGCATGATTTCATGTGCTAAAAATATCTCTAAGGACTTGATCTCTCATTTGAGATTGTTGGTCACTTACACATGAATTTATGTGAGCACTTGCTTGTTAAGGTCTTGTGAGGTTTATCTTAATTTCTATTTCAAGTTTAATACTGGTACTATTATTTTAATAACACCTTGAAATACTTAAAGTAGGTATTACTCTCATCAGGGTTTGGTTTTGATTCTAATGATAAGTGGTTGATTACCACTTATGGGTTTGAATTATTAAATATAGCACAAGGTTAATCTTTGGTTCATAATTGAAACCAAAGATATAGTTTGTGAGCAATTGTTGGAGATATGCCCAAGAGGCAATAATAAAAGTGGTTATTATATATATCTTTATGTTTATGATAAATGTTTATATACCATGCTATAATTGTATTAACTGAAACATTGATACATGTGTGATATGTAAACAACAAAGAGTCCCTAGTAAGCCTCTTAACTAGCTTGTTGATTAATAGATGATTAGTTTCATAATCATGAACATTGGATGTTATTAATAACAAGGTTATATCATTGTATGAATGATGTAATGGACACACCCAATTAAGCGTAGCATAAGATCACGTCATTAAGTTATTTGCTATAAGCTTTCAATACATAGTTACCTAGTCCTTATGACCATGAGATCATGTAAATCACTTATACCGGAAAGGTACTTTGATTACATCAAACGCCATGCGTAAATGGGTGGTTATAAAGGTGGGATTAAGTATCCTAAAGTTGAGACATATGGATCAAGGTGGGATTTGTCCATCCAGATGACGGATAGATATACCCCCCTCGGTGGAATGTCGTCTAATGTCTTGCAAGCATATGAATAAGTTCATAAGAGACCACATACCACGGACGAGTAAAGAGTACTTGTCAGGAGACGAGGTTGAACAAGGTATAGTGTGATACCGATGATCAAACCTCGGACAAGTAAAATATCGCGTGACAAAGGGAATTGGTATCGTATGTGAATGGTTCATTCGATCACTAAAGTCATCGTTGAATATGTGGGAGCCATTATGGATCTCCCGGATCCCGCTATTGGTTATTGGTCGGAGTGAGTACTCAACCATGTCCGCATAGTTCGCGAACTGTAGGGTGACACACTTAAAGTTGGATGTTGAAATGGTAGAACTTGAATATGGAATGGAGTTCGAATATTTGTTCGAGTCCCGGATGTGATCCCGGACATCACGAGGAGTTCCGGAATGGTCCGGAGAATAAGATTCATATATAGGATGTCATTTTATGTGAATAAAATGATGCGGAAGGTTCTATGGAAGGTTCTAGAGGCTAGAAAAGTCCTAAGAACCACCAAGGAAGGTGGAGTCCACATGGGACTCCACCTCCATGGTCGGCCAACCCTAGTGGGGGAGGAGTCCCAAGTGGACTCCCCCTTGGGCCGGCCACCTATGGAAGGTGGAATTCCCACCTCTAGTGGGAATCCTAGCTTGGGAAGGTTTCCACCATATGGAAGGTTTTGGGTTCATCTTATTCGAAGACTTGTAGTCCAACACTTGGGGCTTCCACCTATATATAGAGGGCCAAGGGAAGGGGGCCACACCAAAGCCACAAGCTTGGCCGCCCCCCATAGTGGCCGGCCACCCTCCCCAAACCCTAGCGCCCGCTCCTCCACCATATCCCGCACGCTTAGCGAAGCTCGCCGGACTCCCACGCCAGACACCACGCCGTCGTGTGTCGGATTCAAGAGGAGCTACTACTTCCGCTGCCCGCTGGAACGGGAGGTGGACGTCGTCTTCATCAACAACCGAACGTGTGACCGAGTACGGAGGTGCTGCCCGTTCGTGGCGCCGGAACCGATCGTGATCAAGATCTTCTACGCGCTTTTGCAAGCGGCAAGTGAACGTCTACCGCAGCAACAAGAGCCTCCTCTTGTAGGCTTTGGAATCTCTTCAAGGGTGAGTCTCGACAATCCCCTCGTTGCTACCGTCTTCTAGATTGCATCTTGGCTTGGATTGCGTGTTCGCCGAGGAAATTTTTTGTTTTCTATGCTACGTTTGAAACGTATCAGAGCCGTGTCTATGCATAGATGGTTGCACGAGTAGAACACAATGGTTTGTGGGCGTTGATGCTCTTGTTATCTTTAGTTGAGTACTTTGCATCTTTGTGGCATAGTGGGATGAAGCGGCTCGGGCTAACTTTACATGACCGCGTTCATGAGATTTGCTCCACGCTTGACATGCAACTTGTATTGCATAAGTGGCTTTGCGGGTGTCTGTCTCTCCTACTATAGTGAAGATTCAATTTACTCCTCTATTGAAAACACTAGTATCACCGTTGTGGTTCATGTTCGTAGGTAGATTGGATCTTACTCGAAAACCTAAACCACGTAAAATATGCAAACCAAATTAGAGAACGTCTAACTTGTTTTTGCAGGGTTTGGTGATGTGATATGGCCATAATGTGATGATGAATATGTATGAGATGATCATTATTGTATTGTGGCAACCGGCAAGGAGCCTTATGGTTGTCTTTAAATTTCATGTTGAGTAGTATTTCAAAGTAGTTGTAATAGTTGCTACATGGAGGACGATCATGAAGACGGCGCCATTGACCTTGGTGTCGCCACGATGATGGAGATCATGCCCGTTGATGATGGAGATCATGTCCACGCTTTGGAGATCAGATCAAAGGCGCAAAGACAAAAGGGCCATATCATATCACATATGAACTGCATGTGATGTTAATCCTTTTATGCATCTTATTTTCTTAGATCGCGACGGTAGCATTATAAGATGATCCCTCTCACTAAAATCTCAAGATAATAAAGTGTTCATCCTTAGTAGCACCGTTATCAAGTCTTGTCGTTTCGAAGCATCTCGTGATGATCGGGTGTGATAGATTCAATAAGTACATACAACGGGTGCAAGACAGTTTTGCACATGCGGATACTAAGGTGGCCTTGACGAGCCTAGCATGTAGAACATGGTCTCGGAACACGTGATACCGAAAGGTAGAGCATGAATCATATGATTGATATGATGAACACTTTTGGTGTTCGCCATTGAAATCACACCTTTTCTCGTGATGATCGGGTTTAGGTGCGGTAGATTTGGTTCGTGTGATCACTAAGACAATGCGAGGGATATTGTTTTGAGGAGTTCACCTAGATTTTTAATTATGTTGAATTAAAATTTGAACTCAATTTGTCATAAACTTAGTCTAAACTATTGCAAATATGTTGTAGATATGGCGTCCCCAATCAATTTTAACCAGTTCCTAGAGAAAGAAAAACTTAAGAACAACGGTAGCAACTTCACCGACCGTCATATGAGGATCTTCCTCAATGGCGGAAATCGGCAATATGTGCTTGATGCACCGCTAGGTGATCCTCCCAGAAACTGAAACCGATGAAGTAAAGAATGTTTGCAACTCGGAAAACTCGGTACTCTCAAGTTCAGTGTGCCATCTTATGCAACTGGAATCCGATCTTCAAAAATGTTTTGAGCACCACGATCCTCATGAGTTGATGAAAGAGTTGAAGACTATTTTTGAAACTCATGCGGCCGTGGATGCTATGAAGCATCGAAACACTTTTTCACCTGTATGATGGAAGAAGGCAGCTCCATTAGTGAGCACATGCTCGCCATGACCGGGCATGCGAAGAAACTCATGACTTGGGAATAGTGATTCCTAACAACTGGGATTAATCGTGTCCTTCAATCACGCCACCAAGTTACAAGAACTTTGTGATGAATTACAATATAGAACATGAACAAGGAGTTTCCTGAACTCTTTGGCATGTTAAAAGCTGCTGAGATTGAGATTAAGAAAGAGCACCAAGTGTTGATGGTCAACAAGACCACCAGTTTCAAGAAGAAGGGCAAATTCAATAAGGGTGGCAAGAAAGCTGCCACACCTCCTATGAAACCTAAGAACGGCCCTAAGCCTGTGCTGATTATTACGCAAAGAGAAGGGACACTGGAAGCGTAATTGCTCCAAGTATTTGGCGAGATCCGAAGAGCGGCCTTGTCAAGAAGAAGAAAGAAGGTATATCTGATATACATGTTATAGATGTTCATTTCACTGGTTCTCGTTCTAGTACCTGGGTATTTGATACTGGTTCGGTTGCTCATATTTGTAACTCGAAACAGGAACTAAAGAATAAACGACAACTGCTGAAAGATGAGTGACGATGCGCGTTGGAAACGGATCCAAGGTCAATGTGATCGCAGTCGGGACACTTCCTCTACATCTACCTTCGGATTAGTTTTAAGCCTAAATAATTGTTATTATGTACCCGCGTTGAGCATGAACATTATATCGGGATCTTGTTTAATGCAAGACGGTTATTCATTCAAGTCTGAGAATAATGGTTGTTCTATCTTTATGAATAATATCTTTTATGGTCGAGCACCTGAAAAGAATGGCTTATTTCTATTAGATCTCGATAGTAGTGATACACATATACATAACATTGATGCTAAGCGAATTAAATTGAATGATAATTCTACTTATATGTGGCACTGTCGTCTTGGTCATATTGGAGTGAAACGCATGAAGAAACTCCATACTGATGGATTACTTGAATCACTTGACTTTGAGTACCTGATAGATGCGAAGCATGTCTGATGGGAAAAATGACTAAGACTCCATTCTCGGGTATGATGGAGCGAGCTACTGACTTATTGGAAATCATACATACCATGTGTGTGGACCAATGAGTGTAGCATCGCGGTGGTTATCGTTATGTTCTAACCTTCACAGATGATTTGAGTAGATATGGGTATATCTATTTAATGAAACATAAATCCGAAACTTTCGAGAAGTTTAAGGAATTCCAAAGTGAAGTAGAAAATCAACGTAACAAGAAGATTAAATTTCTACGATCTGATCGCGGAGGTGAATATCTAAGTTATGAGTTTGGCATGCATTTAAAGAAATGCGAATACTTTCACAATTGACACCGCCGGGAACACCACAACGAAACGGTGTGTCCGAACGTCGTAATCGAACTCTCTTAGATATGGTTCGTTCTATGATGTCTCTTACTGATTTGCCGTTATCATTTGGAGTTATGCATTAGAGACAGCCGCATTCACTTTAAATAGAGCACCATCAAAATCCGTTGAAACGACGCCGTATGAATTATGGTTTAATAAGAAACCTAAGTGTCGTTCCTAAAAGTTTCAGTTCATGTAAAAAAGTTACAACCGGACAAGCTAGAACCCAAAGCGGAGAAATGCGTCTTCATAGGATACCCTAAGGAAACTATAGGGTACACTTTCTATCACAGATCCGAAGGCAAGATCTTTGTTGCTAAGAACGGAACCTTTCTTGAGAAAGAATTTCTCACTAAAGAAGTGACTGGAAGAAAAGTAGAACTCGATGAGATTGAAGAATCTCTACTCGTTGATCAGTAGCGCAGTACCGGAAAATGTTCCGTACCACCTACACCGACAACAGAGGAAGCTAATGATAATGATCATGAAACTTCAAATGAGAAGCTACTGAACCTCGCAGATCGACAAGGATCGTGCCTCCAGATTGGTATGATCCTTGTCTAAATGTCATGATTGTGGATAACAATGATGAAGACCTCGACGATGAAGAAGATGATGGCCCAGATTCCAACAAATGGCAAGAAGCCATGAAATCCGAAATGGGATCCATGTATGATAACAAAGTATGGACTTTGGTAGACTTACCTGATAGCCGCAAGGCTGGCGAGAATAAATGGATCTTCAAAAGAAAAACAGATGCTGATGGTAATATTACTGTCTATAAGCTCGACTTGTCGCAAAGGGTTTCCGACAAATTCAAGGTGTTGACTACGATGAGACTTTCTCACCCGTAGCGAAGCTAAAATCTGTGAGGATTTTGTTAGCAATAGCTGCATTTTTCGATTATGAGATTTGGCAGATGGATGTCAAAACGGCATTCCTTAATGGAGACATTGAGGAAGAGTTGTATATGGTACAACCCAAAGGTTTTGTCGATCCTAAAAATGCTGACAAAGTATGCAAACTTCAGCGTTCAATCTATGACTGAAGCAAGCATCGAGAAGTTGGAACCGACGTTTGATAAGGTGATCAAAGACTTCGGGTTTATACAGTGTCATGGAGAGGCCTGTATTTACAAGAAAGTGAGTGGGAGCTCTGTAGCATTCCTGATATTATATGTAGATGACATATTATTGATTGGGAATGATATAGAACATCCTCCAGTAAAAGGGTTTTGAATTTAGAACTATGAAGCATAAAACATATTAGGCATAAGATTTATAGAGATAGAAAGACGCTAATAGGGCTATCACAAGAGTACATACCTGGACAAATCAAGAAGTTTAGAATGGACGAAAGTAAGAAAGGATTCTTACCTATGTTACCGGGCAAGGTCTTGAGTAAGACTCAAGGACCGGCTACGGCAGAAGAAAGAGAAAGGATGAGTCGGATCCCCTATGCCTCGGCAGTAGGCTCTATCATGTATGCCATGCTATGTACAAGACCGGATATAGCACATGTCGTTAGTTTGACTAGCAGATATCAAAGTGATCCAGGAATGGAACACTGGACAGCGGTCAAGAATATCCTGAAGTACTTGAAAAGAACTAAGGATATGTTTCTTTGTTATGGAGGTGACCAAGAGCTCGTTGTAACAAGTTACACCGATGCAAGTTGGAACACCGATCCTGATGACTCTAAGTCACAATCTGGGTACGTGTTTATATTGAATGGTGCTGCAAAGCTGGAGTCGAAGCAGTGCACGGTGGCAAAATCCTCAACTGAATCGGAATACATGGCTCAGAGGCTTCATCAGAATCGGTATGGATGAAGAGGTTCATTGTAGAGCTCGGTGTGGTTCCTAGTGCATTGGACCCATTTGTCATCTAATGTGATAAATATTAAGGTGCCATCACAATGCACAAGAGCCATATCACAACATAGGCCGAAGCATATCAAGCTGCGTTACCACTGGATTCGCCAGTACATCGAAGATGGAGAAGAAAAGATTTGCAAAGTACACACCGAATGTAGCAGATCCGTTGACCAAAGCTCTCCCTAGGGCAAAGCATGACCAACACCGGAGATTGCCATGGGTGTTAGGTATATTACAAATGTAATCTAGATTATTGACTTAGTGCAAGTGGGAGACTGTTGGAGATATGCCCAAAGAGGCAATAATAAAAGTGGTTATTATATATATCTTTATGTTTATGATAAATGTTTATATACCATGCTATAATTGTATTAACCGAAACATTGATACATGTGTGATATGTAAACAACAAAGAGTCCCTAGTAAGTCTCTTCTTAACTAGCTTATTGATTAATAGATGATTAGTTTCATAATCATGAACATTGGATGTTATTAATAACAAGGTTATATCATTGTATGAATGATGTAACGGACACACCCAATTAAGCGTAGCATAAGATCACGTCATTAAGTTATTTGCTATATAAGCTTTCAATACATAGTTACCTGGTCCTTATGACCATGAGATCATGTAAATCACTTATACCGGAAAGGTACTTTGATTACATCAATAAACCACTCATGAATGGGTGGTTATAAAGGTGGGATTAACCGGAAAGTATGAGTTGAGGCATATGGATCAACAAAGGGATTTGTCCATCCCGATGACTCGATAGATATACCGGGCCCTCTCAGGAATGTCGTCTAATGTCTTGTAAGCATATGAATAAGTTCATAAGAGACCACATACCACGGCAATGAGTAAAGAGTACTTGTCAGGAGACGAGCTGAACAAGGTATAGTGTACCGATGATCAAACCTCTGACAAGCAAAATATCACGTGACAAAGGGAAATTGGTATCGATGTGAATGGTTCATTCGATCACTAAAGTCATCGTTGAATATGTGGGAGCCATTATGGATCTCCAGATCCTACTATTGGTTATTTATCGGAGTGAGTACTCAACCATGTCCACATAGTTCCTGCGAACCTAGGGTGACACACTTAAAGTTGATGTTGAAATGGGTGGGAACTAACAGAATGGAGTTCAGACATTTGTCTCTATCCCTGATGTGATCCCGACATCACGAGGAGTTCCGGAATGGTCCTAGAATAAGATTCATATATAGGATGTCATTTTATGTGAATAAAATGATGCGGAAGGTTCTATGGAAGGTTCTAGAAGGTTCTAGAAAAGTCCTAAGAAACCACCAAGGAAGGTGGAGTCCACATGGGACTCCACCTCCATGGCTCTTGCAATCCTAGTGGGGGAGGAGTCCCAAGCGGACTCCCCAGGCCGCCCCCTCCATGGAAGGTGGAATTCCCACCCCAGTGGGAATCCTAGCTTGGGAAGGTTTCCCACCATATGAAGGTTTTGGGTTCGGGTCTTATTCAAAGACTTGTATCCAACAACTGGGGCTTCCACCTATATATAGCGGGCCAAGGAGGGGCCGGCTACACCAAAGCCACAAGCTTGGCCGCCTATAGTGGCCGGCCACCCCTCTCCCCAAACCCTAGCGCCCCGCTTCCACCATATCCCGCACGCTAGTTAAGCTCCGCCGGATTTCTCCACGCCACCGACACCACGCCGTCGTGTCATTCTGACCAAGAGGAGCTACTACTCCCGCTGCCCGCCGGAACGGGAGGTGGACGTCGCGTCAACAACCGAACGTGTGACCGAGTACCTGAGGTGCTGCCCGTTCGTGGCGCGGGAACCGATCGTGATCAGACTCTTCCTACGCGCTTTGCAAGCGGCAGGTGAACGTTCACTGCAGAACAAGAGCCTCTTGTAGGCTTTTTGAATCTCTTCATGGTGAGTCTCACAATCCCCTCGCTGCTACCGTCTTCTAGATTGCATCTTGGCTTGGATTGCGAGTTCAAGGAAATTTCTTGTTTTCTATGCTACGAATCCTAGTGAGAATTTCTAAGGTTCTAATGAGATTCACTTAATTGGCAACTGGTTTGAATCTCATCTATGGCCTGGTTTGTTTTATGATCCCCATAGTGATACATAAACTAGGGTTGAGGTTTAATTCTAGGTGGTGAGATGAGATGACACCATATTGCATGTGCTAGGGTTAATCTCCCCTAACCAAGATAATATGGTTACTTTCTTAATTGTTTCTGTGCTCATTTAATTACTAAGGATTTGAGAATTGGTTTTATCTTCTACCAATTAACTTCTACTAGTATTCTCAATTCTACCATTAAAGTAACTACATTAGTTATAGTTCTTTTTTATAGTTAACTTTGGTCATATGGATGGATGGTTTCTCACCATATGAAGTATAGAGATTACTCTATAGTTTCCTTATGTTTCTTTGGTGAAGAATAAGTGGAATGTAGATGTGGTAGAATTCTACTTATGATCACCAAGTGGTTCACAAGTTAAGGTTGGGATATAAGCCTGGATTTGATTACTAGTGATTTTCCTATAATTTCATGTGAGGATGAGATCTTATTCTAGTAGGGTTTAACTTATCCTCACATACCTCAAGAGCATGATCATGGATTAGGCATGGTCAACTTGTATTTTTAATATCTTTACCTCAGGTTCTTAGGGTTTATGATCATCACTCAATTATAGTGTTCAAGGCTTGGTTTCCTAAAGTATTTCTAATGGAATGGTTTTCACTTTTATGATCAAGTGTTGTCTTGATCAACTAAACATAATATCTCCCTTATAGATTCTTGGTGGACATGGCTATGGTTGTCTCTATAGGTTATATCCCAGGAGAATGCCTGAGATATTCTGTTAGGGTTCCACCTAAATAATGTTGAAATTATCATCTGGGTATATGGATAGTTCTCTCCCTCAAACTTAAGTGTTGCCTCAACTAACTTGAGTGTAACACCATAGCTTAAGCTCTCTTATATAAGAATGGATTATTCTAGGTTATGGTGTACTCCTAATACTATAGTTCAATGATTGTTCTTTATTCTTAATTAGTTAAAGCTAGGTTTAGTATGAATGTTCACTCTCATTTAAGGATGACTTGAATAATACTCTAGGGTTCCTCTTGAAGATGATGTTGTGATCATATGGATATTTATATCCAAGGTTTGCCTCAAGGTTTGTCATTACTTCTCTGATAATGATGTATAATAATATGGAATAGAGAAAGATATATATTTTTTAGAGTTGATCTCCTTGTTATGTTTCCAAGACTAAGGTAGAATGAATACCATGAGGTTCATGGTAGGATCAGGATTAGTTTTAAGGCATGGAGAAGATAGTCAAGAATGGTTTCTCCATTTTATTGTTACTTGGTTTGTACTTAAACAGATGTTCTTATATTATGGCAAAGGTTACCATATTATGATCTTTAATAAGATCAAGTAATTGATCCTTGATTCAGCATGTTCTTGTGTTGGTTTTAATTCCACTTGATCTAACCCCTTAGATCAAATCATCTCTACCCAAAACAAGGTTTTAGTAAAGTCACATTGAGGTTTATAGCGCTTAACTTGATGAGCTACATCATTTCCACCAAGTGTCGAAGTGAAACTTCGCCATCATGGATCGTTTTACTTTAGCGAAATCCCCGTATTTTCTATGGCTTAATGCATGCACACATTCATTTCTCTATTTTTAAACTCAATACCTGGGATATTACACTAAGGGTTGTACCGGTAGCTATGTGGTTAATCTCTCTCTCTGTACCCCAATACAATGATCTCCATGAGCTGCCTTAAAGGATTGAGATCCATATGATGAGCTTTTGTATCACTATTAGTCTATGTGCTACTCTTGTGATGTTATTAAAGTAGTCTATTCCTCCTTCACGGTGTAATGGTGACAGTGTGTGCATCGTGTAGTACCTGGCGTAGGTTATGATCATAATCTCTTGTAGGTTATGGAGTTAATTATTACTATGATAGTATTGATGTGATCTATTCCCCCTTCATAGTGTAAAGGTGACAGTGTGTATGCTAGGTTAGTACTCGGTTTAAATTGCAAAGATCTATTATGCTCTAAAGGTTACTTAAATATGAATGCCGAATGTTGTGGAGCTTGTTAACTCCGGCATTGAGGAGCTCTTGTAGCCCTACACAAATAATACAGTTCATTATCAAACAAGAGTATATGTAGCACAAATGAAGAGAACTTATTTATTTATGTGATCAATGTTGAGAGTGTCCACTAGTGAAAGTATGATCCCTAGGCCTTGTTTCCAAATATCGAATCACCGTTTATTTACTGTTCTACTGCATGTTTACTTGCTGCCATATTTATTTCAGATTGTTATGCCGCCATGTGTCACACTTTTCGCGCTGCTATTAATGGCTTGCTATTCATCTATACCACTCCAAGTGCTACCATCTCTTTCGTCGTAATCAGTGCACCTATACATCTGATAAGTGTATTAGGTGTGTTGGGGACACAAGAGACTTCTTGTATCGTGATTGTGTGGTTGCTGAGAGGGATATCTTTGACCTCTTCCTCCCGAGTTCGATAAACCTTAGATCTAATTTAAGGGAAACTTGTCTGTTCTGCACAAACCTCTCATTTCTTGAGGCCCAACACTGCCTACAAGAATAGAAGCACCCGTAGACATCAAGAATTTTTCTGGCGCCCATTGCCCGGGAGGAAAGGTAAAAGGCACTCATACTCCGATCCCAGGTAACTAAGTACTTTTCAGTTGCCGTTGTGTTTGTGCTCCAAGCTATTTCCTTTAGATCCCGCAATTGCATCTTTTTCTTGTTTTACACTAGTAAGGCTTAATGGAAGACAACAACAAAATGAGAGATCTTTATGAACTTTGTCTTGAATTAGGACATGTTGTGTTTGAAGAGAAAAATTAAAAAAACCCATGGAACTTATGCATGCTAATGGGAATGTTATTAGTATGAATGCTTTGAACACCATTGTTGCTAATGCTATGGAAGAATTTAAGCTTGGGGAGGTCGGTTTTGATGAAAATGATCTCTTTAGCCCTTCGGGTATTGAGGAGAAAGTTTATGTTGATTATGATATGCCTCCCATATATGATGATTATAAAGATAGTGGTCTTTTGGTGCCGCCTACTATGGAGAGTAAATTTTATTATGATTATACTATACCTCCTATATTTGATGATGAGAATAATAATGATAGCTACTTTGTTGAATTGTCCTAATACAACTAATAAAATTGATTATGCTTATGTGGAGTAATGATACTTTTATGCATGTGAATAAGAATGCTTTATGTGATACTTATATTGTTGAGTTTGTTCATGATGCCTCCTTTAAAGTTATTATGAGAGAGGAAAATATGGTTGTAGAAATTTTCTATGTTACTAAAACACCTCTCTATATGCTGAAATTTTTGAAGTTACACTTGCTTTATCTTCCTATGCTTGTTACTTTGCTCTTCATGAACTTGTTTATTTACAAGATTCCTATGCATAGGAAGAATGTTAATTTAAATGTGTTTTGAATTTGCTTTTTGATGCCTCTCTTTTGCTTCAAACTCTCTTATTTCTTGGGAGTGCATCATTGAAATTATCGAGCCCATCTTAATGGACAGCAAAGAAAAGAAGCACTTCTTTGGAGATAATCCATGTGTTTATTTTACTACAAAGACTTTGTTTTATATTTGAGTCTTGGAAGTTGTTACTACCGTAGCAACCTCTCCTTATCTTTATTTTATTGCATTGTTGGGCCAAGTAAAAGTCTTTGATAGCAAGGTTGATACTAGATTTGGATTATTGCGGCAGAAACAGATTTCTGTCCGTCACGAATTTGGGCAGGGGTTCTCTGTAGGTAAAATCAATAAAATCTGCCAATTTACATGCGTGATCTCGTACATGTACGCAACTTTCATTCAATCTAAGCATTTTCATCTAGCAAGTTAAGTGCCTCTAAAAAATCATCTTTACGGACTGTTCCGTTTTGACAGATTCTGCCTTTATTTCGCATTGCCTCTTTGCTTCGTGTTGGATGGATTTCTTTGCTCCATTGACTTCCGTAGCTTTGGGCAATGTCCCGGTAAGTGTTAAGAATGATTGTGTCACCTCCGAACATGTGGATTTTTGATTATGCACTAACCCTCTAACAGTCTGCTCTTGAGCTGGTGAGGAAGTTTTCAAGGGTCAAGAGAGAGAATGATATACTATGATCAAGAAGAGTGAAAAGTCTAAGCTTGGGGATGCCCCCGGTTCATCCTCAGATATTTCAAGAAGACTCGTTGCTTCAAGCTTGGGATGCCTAAGGTCCCCTTCTTCATCAACAATTTATCGGGTTTTCCTTGAAACTATATTTTTATTCTGTCACATCTTATGCGCTTTACTTGGAGCGTCTGTGTGCTTATTTTCGTTTTGTTATTTTCCTTTTTCTGAATAAATTCATGCGTGTGTGGGAGAGAGACACTCCGATATTGTATATGAACACATGTGTTCTTAGCTTTACTCTTAATGTTCATGGCGAAGGTTGAAACTGCTGCGTTCATTGTTATATGGTTGGAAACAGAAAATGCTTCAGGTAATTGGTATAATGTCTTGAATAATTTGATACTTTGCAATTGTTGTGCTCATATAGATCATGTTTAAGCTCTTGCATCATGTACTTTGCACCCATTAATGAAGAACTACATAGAGCTTGTTAAATTTGGTTTGCATGATTAGTTTCTAGAGTCTAGATATTTTCTGGTTAAGGTGTTTGAACAACAAGGAAGACGATGTAAAGTCTTATAATGCTTACAATATGTTCATATGTGAGTCTTGTCGCACCGTTTTATATACTTGAGTTTGCTTCAAACAACCTTGCTAGCCTAGCCTTGTATTGAGAGGAATTCTTTTCGTGCATCCAAATCCTTGAGCCAAAAACTATGCCATTTGTGTCCACCATACCTACCTACTACATGGTATTTCTCTCCCATTCCAAGCAAATACTAGTGCTACCTTTAAACAATTCAAAGCTATTATCTCTTATTTGTATCAATGTTTATAGCTCATGAGGAATGTGTGGTGTTTATCTTTCGATTTTGTCATTTTGTTGGGCAAATTTTCACCAATGGACTAGTGGCATATCCGCTATCCAATAATTTTGCAAAAGAGCCGGCAATGGGGTTCCCAGTTCAATTAATTAACTTGTATTAATAATTCTCTTCACATGTTTTGCCTGATTCATCAGTAAGCAACTTAATTGCAAATAGACACTCCTTCATGGTATGTGATTGTTGGAAGGCACCGAGATTCGTTAGCCATGGCTTGAGAAAGCAAAGGTTGGGAGGAGTGTCATCCATAAATTAAAAAAAACTAAACTAAAGTACATGTAAACAAAAGAGAAGAGGAATGATCTACCTTCCTTGCCGGTAGAGATAACGTCCTTCATGGAGCCGCTTGAAAGTCTGGGTGGTGGCGACCCCCTGAGGATCGGACAGACAAACCCTGCATCTCCATCTCGCATATGCCTAACCTAGATCTCCAGGGCCTACAGGGTGAGAATCGGTAACAAAACAAATAGTGACTCTACGACTCAAAAAGTAACACAAGCTCATAACTGAGCGAAGAACCAAAAGTATTACAAGGTGAGGTCAATGAATTCGACATTTCATCAATTGGGCCTCAGAGCTGGTTGTTATTCTAAATAGCAAGATAGCAAAAGGCCCAAGAGGCCATGAGCATAATCTGCCGACGTCTCCAGCCCATAGATTCCGGGCTGCCACCTGGGAACCCCAAGCTACTAGCCGATGTCGACCTAGAAACCTTCATTTGTTGGAGCGACTTCGTCTGAAACAAAGATGCAAAGCTGAGTACAGGGACTCAGGAAGACTTAGTACAACCTTTTAGCAAAGCTGGTATGCGAGGCTTTATGTGGAGCTTATTTTTCAGAAAGCCAGTTTTCCTTTGTAAACAGGAGGGAGCAGAAGCTCGTCTATTCAGACTATTTTCAAAAAGGGATAAGAGAGCGATATCTCTAGCTCTACTGATCATCATATTGAATCCATCGAATCTTCATCATATGCTGAACCTATCACTAGGAGCACCCCCTCGATACCCTGAGGAGGGATCCTTATCTTACATTGATTCCAAGTTTTACGATTAGGTTAAAGTTGTCTATGATCATAGATAATCCATCACTAAGTCGTCCGTATCTGTGGACACGGCTTTAAAAGATTTACCCTGCAGGGGTGTACAACTTACCCACACGCGCCGAACCGACTCTTAGCGCCGTACGTTACACACTTCCTTGGTGTGGCTGCGTAGGGTGGTCGACCAAACCTTCCCCCTCTTTGCTTCTATTCCATGAGTCAATCTAATTGGGGAACTCCGTCATCGTAGCCATTCTCCGAGGCGGCGCCATTGTGTGGGGATCCAGCTTGTCGCCTCTCAAGATCCTTCACCCTAGCCACATCCCTGTATGATGCACCTTTGAAACCTTTTCCACGCCTTCGCCATGCAGAATGCCAAATGGAACTCGCAAACTAATTGACTCATGGGGTAAGCTAGGCAAGTTCGTGCCATGGGGTTCCCATGGGCCCTGTGTGGCTGTACCGTCTTGGTTCCGAAGGCGAGAACCTCAGTCCTAGTATCGGCGAGAACGAGCCACAAATCACCACATCCTCATGTGGCGGCCATCCAAGCCTTTAAACATGTTTATTATCAATAACGATCTTACCACGTCATCCGCCATACTAGGGTTCAATCGCAGCTCGAATCATCATCAACCTGATGGACTGCAATTCGTTAACTAAGCATGGCTAAGCATATTCGATACAACGGCTCTAGTGATGCACACGAGCTCAAACCTAGTCTTGCTGGGAGAAGTGGAGCAGAGGATTTAGGCTACAAGGATGGTAATGCAACATACATAGGATAACTATACCCGCCGATAAAACATATTGGAAACGAATGCGATGTAAGAACCAGAAGTAAAAGCATTTCGAATCCATATATGAACCAGCTAGGGCTTGCCTTTGTCCCTGGCAAACCAATGTGAATCTTCGTGATGATCCCATGCTTGACTTGTTCGTCGATGGACAATTATTGATGTGCGCGTCGTTGTCGATCTTCATCGTTTCGGGCACTTGCTCTTCGACGCGAAGAAGCAAACACCGTAAAGGTAAAGGAACAATCAACACATGGCATCGATGCAAATGCGCATACAAGTATGATGAGATGACATGTTAATTTGGTACTGAAATAGCCCTAAGACATCATCAATTTAACTGGGGTTCAACGGGACTAGGGTTAGTAGCGGAACCTCAGAGGGGTACATTTTAGTTCTTCTAAAACAACTAGGGTTCAAGTTGTTTAACAATGCATGATTGTGTAACCAAATTGTAGATCTCATTTTTCTGAAAATTTTGATATATTATACATATTTCTGATTTAAAATGAATAAGTTATGAATTTTACAAGTTTTATTCATTTTAAATCATTTCTGAAAATTCTGGAAATTAATAAAAACCTGACAGACATGGCCCACTGTCATAGTTTTAATCATTTTCATAAATATTTACGAAAACATTAAAAACCTGACGATAGGCCCCACCTGTCATGGATTTTTCAATTTACAGAAAATATAAAATAAAAAGAGAAAAAGGAGGGGAGGGCCCCACCGTGGTCAACCGCCGGGTCAACCAACGGTGGCCGGCGCCGGTGAGCACGCAGAGGAGGTGCTGGACCGCTCCCCTGGACGCGCGGATGCGCGCGTTCGACGCGCGTCACCGCGGGGAGCCAGAAGAGGGCGGCGCTGCTGCTGTTGGGTCGCCGGAGCTCGGCCGGCGACGAGGCCGAGCGGCGGAGCCCGCAGGTGCATGGCGTCGCGGCGATGCACAGGGCCAGAGAGAGGGGCGAGGGCACCAATGGGTCGAGGAGCTCACCACGGAGCTCGAGGAGGCGACGGCGAGGCTCGGGGCGGCCCATGGCGCCGGCGTTGAGCCATTTTCTGGCCGCCGGACTTGGAGAAGAAAGGCGCGGCGGGGCCGATTCGGGGCACCCCGC
The DNA here is from genome assembly GCA_030979885.1 of Lolium multiflorum. Lineage (NCBI taxonomy): Eukaryota > Viridiplantae > Streptophyta > Magnoliopsida > Poales > Poaceae > Lolium > Lolium multiflorum. Next base: position 276,778,194 of record CM061749.1, on the reverse strand, counting down.
GTCGATTCCTTCGACGGGGAGCATCGTGGAGACGAGGCGGAGCTGGTTGGCCACTCGCCGGTGCCGGGGAAGGCGAGGAACGGCGGCGATTTGAGGAGGCCGGCGGCTACTGTGAGCGAGGGTTTCGATTTCGCGCAGGGATTAAGGGAGAGGGGGAAATGGGGGTTGCTAGGGTTCATCTCGGCGGCGGCAGGGGTCTTTATAGCCGGCGGGAAGCGGCGGCGAGCATCTTGGCGCGGCCGAGCGACGGGAGAAGGCCACCGAGGTGCTTCCTCCATCGTGAGGTTGAGGACGATGGGGTTATTTTGCAGATAACCCCCTGGGTGTGGGGTGGGCTGAGCTGGGCCGTCTTGGGCTGCAGAGAGAGAGGGAAGAGAGGGAGGGAATTGGGCTGCTGCCCAAATAGAGAGGTTTCTCTTCTCTCTCTTTTTATAAAATCTGTTTTATATTTTGTTTCCAAATTCTTTTGCTATTTGAAATTGTTTTGTATTTTTCAAACTTTCTGAACTTTTCAAAATATCCATGGCCTTTAACATATAATAGAAATGCCATGTAACTTAGTTTTGAAATTTGCAACTACTTGAGCATTTGAAAAGAGAGGGAGGTTTGCATAACATTAGGGTTTTCAAAACAATTCATTGATGCAAATTTTCTTAGGAAAATTATGATGCAAATGATGCACAATCAACTCTAATTAGGTTTTATTAAAACAGGGATGTTACAGTCTGGTTGATAAGGTAGTTAGAGTACCCATTACCATTCGTTGACAAGAACAAACACCTCTCAAAACTTTACTTTTATGCTCTCTATATGATTTCAAAAACTTAAAAGCTCTAGCACATGATTTAATCCCTGCTTCCCTCTACGAAGGGCCATTCTTTTACTTTATGTTGAGTCAGTTTACCTACTTCTTTCCTTCTAAGCAAACACTTGTGTCAACCGTGTGCATTTGATTCTCACATGTTTACCTATTGCACTTGTTATATTGCCTGTGTTGACAACTATCCATGAGATATACATGTTACAAGTTGAAAGCAATTGCTGAAACTTAATCATCCTTTGTGTTACTTCAATGCCTTCTACTAAGAATCTATTGCTTTATGAGTAACTCTTATGCAAGTCCTATTGATGCTTGTCTTGAAAGTATTATTCATGAAAAGTCTCTGCTATATGATTCATTTGTTTACTCATTGTCTTCATCATTGCTTCGAATCGCTGCATTCATCTCATATGCTTTACAATAATGTTGATCAAGATTATGTTGGCATGTCACTTAAGAAATTATCATTGTTATCAAGCATCACTCAGGCTTATAGGAACTAAGCTAGATGCTTGATACTGCCTGCAACGTATCTATACCTTCTTATGTTCCATGCTAGTTTTAAGGACAATACCACATGTTTTGTTCACACTTTATGTCATATTTATGCATTTTCTCCGAACTAACCTATTGACGAGATGCCGAAGTGCCAGCTTCTGTTTTCTGCTGTTTTTGCTCTCAGAAATCCTAGTAAGGAAATATTCTCAGAATTGACTAAAATCAATGCCCATGATCCTATTTTTTCCACTGTAAGTTCTCCGGTAATCTGAGAGTCGCGTAGGGGCCACAGGCCACCAGACATAGGCGGCTAGGTCTGGGCCACGCCTATTGTGTCACTCCATTTCTGCCACCTTCCGATCCACTTTCTCGCCTATAAGAAAGGTCCCCGACCTAAATCTTCGATACTAGCAGCCACGTACAAGAAACCTTCCAGCCACAGCCATCGCGGCTGACTGGGACAGGAGTCTCTGCTTCCGCACGCTCATTGACGGGAAGTGCCCCCGGAAGGCTCCCCCATCGACACCACCGCCATCTCTATCAATGCCCGCTGTCTCATGAGGAGGGAGTAGTTCTCCATCGAGGCTAAGGGGTCAGCCTAGCTGCGTGTGGTTAATCTCTCTCAGACTCCCAATGCCAATGATCTCAGCACACTGCTTTGTATGATTGAGATCCATATGATGAGCTTTGTATCACTATTATCTATGTGCTACTCTTAAGATGTTATTAAAGTAGTCTATTCCTCCTTCACGGTATAATGGTGACAGTGGTGTGTGCATCGTGTAGTACTTGCGTAGGTTATGATCATAATCTTGTAGGTTATGGAGTTAACTATTACTATGATAGTGTTGATGTGATTTATTCCACCTTCATAGTGTAAAGGACAGGTGTATGCTATGTTAGTACCTGTCGGCTTAAATTGCAAAGATCTATTATGCTCTAAAGGTTACTTAAATATGAATGCCGAATGTTGTGGAGCTTGTTAACTCCTACATTGAGGGTTCTCTTGTAGCCCTACACAACTAATGGTGTTCATTATCAAACAAGAGAGTATGTAGGACAAAGGAAGAGAACTTATTTATTTATGTCAACAATAGAGTGTCCACCAGTGAAAGTATGATCCCTAGGCCTTGTTTCCAAATACTCCAACCATCGCTTGTTTCTTACTATTTTACTGCATCTTACTTCCTGCAATATTACTACCATCAATTGCACGTCAGCGAGCTATTTTCTGGTGGCCAAGCATTACTGCTCATATTCATCTATACCACCCGTTTTAATATCTCTTCGTCAACTAGTGCACCTACAAGACCGACAAGGTAATAGGTGTGTTGGGGACACAAGAGACTTCTTATTCGTAATTAAAGGGTTGCTTGAGAGGGATATTATTGACCTCTGAGTTCAATAATCCTTGGGTGATTCACTTAAGGGAAACTTGTCGCTATTCTACAAACCTCGTCTCTTGGAGGCTCAAATACCTGTTAAGAATAGAAGTAATCAGAGACATCGCAAACTACTCTCCGAATAGAAAAGTTACACCACAAGAGAATTGCCTCCACGCTAGCAAGCTATTTTCTGGCACCATTTCCAACAAGTTCTGCTACATGTTTATTTACTCTGCATCTTTACTTCCCGCAATATTACCACCATCTATATCATTTGCATTTTACTATCTCTTCCAACTAGTGCACCTATACATCTCGATAAGGCATAGGTGTTGGGAAACACAAGATCTCCTTTGTATCGTAATTGTGGTTGCTTGAGAGGATATCTTTGACCTCTACCTCCCCTGAAATCTGATAAACTGGGTGACTAGAACAATTAAGGGAACTTGTCGTTTCTACAACCTCTCGCTTGAGGCCCAACACTGGTTTCACAGAATAGAAGCGTATGAGACATCAAGCTTATTTTCTCGCGCTCGCTGCTGGGAGGTAAGGTAAAAGGTATTCACATCCCCCGGATTGTCAAGTCATTTCCCAGCATTGTTGCTGTGTGAGTGCTCGGCATAGCTTTCCTTTTAGATCCCAATTATATTCTTTTGTTTTTGTTTTGACTAGTTAGGGCTTAATGGAAAACAACAAAAACATGAGATCTTTATGAACTTTATCTTGAATTAGGACATGATGTGTTTGAAGAGAGAATTAAAAAACCCATAGAACTTTATATGCATGCTAATGGCAATGTTGTTAGTATGAATGCTTTGAACACCATTGTTGCTAATGCTATGGAAAATTCTAAGCTTGGGGAAGCAGGTTTTGAGGAGCATGATATTTTTAGTCCCCCAAGCATGGAGGAGAAAATTTACTTTGATGATACTTTGCCTCCCATTTATGATGATTATAATGATAGTGGTATTTTAGTGCCACCTACTATGGAGGATAAAGGTTATTATGATTATACCATGCCTGCAATTTATGATGATTACAATGATGGCTGTGATAGTTTTACTCCCACTATTACTAATAAAATTGATTATGCTTATGTGGAGAGTAATAATTTTATGTATGTAGCTCATGATAAGAATGTTTCATGTGTTATATTGTTGAGTTTGTTCATGATGCTACTAGATATGAGAGAGGAAACATGGTTATATGTCCTAATAATATTAAGTTTCCCCTCTTTTTGTTGAAAATTTTGAAGTTGCACTTGCTTTTGTTTTTTTCTATGATAGTAGCTTCATGCTTCAATGACATTTTATTACAAGATTCCTATGCATAGAAGTGGGTTAGACTTAAATGGGTTTTGAATTGCTTCTTGATGCTCTCTTTACTTCAACTCTTATTTCTCATGAGAGCATCATTGAAATTATCGAGCCCATCTTAATGGCTATAAAGAAAGCACTTCTGGGAGATAACCCATGTTTTATTTTGCTACTGTTTTGTTATGTGTCTTGAAGTTGTTACTACTGTAGCAACCTCTTCTTATCTTTATTTTATTGCATTGTTGTGCCAAGTGGAAGTCTCTAATAGAAGGTTGATACTAGATTTGATTTCCGCAGAAACAGATTTCTATCTATCACGAATTTGGGCAGGGATCTCTGTAGGAAACTCAGAAAATCTTCCAATTTACGTGCGTGTTCCTACTTTCATGTACGCAACTTCATTAGTTTTGAGCTTTTCATCTCTGAGTGCTGAATGCCCAGAAAATTGGTCATTGACTGTTCTATTACAGATCTTGTTTTTGTCGCATTGCCCAAGCTTTGCTATGTTTGATGGATTTCTTTGTTCCATTAACTTTCAGTAGCTTTTAAAATGTCCAGAAGTGTTAAGAATGATTATGTCACCTAAATATGTGAATTTTTGATTATAATTAACCCTCTAATGAGTTTGTTTTGAGTTTGGCGTGTTGCAAGGGTCAAGAGAGGAGGATGATATACTATGATCAAGAAGAGTGAAAAGTCTAAGCTTGGGGATGCCCCGTGGTTCATCGCTGCATATTTCAATAAGACTCAAGCATCTAAGCTCGAAGGCATCCTCTTCTTCATCGACAACTTATCAGCTCACCTCTAGTGAAACGTATATTTTTATTCACACATCTTATGTACTTACTTGGAGCTCATGTTATTTTTGCTTGTTATTTTCATTCTCTGAACAAATTCATGCTTGTGTGGGAGAGAGACACGCCCTGCTCTTTCATATGAACACTAGTGTTCTTTCGCTTTTACTTTTAATGTTCATGTTGAGTTGAAAACCGCTTTGTTAATTGCTATTTGGTTGGAACAGAAAATGCTTCATGGGTAAATAGTATATGGTCTTGAATAATTTGCTACTTTGCAATTGTTGTGCTCAAGCAGGATCATGTTTAAGCTCTTGCATCATGTACTTGCACCTATTAATGAAGAACTACATAGAGCTTGTTAAAATTTAGTTTGCATGATTGGTCTCTCTAGAGTCTAGATATTTTCTAATTAAGGTGTTTGAACAACAAGGAAGACAGTGTAGAGTCTTATAATGCTTGCAATATACTCTTATGTAAGTTTTGCTGTACCGGTTTATACTTGAGTTTGCTTCAAAACAACCTTGGCCAAAAGCCTGTATTGAGAGGAAATACTTTGCATCCAAATCCGAGCCAAAAACTATGCCATTTGGGTCCACCATACCTACCTACTACATGGTATTCTCCGTTAAAGTACATTACTTGAGTGCCACTTTAAAATTTCATTCCTTGTCTTAGCAATGCATAGCTCATGGGAAAGTAGGCCTTAAAAACTATTGTGTATTGAATATGTTGCTATGTATCTTATTTCTGTAAGAACACTTACGCCATGTTTCTGGGGACATCATCAACTTTTACACCTTTGTTGAATATCATGTGAGTTGGGTTATGCATGTTCACTTGTCCTAAGTAAGGAGATTTTCACATCAAATGGTTTTACATGCATATTGTTAGAGAAGAACATTACTAACTAAAGCCATGAATCATGTGGAAGTTTTAGTTTTAGACACTAATCCTCAATCTCTTATAGAATATTATCTGTTGTTGAATGCTGAAGTGTGCATTAAAGAGGAGTCCATTATCCTTTGTCTATGTTGTCCCGAGATGGATGTCTAAGTTGAGAATAATCAAAGCAGAAATCCAATTAAATTTTCTCCTTAGACTTTAAGGCATAGAGGTACCCTTTGTGACACTTGGTTGTAACATATGTTATGCAATGACAATCCGTGTTAATCCAAGCTCATTAGGACAAGAGCACTATTGATATTCTATGCATGAGGCTTGCAACTTATAGGATGTCTTATACATAACGTATATGAATTATTACTACCGTTGACAAAATTGTTTATGTTTTCAAAATAAAAGCTCTAGCACAAAATAGTAATCCATGCTTCCTCGCGAAGGGCCTTTCTTTACTTTTATGTTGAGTCGCCATCCTTTCTTTCTCCATCTTAGAAGCCAAACACTTGTGTCAACTGCACATTGATTCTTTATATGTTTACTTGTTGCACTTGTTATATTGCTTTATGTTGATAACTATCCATGAGATATACATGTTACAAGTTGAAAGCAATTGCTGAAACTTAATTATCCTTTGTGTTGCTTCAATGCCTTCTACTTTGAATCTATTGTTTATGAGTTAACTCCTATGCACAAGACTTATTGATGCTTCTCTTGAAAGTACTATTCATGAAAAGTCTTGCTATATGATTCAGTTGTTTAATCATTATCTTTACCAATTGCTTTGAATCACTGCATTCATCTCATATGCTTTACAATAGTATGATCAAGATTATGATAGCATATCACTTAAGAAATTATCTTTGTTATCGTTTACCTACTCTCGAGGGCGAGTAGGAACTAAGCTTGGGGATGTTGATACGTATCCAACGTATCTATAATTTCTTATGTTCCATGCTACTTTTATGATGATACACATATGTTTTATACACACTTTACATCATTTATATGCATTTTCCGGAACTAACCTATTAACCCAGATGCCGAACCGCCGCTCCCTGCTTTCTCGTTTTTATTCTAGAAATCTTACACACGAAATATTCTCGGAATTGACGAAATCAAGGCCCACGATCTTATTTCCAAGAAGCCTGCACACCTAAGAGGGCCCCAGAGGGGAGGCCTGTGGCCGCCACGTATATGGCTGGCGCGGCGTAGGGGGCGCCCCTCGGGTGTGTGGGTCCCCGCATCCCTTCCGACCCGTTTCTTCGCCATGGTCCGGCCAGACTGCAACCACACGGATAAGCCACGATAAGAAAAGTTCCGTGAGCCGCCCGCCATCGTGAAGCCAAGATCTCGGGGACAACAAGTCTCGTCTCCGGCACGCCGGGACAGGGAATGCCTCCTGAGTCATCTCCATCGACACCACCGCCATCTTCATCGCCGTTGTTGTCTCCCATGATGAGGAGGGAGTAGTTCTCCCTCGAGGCTAAGGGCTCTACCGGTAGCTATGTGGGTAATCTCTCTCTCATGTACCCCAATACAATGATCTCATGAATTGCCTTGCATAATTGAGATCCATATGATGAGCTTTATATCATTATTAATCTATGTGCTACTCTAGTGATGTTAGTCTATTCCTCCTTCATGATGTAAAGGTGATGGTGTGTGCATCATGTAGTTCTTGGCGTAGGTTATGATTGTAATCTCTTGTAGATTATGGAGTTAACTATTACTATGATAGTATTGATGTGATCTATTCCCATTTCATAGCTTAAAGGTGACAATGTAGGGTGTATGCTATGTTAGTACCTGGTGTCTAAATTGCAACGTTCTATTATGCTCTGAGGCTACTTAAATATGAACACCTAATGTTGTGGCGCTTGTTAACTCCGGTTTGAGGGAGCTCTAGCCCTACACAATGAATGGTGTTTGTTATCCAACAAAGAGTGTATGTAGCACAAGAAGAGAAGTTATTTATTTTGTGATCATTGTTGAGAGTGTCCACTAGTGAAAGTAGGATCCCTAGGCCTTGTTTCCGAATAGAAAAGTTACACCACAGAGAATTGCCTCCCACTGCAAGCTATTTTCTAGCACCGTTTCCAACAAGTTCTGCTACATGTTTATTTACTGCATCTTTACTTCATGCAATATTACCACCATCTATATCACTTGCATTTTACTATCTCTTCGCCGAACTAGTGCACCTATACATCTGACAAGTGTATTAGGTGTGTTGGGGACACAAGAGACTTCTTGTATCGTAATTGCGTGGTTGCTTGAGAGGGATATCTTTGACCTCTACCTCCCTGAGTTCGATAAACCTTGGGTGATTCACTTAAGGGAAACTGCTGCTGTTCTACAAACCTCTGCTCTTGGAGGCCCAACACTGCCTACAGGAATAGAAGCGTGCGTCTACCCTTTCGACGATGATGGAGATCATGCCCGTTGGTGATGGAGGTCCGTGCTTGGAGATGAAGATCAAAGGCGCAAAGACAAAAGGGCCATATCATATCACATATGAATTGCATGTGATGTTAATCCTTTTATGCATCTTATATTGCTTAGATCGCGGTAGCATTATAAGATGATCCCTCTCACTAAATATCAAGATAATAAAGTGTTCATCCTTAGTATGCACCGTTGCTAAGACTTGTCGTTTCAAGCATCTCGTGATGATCGGGTGTGATAGATTCTACATGTGCATACAACGGTACAAGCCATTTTGTACACTTGGGTACTAGTTGCCTTGACAGCCTAGCATGTCTGCGACATGGTCTCGGAACACGGATGTCAAAGGTAGAGTATGAGTCATATGATTGATATGATGAACACTTGGGTGTTCGCCATTGAAATTACATCTTGTTCGTGATGATCGGATTTGGTGTGGTGGATTTGGTTCGTGTGATCACTAAGACAATGCGAGGGATATTGTTTTGAGTGGGAGTTCACCTAGTTTTTAATTTTGTTGAATTAAAATTTGAACTCAATTTTTCATAAACTTAGTCTAAACTATTGCAAATATATGTGTAGATCATGGCGTCCCCATCAATCAATTTTAACCAGCTCCTAGAGAAAGAAAAGCTTAAAAGCAATGGTAGAACTTCGACTGGTTCCGTCATGTGAGGATCTTCCTCAATGGCGGAAATCTGCAATATGTGCTTGATGCACCGCTAGGTCTCCCACCACCTCCTGCAGTGTCCGAGGAAGAAAGGAATGCTTTCGAGAATCGGACTAAAGTGTACTCTCAAGTTCGTGTGCCATGCAGCCTAGAGGCGAGCTCCAAAAGCGTTTTGAGCACCATGACCCCTGTGATATGATCAATGAGCTCAAAGTTATCTTTGAAACTCATGCGGCCGTGGAGAGCTATGAGCCTCGAAGCAGTTCTTTGGCTGCATGATGGAAGAGGGCAGCTCCGTTAGTGAGCACGTGTTCGCTATGTCCGGACACGCGAAGAAGCTTAGTGACTTGGGGATTATCATCCCTAACAAGCTGGGTATTCATCGTGTTCTCCAATCACTGCCACCAAGTTACAAGAACTTCGTGATGAACTACAATATGCAGAACATGAACAAGGAGTTACCTGAACTCTTCTCCATGCTAAAATCTGCTGAGGTTGAGATACGAAAGAGCACCAAGTGTTGATAGTCAACAAGACCACCAAGTTCAAGAAGCAGGGCAAACCTAAGAAGGACCTCAAGAAGGGCGGCAAGAAAGCTGCCGCGCCTCCTCCTGAGAAGTCTAAAGGTAGCCCTAAACCTGATACTGATCTTACGCAATGGGAAGGGGCACCGAGCGTAATTGCCCCAAGTACTTGGCTGATTCAAGAGCGGCCTTGTCAAGAAGAAGAAAGGTATATCTGATATACATGTTATAGATGTTTATCTCACTGGTTCTCGTACTAGTGCCTGGGTATTTGATACGGGTTCGGTTGCTCACATTTGTAACTCGAAACAGAACTACGGAATAAACGAAGCCTATCGAGGGATGAAGTGACGATGCGCGTTGGAAATGGATCCAAGGTCGATGTGATCGCTATCGGCACGCTCCCTCTACATCTACCATCGGGATTAGTTTTAGACCTCAATAATTGTTATTTGGTACCTGCGTTGAGCATGAACATTATATCTGGATCGTGTTTAATGCAAGACGGTTATTCATTTAAGTCTGAGAATAATGGTTGTTCTATTTTTATGAATAATATCTTTTATGGTCATGCGCCTGAGAAGAATGGTTTATTTCTATTAAGTCTCGATAGTAGTGATACACATGTTCATAACATTGATGCTAAGCGAATTAAATTGAATGATAATTCTACTTATATGTGGCACTGTCGTCTTGGTCATATTGGAGTGAAACGCATGAAGAAACTCCATTCCGATGGACTACTTGAGTCACTTGAATTTGCGAAGCATGTCTAATGGGAAAAATGACTAAGACTCCATTCTCTGGTATTATGGAGCGAGCTACAGACTTATTGGAAATCATACATACCGATGTGTGCGGACCAATGAGTGTAGCCTCGCGGTGGTTATTGTTATGTTCTAACCTTCACAGATGATCTGAGTAGATATGGGTATATCTATTTCATGAAACATAAATCCGAAACTTTCCATAAGTTTAAGGAATTCCAAAGTGAAGTAGAAAATCAACGTAACAAGAAGATCAAGTTTCTACGTGGAGGCGAATATCTGAGTTATGAGTTTGGCATGCATTTAAAGAAATGCGGAATACTTTCACAGTTGACACCGCCACACACCAACAAGAATGGTGTGTCCGAACATCGTAATCGAACTCTTAGATATGGTTCGTTCTATGATGTCTCTCCTGATTTGCCATTATCGCTTTGGGGTTATGCATTAGAGACAGCTGCATTCACTTTAAATAGGGCACCATCTAAATCCGTTGCAACGACACCGTATGAATTATGGTTTAATAAGAAACCTAAGCTGTCGTTCCTTAAAGTTTGGGGTTGCGAAGCCTATGTAAAAAAGTTACAACCGGACAAGCTAGAACCCAAAGCGGAGAAATGCGTCTTCATAGGATATCCTAAGGAAACTATAGGATATACTTTCTATCACAGATCCGAAGGCAAAATCTTTGTTGCCAAGAACGGAACCTTTCTTGAAAAGAGTTTCTCACTAAAGAAGTGACTGGAAGAAAAGTAGAACTCGACGAGGTTACTGAACCTTCTCTCGTTGATCAAGCGCACAATACCGGAAGATGTTCCTGTGCCGCCCGCACCGGTAACAGAGGAAGCTAATGATAATGATCATGAAACTTGAACGAAGTAGCTACTGAACCTCGCAGATCGACAAGGGAACGTACCACTCCTGCAGGTATGATCCTTGTCTAAATGTCATGATTGTGGACAACAATGATGAAGACCCTGCGACATATGAAGAAGCGATGATGAGCCTAGATTCCAACAAATGACAAGAAGCCATGAAATCCGAAATGGGATCCATGTATGATAACAAAGTGTGGACTTTGGTAGATCTACCTGATAGCCGTAAGGCTGTCGAGAATAAATGGATCTTCAAGAGAAAAACAGATGCTGACGGTAATGTTACTGTATATAAAGCTCGACTTGTTGCAAAGGGTTTCCGACAAATTCAAGGTGTTGACTACGATGAGACTTTCTCACCTGTAGCTAAAGTCTGTGAGGATTTTGTTAGCAATAGCTGCATTTTTCGATTATGAGATTTGGATGGATGTCAAAACGGCGTTCCTTAATGGTGACATTGAGGAAGAGTTGTATATGGTACAACCCAAAGGTTATCTCGATCCTAAAAATGCTAACATGGTATGCAAACTTCAGCGTTCCATTTATGGACTGAAGCAAGCATCCGGAGTTGGAACCGACGCTTTGATAAGGTGATCAAAGACTTCGGGTTTATACAGTGCCATGGAGAGGCCTGTATCTACAAGAAAGTGAGTGGGAGCTCTGTAGCATTCCCGATATTATATGTAGATGACATATTATTGATTGGGAAATGATATAGAACTATTAAGCAATGTAAAAGGTTATTTGAATAAGTGTTGTTCAATGAAGGACCTTGGTGAAGCAACGTACATTTTAGGCATCAAGATTTATAGAGATAGATCAAGACGCCTAATAGGGCTTTCACAGTACATACCCTGGACAAGATTCTAAAGAAGTTTAGAATGGATGAAAGTAAGAAAGGATTCTTACCGATGTTGCGAGGTAAGGTCTTGAGTAAGACTCAAGGTCGCTACTACGGCGAAGAAAGAGAGAGGATCAATCGGATCCCCTATGCCTCAAGCAGTAGGCTCTATCATGTATGCCATGCTATGTACTAGACCGGATATAGCACATGCTGTTAGTTTGACTAGCAGATATCAAAGTGATCCAGGAATGGAACATGGACAGCGGTCAAGAATATCCGAAGTACTTGAAAAGAACTAAGGATATGTTTCTTTGTTATGGCGGTGACCAAGAGCTCGTTGTAACCGGTTACACCGATGCAAGTTGGAACACTGATCCTGATGACTCTAAGTCTCAGTCTGGGTATGTGTTTATATTGAATGGTGCTGCGGTAAGCTGGTGCAGCTCCAAGCAGTGCACGGTGGCGAAGTCTTCAATCGGAATACATAGCGGCTTCAGAGGCTTCATCAAGCGGTATGGATGAAGAGGTTCATTGTTGAGCTTGGTGTGGTTCCTAGTGCATTGGACCCACTAGTCATTTATTGTGACAACATGGGTGCCATCGCCAATGCACAAGAACCAAGGTCACACAAGAAGCTGAAGCATATGAAGCTACGTTTTCATTTGATTCGCGAGTACATCGAAGATGGAGAAGTAAAGATTTGCAAAGTACACACTGATCTGAATGTAGCAGATCCGTTGACTAAAGCTCTCCCTAGGGCAAAGCATGACCAACACCAGAATGCCATGGGTGTTAGGTACTTACAATGTAATCTGGATTATTGACTCTAGTGCAAGGAGACTGTTGGAGATATGCCCAAGAGGCAATAATAAATTGGTTATTATATATCTTTGTGTTTATGATAAATGTTTATATACCATGCTATAATTGTATTAACCGAAACATTGATACATGTGTGTTATGTAAACAACAAAAAGTCCCTAGTAAGCCTCTTGTATAACTAGCTTGTTGATTAATAGATGATCATCGTTTCATGATCATGAACATTGGATGTTATTAATAACAAGGTTATGTCATTATGTGAATGATGTAATGGACACACCCAAATAAGCGTAGCATAAGATCACGTCATTAAGTTCATTTGCTATAAGCTTTCGATACATAGTTACCTAGTCCTTTCGACCATGAGATCATGTAAATCACTTATACGGAAAGGTACTTTGATTACATCAAACGCCACTGCGTAAATGGGTGGTTATAAAGGTGGGATTAGGTATCCGGAAAGTATGAGTTGAGGCATATGGATCAACAGTGGGATTTGTCCATCCCGATGACGGATAGATATACTCTGGGCCCTCTCGGTGGAATGTCTCTAATTAGCTTGCAAACATATGAATGGTTCATAAGAGACCACATACCACGGTACGAGTAAGAGTACTTGTCATGAGACGAGGTTGAACGAGGTATAGAGATACCGATGATCAAACCTCGGACAAGTAAAATATCGCGTGACAAAGGGAATCGGTATAATATGTAAATGGTTCATTAGATCACTAAGTCATTGTTGAATATGTGGGAGCCATTATGGATCTCCAGATCCCGCTATTGGTTATTGGTCAGAGAGAAGTCTCAACCATGTCTGCATAGTTCGCGAACCGTAGGGTGACACACTTAAGGTTTGATGTCGTTTGAGTAGATATGGAATATGGAATGGAGTTCGAAGTTTTGTTTGGAGTCTCGGATGGGATCCAGGACATCACGAGGAGTTCCGGAATGGTCCGTAGAATAAGATTCATATACAGGAAGTCATATTCCAAGTTCGGAAATGATCCGTTGCATTTATGGAAGGTTCTAGAAGGTTCTAGAAAAGTCCGGAAGAAAGGCACTATGGAAGGTGGAGTCCCGGAGGGACTCCACAACCATGGCCGGCAACCCTAGAGGGGGAGTCCCAGGTGGACTCCACCTGTGGTGGCCGGCCACCCCCCACCAAGGAAAGGTGGGAGTCCCACCTTGAGTAGGACTCCCTCCTTGAGTAGGTTTCCCACCAAAGGTAGGTTTTATTTTGGGGTCTTATTCGAAGACTTGGGATACAACTCTTGGGGCTTCCACCTATATAATGAGGGGCAAGGGGAGGGGGCCGGACACCCCATGCACCACAGTTGGCCGCACCCCAGGCCGGCGCCCAAACCCTAGCCGCCTCCCCAACCCTAGCCGCCTCCCTCCTCCACCACAACTCCCGCACGCTTAGGCGAAGCCCTGCCGGAGTTCTCCACCACCACCGCCACCACGCCGTCGTGCTGCCGGGATTCCGAGGAGGATCTACTACTTCTGCTGCCCACTGGAACGGGGAGAAGGGCGTCGTCTTCATCATCACCGAACGTGTGACCGAGTACGGAGGTGCTGCCCGATTGTGGCAGATCAAGATCTTCTACGCGCTTTTGCAGCGGCAAGTGATCGTCTACATCCACCCGAGATCTAATCTCGTAAGCTTTGCGAATCTTCGAGGGTTAGTCTCTTCATCTCCTCGTTGCTATCGTCTACTAGATTAGATCTTGGCTTGTGTTTCGTTCTTGCGGTAGGAAATTTTTTGTTTTCTATGCTACGAAACCCATCACGAACCACAGCCGCCCGATTCTCTTTTAATCCAACGGCTCACAGTGCGTACCGTTTCGGGCGGGTTAAAATCCCACTGATAGGTGGGGCCCTATGTCAGTCGGCCTGCTGCGCGCTAGAGCGTCACTGGGCCAGCCCGTTTAGTTTCCCGCGCGCCTGTTTAGTTTGAATTCGTTAAAATTAATTTAACCCAAATTTGAATACTGGTGTTGTGTTCAAAATTGCATAACTTCAACTCTAGTGAACCAAATTCGATGAATTTTATATATTTGGAAAGCTTGTGAAATTCCCCAAACAACTGCACTAGTCTCAACCCTTGTTTCATTGAAGATCACTTGCAATAAAAATAACAAGGCAGTAGGTTTTCAAACTTCAAACAATTATTAAAAATCAACCATAATGAATTTTTAGGTGATTCAAATTCTCATAATTCACATTTCAAATAATCTAATTGTTTATGCAACAATATGATAGGGTTGCTTCATATGATCATGGGCTAGTTTCAAATAGTGGCTATGTGGCCATTTCTAGCTCATTTAAAATATTTCAAAAATAGTATTTAAATTATATGAGGTGTAGCATCTCATTTAAATCATTGTTCCAAGTGATTCAATGTGAGGTGATGACATTAGTCTTCATGACCCATATGTTCTTACTTAAGAATATTAAATCATTTCCATAGTAGTACTTAAACTATTCAAAGCTACTTATTAAATCATATGAGATGTATTGGTCTCATTTAAATCTTTGTCTCAAGTAATTCAACATGAGGTAGTAACCTTAGTCTAATAAACCTCATATTGTATTAATTTATGATATTAAATTATTAATAAGGTAATATTAAATTGCATGAGGTGTATTCCTGATACGTCTCCAACGTATCTATAATTTCTTATGTTCCATGCTAGTTTTATAACAATACTCACATTTTTTATACACACTTTACATCATTTATATGCATTTTCCGGCACTAACCTATTAACGAGATGCCGAAGCGCCAGTTCCTGTTTTGTGCTGTTTTTGGTTTCAATCCTACAGAAATATTCTCGAATTGGACGAAACGAACGCCTAGGGTCTTTTTTTTCAAGCTTCCAAGACCGAAGAGGATACGGGGGCCACGGCGCCCTAACCATAGGCGCGGCCAGCATGGGCCCGCGCCGCCTATGGTGTGGGGCCCCGTGCCTCTCCCGACTGCCCGCCTACTTAAACTCTCCGTCGCGAAACCCTATTACCGAGAGCCACGATACGGAAAAGTTCTAGAGACGCCGCCAATCCCATCTCGGGGATTCAGGAGATCGCCTCCGGCACCTGCCGAGAGAATCATCACCGGAGGCTCTACATCACCATGCCCGCCTCCGGATTGATGCGTTAGTAGTTCATCCTTGGACTATGGGTCCATAGCAGTAGCTAGATGGTTGTCTTCTCCTCTTGTGCTATCATGTTTAGATCTTGTGAGCTGCCTATCATGATCAGGATCATCTATTTGTAATGCTACATGTTGTGTTTGTTGGGATCCGATGAATATTGAATACTATGTCAAGTTGATTATCAATCTATCATATATGTGTTGTTTATGTTCTTGCATGCTCTCCGTTGCTAGTAGAGGCTCTGGCCAAGTTGATACTTGTGACTCCAAGAGGGAGTATTTATGCTCGATAGTGGGTTCATGCCTCCATTGAATCTGGGACAGTGACAGAAAGTTCTAAGATTGTGGATGTCGTTGCCACTAGGGATAAAACATCAATGCTTTGTCTAAGGATATTTGTGTTGATTACATTACGCACCATACTTAATGCAATTGTCTGTTGTTTGCAACTTAATACTGGAAGGGGTGCGAATGCTAACCCGAAGGTGGACTTTTAGGCATAGATGATGCCGGATAGCGGTCTATGTACTTTGTCGTAATGCCCTGATTAAATCTCATAGTAGTCATCATGATATGTATATGCATCTCTATTTGTCAATTGCCCAACTGTAATTTGTTCACCCAACATGTTATTTCTTATTGGAGAGACACCACTAGTGAACTGTGGACCCCGGTCCATTCTTTTACATCTGAAATACAATCTACTGCAATCTCTATTCTCTGTTGTTTTCTACAAGCAAATATCATTCTCCACACCATACGTTTAATCCTTTGTTTACAGCAAGCCGGTGAGATTGACAACCTCACTGTTAAGTTGGGGCAAAGTATTTTGGTTGTGTTGTGCAGGTTCCACGTTGGCGCGGGAATCCCTGGTGTTGCGCCGCACTACACTCCTTCACCAACAACCTTCACGTGGCCTTCATCTCCTACTGGTTCGATAACCTTGGTTTCTTACTGAGTGAAAACTTGCTGCTGTACGCATCACACCTTCCTCTTGGGGTTTTCCAACGGACGTGTGCTTCACGCGTTATCAATTCCCTCATTAAATCATGTTTCTCAAATGATAAGTATGAAGTGTTGACTTTGGTCAACATGTGTTCATACCTTAGTATTTGAGGAGATTAAATCTTAAACAAGATTCAATGAGAGAAAATTATTTCTCCAAAGAAATAAATAGAAACCCTAATCAATATTTGTAATGAGAGGAAATTATTTTTCTTTAAAAGAAAACAAAGCCAACCAAAATGTAATAATGTGGTGATGCTAGAATAGCTTGTGTGAACCGTTTGTGTGATTAGTCTAGCCCTTAAGTATTGATTGGTGATTGTTATCCTCGTATTCGTTTATAGACGCTAGTACCGGAGACGATCAAGAGGAGGAGGTTTTCTACCAAGAGAAAGAAGAAGAGAACTTTGATCACAACACCAACCAAAGCAAGCTAGACTAATGCAAGCTGTCACGCCCCGAGACCGGGTCTGGACGAGACAGCCGCCGCGCGCCTATAAACCGAGAGGCTTATACTCGCGCAAGGCTAAAAATGCAGGCTTAAAACTAGCACAGTGAATCTCGAGAAACTCATCTATTCAATATTACAAATTTATTTACAATTACACCGGAATTACAACTAGATTCTCTAATTCGCTTCCCACCCGTTGGTCGAGCCTAATCTCCGATCGACGAACTCTTCTGCTGCGCAACTCTGATAAAAACATTGGGGAGCTGGGGTGAGTACGATAAATCATACTCAGCAAACCGATTATACACAATCATATAAATTGTAAAATAGAAATGCTTTTCTAAAAACAAAAGGTGATTAAAGTATTAAGCATATTAAAAAAATCATGGTGCCACACATGAAAGTAAGTTTCCCTACCCGGGAATCACATGGGTGAAATTCACACTTTTACACTCTGCAGAGGGGTACTCCGACATCGACAGCCTCAACTAGCACCACATAGGCGCTAGAGGTGCAGAGCCCTTTGGCCCACTAGAACCTGGACACCTGAACCTACTGCTGTCGATCGCTCCTAAGGATCCATCATCGACACGTTCCACAATAGGGCCGTTCCCAGAGGAGAACTCAGTCAGTCCCATACCTGAACTGTGACCGGTACAATATGTTTACCTTCGTAACACCAAGTTTTCTCTTCTAAAAACATGTGTTCTCGATGTTCACTTTCCAAAATCGATATTCGTTCTAATGCCCGGCTCGTATCGGTAGCTCACACCGGATCCATCACCGTATACCAACACCGGCACATTAGTCACAAATATTTCAACGAAAATATTCACATCTCTACTAATTAATCTATCATCAAATTCAACAGCAAAGTATATTCTACACAAGTATATAAAAGAGTATAAAACAGCTTGCCTTAATCATCGATGTCTATCTTTGAAAAATAATTCAGACCAATGTATATCTTCTATAGCTCCTAATAGATAACCGGGAGCGATATAAACCGATAGCAGCACCTCCACACTATGGTTCCATCGCCTCCAAAACTATTCCAAAGACAACGTAATATCTACGCAACGACTCTCCTCTCCTCTCCGATGAACAGCAGCAGCTTCTGCTAGATTTTCACCAGCATACGGATGCATGAATATTTCCCTACAGTGTGTTCCCCTTCTTTCGTTGTCTAGCTTTCTACCTCTCATCTTCCTAGCGTCGCTCTCTATTTCCTCTCTGGTTGTGTTTGTAAGAGGAATGCAGTGCAACGCCACCAGCTATTTATAGGACTGAGCGTACCGTCTAAGTAGTGAAAAATATCTACATCCAAAATATCTTCACCGCTGCAGATCCTTGAGAGCTAAGAAAATGTAGCTACGTATAATACTACTACTTGGTCTCCACTATTCACATGACACGTACATGCTGAGTCATTGCTTGTTCACACATGCTCATGTCCACGTACGGTATGATTTTGCCGACTAGGCCATCGTTTGCTTTCCAACATGCTGAGTCCATCTAGTGAGAGGCCACGTTGCATTGTCCTAATAATTAACTACTAGACATATACATGAACCAGGCCGACGTACATTGCATGGATGCAAAACTCCACTTCTAAACTTTCTTCCAGGTCGTGCGTAGATGTTTCTGTAACCACATCTAGATACTATCTCAAACAGCATGCATTAATAAATCAAGTCCTATTATCGCTTGGGTTAACTATAAAAATTTAGGTTGCACACAAAGATTGCCAACCCAATTAAAATACTAGAAATTAGCACAAACCAAACTAATTACAAGCTAATTATTTTTCCAGCTCTAAATATTTAGTAACTTAAAAATATGGGTTGTCACATCCTCCCCACTTTATAAGAATTTCGTCCCCGAAATTCAACACTTAATTATACCCAAACGATTTCTCATTTTGTAAAACTTGCATTGCTTAAAACCTGATTTAAACTACACTAGAGAATTCATAAGTACAACAGAAATATATGCAGCTAGTTTCATTAGACATGGAATAACGGAAATAAAACTTATGTCTGAAACAGCAATTCAAGCAGTGCATTTTTTTTTCTTCCAACTTCAGTTCGGCTATATACATAAATAAAACTTGGTTGTCCCAGGTAATTTAGAAATCAAACAACACTATCGGAAATTCAATTCGGCTCCCGGGTGCATATGCTCCCTCTATCAAAAAATTATATTTCGAAATGTCGAAAAATTTTGACAAAAATTCTACATGTACATCTCCACAATATACGTACGTTTGTCAAGTTTTGCGAGGAACCAATATGTTTTGTGGTCTGTGTAAAAAAGAGAAAAATTATCTCCTGAAAAGCTTTATTTTCAGCATTGAATTTTGTCCTTTTTACACACGTCACACGACAAGTCGGATTTTTATGAAACGACTTTGTGAGCGTGTAGCACATGAATATGTATGTTCAAATTTTTCGTTTCAATTTTTTGAAATTTCAAAATGTATGTAACATGCATTTCAAAATAAAGGGAGCATATGCTCCCATGTGCCAAAACACCATTCCCTGTTGTTTTCAACTTAAATTAACCTTTAGCTAAAAATAAATCTAATCTAGTCATGAGAACTTTAAACAAGTATCTACATAAACAAGAAAAAAAATCTAGCGATTATCTAGTCGTGAAATTATGATCTAACCATTTTCCCAGCGTATCCTAAACCTAGAGCTCTGATACCACTTTAACTGTCACGCCCCGAGACCGGGTCTGGACGAGACAACCGCCGCGCGCCTATAAACCGAGAGGCTTATACTCGCGCAAGGTGAAAAATGCAGGCTTAAAACCAGCACAGTGAATCTCGAGAAACTCATCTATTCAATATTACAAATTTATTTACAATTACACCGGAATTACAACTAGATTCTCTAATTCGCTTCCCACCCGCTGGTCCAGCCTAATCTCCGATCGACGAACTCTTCTGCTGCGCAACTCTGATAAAAACATTGGGGAGCTGGGGTGAGTACGATAAATCATACTCAGCAAACCGGTTATACACAATCATATAAATTGTAAAATAGAAATGCTTTTCTAAAAACAAAAGGTGATTAAAGTATTAAGCATATTAAAAAAATCATGGTACCACACATGAAAGTAAGTTTCCCTACCCGGGAATCACAGGGGTGAAATTCACACTTTTACACTCTGCAGAGGGGTACTCCGACATCGACAGCCTCAACTAGCACCACACAGGCGCTAGAGGAGCAGAGCCCTTTGGCCCACTAGAACCCGGACACCTGAACCTACTGATGTCGATCGCTCCTAAGGATCCATCATCGACACATTCCACAATAGGGCCGTTCCCAGAGGAGAACTCAGTCAGTCCCATACCTGAACTGTGACCGGTACAATATGTTTACCTTCGTAACACCAAGTTTTCTCTTCTAAAAACATGTGTTCTCGATGTTCACTTTCCAAAATCGATATTCATTCTAATGCCCGGCTCGTATCGGTGGCTCACACTGGATCCATCACCGTGTACCAACACCGGCACATTAGTCACAAATATTTCAACGAAAATATTCACATCTCTACTAATTAATCTATCATCAAATTCAACAGCAAAGTATATTCTACACAAGTATATAAAAGAGTATAAAACAGCTTGCCTTAATCATCGATGTCTATCTTTAAAAAATAATTCAGACCAATGTATATCTTCTATAGCTCCTAATAGATAACCGGGAGCGATATAAACCGATAGCAGCACCTCCACACTATGGTTCCATCGCCTCCAAAACTATTCCAAAGACAACATAATATCTACGCAACGAATCTCCTCTCCTCTCCGATGAACAGCAGCAACTTCTACTATATTTTCACCAGCATACGGATGCATGAATATTTCCCTACAGTGTGTTCCCCTTCTTTCGTTGTCTAGCTTTCTACCTCTCATCTTCCTAGCGTCGCTCTCTATTTCCTCTCTGGTTGTGTTTGTAAGAGGAATGCAGTGCAACGCCACCAGCTATTTATAGGACTGAGCGTACCGTCTAAGTAGTGAAAAATATCTACATCCAAAATATCTTCACCGCTGCAGATCCTTGAGAGCTAAGAAAATGTAGCTACGTGTAATACTACTACTTGGTCTCCACTATTCACATGACACGTACATGCTGAGTCATTGCTTGTTCACAGGCATGCTCATGTCCACGTACGGTATGATTTTGCCGACTAGGCCATCGTTTGCTTTCCAACATGCTGAGTCCATCTAGTGAGAGGCCACGTTGCATTGTCCTAATAATTAACTACTAGACATATACATGAACCAGGCCGACATTGCATGGATGCAAAACTCCACTTCTAAACTTTCTTCCAGATCGTGCGTAGATGTTTCTGTAACCACATCTAGATACTATCTCAAACAGCATGCATTAATAAATCAAGTCCTATTATCGCTTGGGTTAACTATAAAAATTTAGGTTGCACACAAAGATTTCCAACCCAATTAAAATACTAGAAATTAGCACAAACCAAACTAATTACAAGCTAATTATTTTTCTAGCTCTAAATATTTAGTAACTTAAAAATATGGGTTGTCACACAAGCTAACACCAATGCAAGCTAATATTATTGCAAAGTGCAAAGCTCTACAAGAGCAAGGCATCACCGCATTTTACTTTATGCTTACTGGTCCTATCCCAAGTTTTAGACATATACATGAACCAGGCCGACATTGCATGGATGCAAAACTCCACTTCTAAACTTTCTTCCAGATCGTGCGTAGATGTTTCTGTAACCACATCTAGATACTATCTCAAACAGCATGCATTAATAAATCAAGTCCTATTATCGCTTGGGTTAACTATAAAAATTTAGGTTGCACACAAAGATTTCCAACCCAATTAAAATACTAGAAATTAGCACAAACCAAACTAATTACAAGCTAATTATTTTTCTAGCTCTAAATATTTAGTAACTTAAAAATATGGGTTGTCACACAAGCTAACACCAATGCAAGCTAATATTATTGCAAAGTGCAAAGCTCTACAAGAGCAAGGCATCACCGCATTTTACTTTATGCTTACTGGTCCTATCCCAAGTTTTTACTTTACAAGCTTTATGGCTTTGTTTTATCAAAGTACTTTTTGATTCATGATTCACTTGGTCTAGAGTAGAACAAGATCATCAAAGTTAGCCTATGGCAATCAAAGTTAGTTAGCACCCCTCATGACTAGTTGCTAGTGCTAACAAATAAAATTGAACTAGATTTAAATGTGCGCCTTGGCGCACGACCCCGTGAAATTTGCACCAATTTACAATTTGTATAAGAATGATGAAAATCGGGTGAAAAATGAAAATACGATTTTTAGATTTTACAAAACAAAGTCGGTAGGATGAAATCAATCAAGAAAAGAGGAAGTAGAGCAATATTTTGGGGCTTGCCATGGCTCGCGGCTCCGGTAAATAGTTTGTAAAGTACTATATTAAGCATCTATAGATATCGACGGTAATAAAACATCAAATGGAAAAAAACTATTCGATAGCTAAAAACACTATGTAAACTGTCATTAGTACGACATGTCAAAGGTTGTTGGTTGTATAGTCGGACTTCTCCATCGGAATGATGTTTATGACATGTTGTCGGAGAGAATGTCACCGGCACTTCTCTATTCGCCCTTGGTGGGTATGGTGTTGTGAATGGCTTTGGAAACTTCAGACGGTGAACGCCGCCTTGATCATAACCCTGGATGGAATCTCACCGACATCCATAGCTTAAACCTGGTAAGAAAGGACCATAGATCATATTAGCTAAGGGTAAAAGTTTGTGAATCAGGAGCCCGACTTGGCATGGGTTCCCCATCTTTGGTAAGCGATTTGGCAATCGCTATATTAAGTGTGCATAAAAATATAAAACTAACTAAGCTATAAATGAAGAACACACATGATTTAGTCATTCCAAAATGAAATATAGAAACAACTGGTATCGATCCTTGGATTTAATTCTTAAATGGTAATTAGAAAACGAAATGTAAATGAAAATGGTACACTCTTATGTTACAGATAGACATGTAGCAATGTGGTTTTGGCTGTGTTTCTAAAACTATTAATTTCTCCTATGCATTGTGCGTAGCGATGGAACAAATAGAACTCAACTTAGTAAAAAAATGATGGGTCTGGCTCACTTCTAAAAACAGAGGTATGCAAGCCACAACTTTTCCCTGTTCATTTGCCTTTGGAGACATCCTGAGATTTACAGTTTGTATAACAATGATGAAAATCAGGTGGCAAAATGTTAATATGGTTCTTTGGTTTTACATTTTTTATTTTGATCAGGTCACAACGATTTACAATTTTGCGATCCCGTATTTCACACTGTTTATCATTTTGTAATAAGCTGAGAAACATGGTAGGTTAGCATTTATACAAATCAGTGATAAAAAGGTATTTCAAAATCTTCCTATTATTCTTGGTTCTTTTCATTGGAGTTTTCGAGAAGATTTTCTTCCATTTGAGTAATACTGTAGTATTCTCACTTATTGTGTCTACATTAAGATTTGGTAAGAAGAATGTTAGGATAGTTTCCATGTAAAAATTTTTAGTAAGAACCTAAGTGATCACGCCGTGACATCAATAATTTATATGGAATATAAGACACTATTTATATAGCAAGCAATATTGACTTGTGCATAGAATTATCTACATAAATTCCTCGTCAATATAGAGTACAATTATCTGCATCTCAACAAAATTTTCAGTATGGAAACATGCACCAAATATAGTGCTTTTTTTTGTACAACTTACACGATTTGGCACACGGCCCCGTGAAATTCGCACCACCTCCTCATGGAAAAGGATGTCTTAAGCTTTGTTAAGAAGACCAAAATAAGCCACAGGTAAGCCTACATTTCCAACGTCACTATGACAAAAAACATCATTATAAGGCAGGGTTGATGCTATCACAATAAGCTTAAGCACAAGGCCCTGGCACAGAGCTGAAGGATAATCTGGACCATCTAGCTTCGTCCATCTAGTTTGGTGCAGCGAAAATAGACCCTGAAGACACAGGACCAAAAACAACATCAATTCACTCGGTACACATACACATTGAAAGCATGCAAACATAAACGATCATACTTGTTTCAGGGAACTGTAGATTGTAGGTAATCTCTCTAGAGGTGGTCAAGGAATGAACTAACATGATGCAAGAAAGTTGTCATGTGAGATCATCAGAAAACTGAAAGAGCAGTACATGTAACATACAAAAATATTTCAGGTGACCAATAGTCTGATTCTATGAAATAGGTTGTCACAAAACTAAAAAAACAAGGCACACATGCTCTTTCATCCAAACACCAAAAATATTTTATGGCACATACTGAGGAGATTAAAACTCACACTTCGGACTAACAGATACCTATTTTACAGAAACAGAAACTCGATTATGTACTATGTGAAAATGAGCAAATTAAACTTCACCTGCAATTGAGAGGCATTACATTTCAGAAACTCTAACTAACTTATGTGATATGGTATTTTCACCTATTTGAGGTGTTTGTGCTCATTGTCCGTCTTGTAGCGTCCCTATCACTCTACCCGCTACGCACTATCGAGGTGAGTCTCCTAGCTGTAGGCCAACTTTGATACTGCCTTTTGGCCTATTCAGTATGTACACACCATCCAACTAATCAGAGCTCATCTCTGCTCAGGTAGCTAACAATCTAGCTCTAATGGACATGTTTACTGTGTACAATGGTGTATAAATAAGCACGAGTGATGTGCCCTAAAAAAATTAAAAAAAATATAAAAAAAGATCTAACGTGCTCGAGAGATCAGAACGGCGGACACGCGAAAGAACACAACTAAGGGCACTCAAAACCTAAATATTTGCTGGCCTCAAGACTAAAAGGAAGATGTTGTGGTAGGTTTGGGTCTGTCAATCTTGCCCAGTATCCTACCGGCTAACTTCTCGTCGCCACCACAGAGAGCTGCCGCACCAGTGTCGTGCCTCTGTCCCCTCTCACCAGTAACCGCATGAAGAAGGTATTCATTAGTCAACCCAGAGAGAGACGGGCAAACAGACAGACATGGTGAGGGAGAACCGTCATATGAATGCAAGTAAAATTGATAGCAAAATACCACTGATCATGTTCCCCTTGAGGGTCCCAAAGTAAGAGAATATATTATTATTAATACATTTGGGAACAAAGATATCGGATTTATAATGCAAGATATTTTCGTGCTTGAGAGACAAAGCCTATAATATGTGAACCAAATAAGAAAATGCCTCACATTATACCCAATGGTATTTAAGTGCCAATAGGCTACTGAAGCTCATTATATCACGTGCAGGACTAATAAACCGGGAAGGAGGTAGTAAATATGACAAGCACAAACCATAACTAAGTAACTATTGCCCTGTTCAATCTAGCGAAAAAATATGTTACGATAATTAGATAATCAAATATTTAGTAGTAACACGAGCAACCTTATGCACAAATAGAAAAAGGAAGTG
This sequence comes from Lolium multiflorum, assembly GCA_030979885.1. Taxonomy (NCBI): domain Eukaryota; kingdom Viridiplantae; phylum Streptophyta; class Magnoliopsida; order Poales; family Poaceae; genus Lolium; species Lolium multiflorum. The sequence goes on along the minus strand of CM061749.1, from coordinate 276,752,436 downwards.
TCAAGATAACGGATGTATTTATCAGCAACAAACAAAAACTGTATATGCAAGGAAAAGGAAAGAAATGGCGAGATGGAGTAGATAGTACACTCAGCAAACAAAAAATATCTCGCCAAAAGAAACAAAATGAAGTGGCCATTATTATCGGTCAGCAATCAAATAATGAAACACCTAACCTTCCAGAAATCCTAAATAGGATAAATAAAATCAGAAGTTGATGGCGATGCTAACCTGAGAAGAAAGTTCATATCACTGATGTCAATGCCAACGTCTCACATGTCAACTCATAGTCCTAATTAATCAGAAGTAGCAGACATGCCACAAATTGCCAGGTTTCTTTAGTTATCCTGTATTGATAATAAGACCATAGCCTGAAATATCAATAAAAAGATATGGCTTTGTTATGGAATAATCATCGGATAAAATATACTAAATGTGCTAATCTTAAGAACATACTGAATTCAAATAACATATCAAGGAATTCCAGAAAAAGGATAACAGAGTAACCAGTAATCTTACTCGCCAAATGCAGTTTTAGTCCAAATAATCTAAGAGCCTTTTATTTTTAGACCTAGCAAGCAGTTTATTTTGCTCGAGCTATGTAATACCATCTATAGCGCTGATTGTTCTAAAGAATCATTCGGTTGATTATAGTAATTCAAATTGCAGCGATCCTTTAGGTAAGCAAAAATGTTGATTTTTCAAGTGGAACAGTGCCAAAAAAGAGAAATAGCATCATAGCATCTGTGTTCTGTCAGACTGAACTCCTCTTAATTTTTGTGACATCATACCATAATCACTGTTGACCTACAGACATACCAAAAAATGCATTCATCTTTTTGATGGACACGAACAGAAGTACATATATAAACCATTAATCTTTTCCTTGAAGATAATCTAATGTATTGTATTCATGTTATTAGTAAAAAAAATTACGTAGATGAACTGGAGCTTCAGGGATGGGCGCATAGGGCTAGTGAATGGGCACATAGACTCACAGGTGTAACTCATATAGCTATCTGAGAGACTCGGCAAGCACAACGCGAAGAAAGAACCTCAATACCAAACAGCAGCGCAACCTGCAAAACAAACGCTAGTCAACAATTTGTAAACAACAAATGTAAGCACGAATAGATTGTCTGAGCCAATTACAGCAAACAACAACGATTTTACACCAAATTCGGTTCCATGGATTCCGTTGAAGCCAATAAATGGAAAACGAAAATAACATCAGGAATTCCAATAGATAATAGAACCCATGACAGAAATCGGGTGAAAAAATGCTTGGTAATCATGTAGAAGAACTGTGTAGAAATTGCTTGAGCACTATGTAGAAACCGTAGAAACAATATTGTACCATATACTCCGTGCACAGCAGAGAAGAAAACTGGAACAACCATATAAATAGAGGGTGCACGGAAGTACCAGATCAAAGCCATTGCTGCAAGGAATCACAGACATTTGATGATCACACGGATGAGTCGAAGAATATAAAAATTAAGAAAAATAAACAAAAAACACAGGTGTATCTTATGGACTAATGCCACAGTACCATCAAAAAGGCAGAAAAAATTAGAGAAAAAATGAATATATATCTCTGCAAGGGAAAATCATATAAATGTCCACTTAGTCAAATATAATTTCGAGACTACTATTGCAAGATTAGTGGGATTTTTTCTTTGCTTTGGCTGTACCAAAATAAACCAAACACAAATAATGTAAGTTTTTGCAGTGGCCAGTCAAGGGACTGTACACTTATAAATGCAGGGGATTCTATGCAGCACTGCTTAAATAGCATCCATGCCTAATTGTAACTAGCATATTAGGATATGATCCTGTCAAGTAAAACACTGCATAGATTATAAATGATAAATGATGCAAGTGAAAGAAATCCCACAAGACAGGATTCTCCTGACCTAGGTCACCAATCCCGTGGTATAGATGTTCTTATAATTTAAAACATCAAGGCCTATTGCATTGATTGTTTCCTCACATAAGCATACTTTCTTATACAAACAGAATGCATCACAGATATCTGAAAAAATATCCTAATATAACGATAAATTGCAGCAACTTCAGGAAGAAAATATAACAATAAATTTCATAATAGGTATGAAGGCACCGACTGGAAAAAAGAAGCACACAACTTGCATGACAGGCCATAGAATGTAAGTAAATGGTACCTATGCTACTTGACTTATAATCAAGAAAAATATGAACTGTAAAATAAGACTGAGGTGTTGAAGAACAGAAGCATGGCCTCACCTACAAATTTTCATCAAGCTATCCACGATCTGCCAACAAGTAGGGCTGTTCTAGTCAGTTTAGGGGATCACTGGCTCATTTGACCACAAGTTCATCTCTTCAATAAATACAGCAAAGCTCATCTAGCTGACAATGTCAGAAGCACAATCCTGCAGAACATGGATGTTATCAGCAAGCTGCAGATAGATTTTTCTTCTGCTTTTCAACACAAAAAAGGAATAATGCTGGAAAGAGGCACTAACAGTAGGGCTATTTCCGTTTGGCAACTCAGAGCCGTGTACTTCTATACTGCCAGCAGTTCCCTCTTTTCCTTCCATCTCCTTCATCGACTGGTCAGCTGTTGATTTTGTTGACCGTGTTTTTGCCAATCAGTGGTATATACTTTTATGAACACCTTCACTCAAAATAATCAGAAGATTCCAATAGTAGCACAAAGTAGATATAACCAGTCCAACAAAAAATGCCCGGGTCACATTGCTTTCTAGGATCCAGAACTGCACAACGGTTTCATCCATTAATGACTTATTTATACATTGCACAAATAAAAAAATAAACATCATGGTGTATGCAAATCCAACGAATCCACCTTACTACTGAGCTTCCTAAGTGAGCTCACATGTACACTAAGAATGTTCATTGAGTATTAGGATAAAGTATACATGTTTATTTCAAGGAGCACATATGACAATTCATATCAGCCTACAACTTGGATGGTTGGGATAATGTAATATACCACCTGTGTTTCTTTCTAAAATTATGGATTATGCACAAGTGTTAGCTGCAACACAGACTGCAGGCTGTGCACTACCATCAACATATTAATATTCCCCAAAAGCATAAAAGGTGTATTATTAGAGAACACAGAAATCCATAAGTACCTTGATATCCATTCAATTTCAGCTCCGAGCTGCTTCAATAGTTCCCTTTCTGTGAACATCATATACAACCATTACAAGAACAAATCAAAGGAGTCAGTGAGGTAGTAGGCTTGATTCCCCGAGCACACATCCAACGAGTACTCCGTCTTTGTGCGCCCTCCTCGTCACCAACCCCGTTTCACCGTTGATAACCTGCAACATAACCCCCAAATAAACAGTTACATGTCTTCTACACATATCATCAAACATGTTACATACATAGATTTCCCTACATCAGAGGACACACAAAGAGAGAGAGGAACATGGAAGAAGGGGTGGAGGAGGGCAGTGTGGTATGGATGCTGCAGCCTAGCTCAAGCTGTGATGGCCGCCTTCCATGAAGGAGATGAGCCGGGAAAGGGTCGAGCAGACTGCCACTGTCATGGCAGTCCTGCCTCTTCTCGCGTGGTGTTGCCGCGGCCGTCCATGTGCATCCTGCCGGCATGGACAAGCAGGTGAGATGGAGGGGGAAGAGGGCAAGATTTTGGGTGGCACCAAGGAGGCTACCTGGGAGGAGGGAGGGGCTTGGGAGGTGAGGGAAAAGAGGTCGAGCGAGCACGAGCAGCGACGGAACGGGAGGGATCTGGGGGAAGAGGGAAAAAGGGATTGGGGACGAACCATGGGAGCGGACTGGGGGAGAAAGCGGGCGGCGCGATGGGAGGAGACGGGAGAGGCGGCCCCTGCCCTGTTCGTCATCTTCCCCGTGTGGTCCTCCATGTCGAGAGGATGCGGGAAGAGGAGAAATTGGGCGTAGGAGGAGGAGGACGCGGAGCGCCACTGCGCTGATGCGAAGGAGGAGGCGGCGTTGCGCGAGGTGGCGGCGCCAGCGGAGGCTGAGCGGCGGCGGCGCAAGCGGCGGCTGAGCGGTGGCGGCTTGCGGAGGAGAGGAACGGGGATGGGAGGGGATTGGAGGGCTGGGCACGGGAGGGCAGCAACGTGGGGATTGGCTGGGCTCTCCTCTCGCAGGATTGGCTGCGCGGCCTGTCGTCTCGCTGGATTGTCTATCCAACCCACACAAAAACCACCCAACCAACTGACAGCGTGGACCATTCAGAAGAAGGGCCCGCATGCAGTGGCAGGCGGGTAGAACCTCGCCGTTTCATGTCTTGATCTAGTGGGCAGTGAATTTTTTTACCTAAAATAGACGGCTGAGATGCTTCAGCTAACAACATCCTGTGGCCCAGAATCGCAAATCTCTGTGAAGCCCCCATGGGGGGGCAGCTATTATACCTTCAGATACTCTAGATGGGAACAGGTGAAATGAAATGACTTTGAAAACCTTGGAATGATGATTCATTCTATTGAAAGATTTTGATGGTGAATATGACTTGTGAATGACATGGTGAACTTTACAAAAATTGATGGTTGGGTTCGGATGCGATACCATTCCAATTTACAAGTACCCCCACAATACCTGATTATGGGTAGGGCTTAACTGGAAGTTTATGTGTCTTAGTATGGGTTCCCTCTAAACAAGCGTCATCGGGGTTATGCCGAAAGCTGCCTCTACAACAAAAGAAATGATGAGAAATGACGTGAAATGAGGTGAATGTCCGGCCCAAGCCCTGTGCAGTTCCCAGGCTGACGGTTTATCTTCACTGGGAGGCCAAGCTCATGGGGAGAGGTGTCTATACTAGGATATGTAAGTGAAAGGTTATGGTTGATGATCCGCGTACTGAGTTACGATTATTCAGGGTTATCCCTGACGGATGTAATCAAATGTTGTGGCACAAGTGTGCAATCTCTGCAGAGTGTAAAACTATTCGAATAGCCGCGTCCATGGTTAAGGACGGTTGGAAAGGCCATACTATTCCGTCATCAGACCATTTTCAAAAATGTGACATATGAATTGTGACTTGAACTTGAAAGGTGAATGGTGAATTTGACTTGAATTACAACAAAGTTGTGGGGATGACACTCATGGCGTGTAACACACACGTTCGTTGGGAACCCCAAGAGGAAGGTATGATGCACACAGTAGCAAGTTTTCCCTCAGAAAGAAACCAAGGTTTATCGAACCAGGAGGAGCCAAGAAGCACGTTGAAGGTTGATGGCGGCGGGATGTAGTGCGGCGCAACACCAGGGATTCCGGCGCCAACGTGGAACCTCGCACAACACAACCAAAGTACTTTGCCCCAACGAAACAGTGAGGTTGTCAATCTCACCGCTTGCGTGAACAAAGGATTAACCATATTGTGTGGAAGATGATTGTTTGCAAAGAACAAGAAACAAGTATTGCAGCAGATTGTATTTAATGTAAAAGAATGGACCGGGTCCACAGCTCACTAGAGGTGTCTCTCGCATAAGATAAATAGCATGTTGGGTGAACAAATTACATGGGCAATTGACAAATAGAGAGGGCATGACAATGCACATACATGATATGATAAGTATTGTGAGATTTAATTGGGCATTACGACAAAGTACATAGACCGCTATCCAGCATGCATCTATGCCTAAAAAGTCCACCTTCAGTTATCATCCGAACCCCTTCCGTATTAATTTGCAAACAACAGACAATTGCATTAAGTATGGTGCGTAATGTAATCAATAACTACATCCTCGGACATAGCATCAATGTTTTATCCCTAGTGGCAACGGCACATCCACAACCTTAGAACTTTCTCTCACTGTCCCAGATTTAATGGAGGCATGAACCCACTATCGAGCATAAATACTCCCTCTTGGAGTTAAGAGCAAAAACTTGGCCAGAGCCTCTACTAATAACGGAGAGCATGCAAGATCATCAACAACACATAGGTAATAGATTGATAATCAACATAACATAGTATTCTCTATCCATCGGATCCCGACAAACACAACATATAGCATTACATAGATGATCTTGATCATGTTAGGCAGCTCACAAGATCCAACAATGAAGCACATAAGGAGAAGACGACCATCTAGCTACTGCTATGGACCCATAGTCCAGGGGTGAACTACTCACTCATCACTCCGGAGGCGACCATGACGGTGAAGAGTCCTCCGGAGATGATTCCCTCTCCGGCGGGTGCCGGAGGCGATCTCCGTAATCCCGAGATGGGATTGGCGGCGGCGTCTCGGTAAGGTTTTCCGTATCGTGGCTCTCGGTACTTGGGGTTTCGCGACGGAGGCTTTAAGTAGGCGGAAGGGTAGGTCAGGGGGCCACACGAGGGCCCCACACACCAGGCCGGCGCGGCCAAGGCCTGGGCCGCGCCGCCCTATTGTGGCGGCGCCTCGTGGCCCCACTCCCGTCTCCCTGACTTGGAAGCTTCGTGCAAAAATAGGACTGGGCGTTGATTTCGTCCAATTCCGAGAATATTTCCTTTGTAGGATTTCTGAAACCAAAAACAGCAGAAAACAGCAACTGGCTCTTCGGCATCTCGTTAATAGGTTAGTGCCGAAAAATGCATAAATATGACATAAAGTATGCATAAAACATGTAGATATCATCAATGTGGCATGGAACATAAGAAATTATCGATACGTTCGAGACGAGCATCCCCAAGCTTAGTTCCTGCTCGTCCCGAGCAGTAAACGATAACAAAGATAATTTCTGGAGTGACATGCCATCATAACCTTGATCATACTATTGTAAGCATATGTAATGAATGCAGCGATCAAAACAATGGTAATGACATGAGTAAACAAATGAATCATAAAGCAAAGACTTTTCATGAATAGTACTTCAAGACAAGCATCAATAAGTCTTGCATAAGAGTTAACTCATAAAGCAATAAATCAAAGTAAAGGTATTGAAGCAACACAAAGGAAGTTTAAGTTTCAGGTTGCTTTCAACTTATAACATGTATATCTCATGGATAGTGTCAATGTAAAGTAATATAACAAGTGCAATATGCAAGTATGTAGGAATCAATGCACAGTTCACACAAGTGTTTGCTTCTTGAGGTGGAGAGAAATAGGTGAACTGACTCAACATAAAAGTAAAAGAAAGGTCCTTCAAAGAGGAAAGCATCGATTGCTATATTTGTGCTAGAGCTTTTATTTTGAAAACATGAAACAATTTTGTCAACGGTAGTAATAAAGCATATGTATCATGTAAATTATATCTTACAAGTTGCAAGCCTCATGCATAGTGTACTAATAGTGCCCGCACCTTGTCCTAATTAGCTTGGGTTAACACTGATCATCATTGCATAACATATGTTTCAACCAAGTGTCACAAAGGGGTACCTCTATACCGCCTGTACAAGGGTCTAAGGAGAAAGTTCGCATTGGATTTCTCGCTTTTGATCATTCTTCAACTTAGACACCCATACCGGGACAACATAGACAACAGATAATGGACTCCTCTTTTAATGCTTAAGCATTCAACAATAGTTAATATTCTCATAAGAGATTGAGGTTTTATGTCCAAACTGAAACTTCCACCATGATTCATGGCTTTAGTTAGCGGCCCAATGTTCTTCTCTAACAGATGCATACTCAAACCATTTGATTGTGAAAACCGCCCTTACTTCAGACAAGATGAACATGCATAGCAACTCACATGATATTCAACAAAGAGTTGATGGCGTCCCAGGAACATGGTTATCGCACAACAAGCAACTTAATAAGAGATAAAGTGCATAAGTACATATTCAATACCACAATAGTTTTTAAGGCTATTTTGTCCCATGAGCTATATATTGCAAAGGCGAATGATGGAAATTTAAAGGTAGCACTCAAGCAATTTACTTTGGAATGGCAGAGAAATACCATGTAATAGGTAGGTATGGTGGACACAAATGGCATAGTGGTTGGCTCAAGGATTTTAGATGCATGAGAAGTATTCCCTCTCGATACAAGGTTTAGGCTAGCAAGGTTATTTGAAACAAACACAAGGATGAACCGGTGCAGCAAAACTCACATAAAAGACATATTGTAAACATTATAAGACTCTACACCGTCTTCCTTGTTGTTCAAAACTCAATACTAGAAATTATCTAGACTTTAGAGAGACCAAATATGCAAACCAAATTTTAGCAAGCTCTATGTATTTCTTCATTAATGGGTGCAAAGTATATGATGCAAGAGCTTAAACATGAGCACAACAATTGCCAAGTATCAAATTATTCAAGACATTTTAGAATTACTACATGTAGCATTTCCCGATTCCAACCATATAACAATTTAACGAAGAAGATTCAACCTTCGCCATGAATACTATGAGTAAAGCCTAAGGACATATTTGTCCATATGCAACAGCGGAGTGTCTCTCTCCCACACAATGAATGCTAGGATCCATTTTATTCAAACAAAAACAAAAACAAACAGACGCTCCAAGCAAAGCACATAAGATGTGACTGAATAAAAATATAGTTTCAGGGGAGGAACCTGATGATGTTGTCGATGAAGAAGAGGATGTCTTGGGCATCCCCAAGCTTAGACGCTTGAGTCTTCTTAAAATATGCAGGGGTGAACCACCGGGGCATCCCCAAGCTTAGAGCTTTCACTCCTCTTGATCATAGTATATCATACTCCTCTCTTGACCCTTGAAAACTTCCTTCACACCAAACTTCGAGCAAACTCATTAGAGGGTTAGTGCACAATCAAAAATTCACATGTTCAGAGGTGACACAATCATTCTTAACACTTCTGGACATTGCACAAAGCTAATGGTCATTAATGGATCAAAGAAATTCATCCAACATAGCAAAAGAGGCAATGCGAAATAAAAGGCAGAAACTGTGAAAAACAGAACAGTCCGTAAAGACAAACCTGGAAGGGGCACTTAACTTGCTCAAACGGAAAAACTCAAAACTAATGAAAGTTGCGTATATCTGAGGATCACGCACGTAAATTTGCAGATTTTTTGATTTTTTTACGAGACTTCTGCAGATTCGTGACAGAGAATGCTGTTTCTGCGCAGCAATCCAAATCTAGCATCAACTTTACCATAGAGACTTTACTTGGCACAAAAATGCACAAAACTAAGATAAGGAGAGGTTGCTACAGTAGTAAAAAACTTCCAAGACTCAAATATAAAACAAAGGTACTGTAGTAAAAACATGGGTTGTCTCCCATAAGCGTTCTTTAACGCCTTCAGCTAGGCGCAGAAAGTGTGTATCAAGTATTATCAAGAGATGAAGCATCAACAGCATAACTTGTTCTAATAATAGAATCATAAGGTAACTTCATTCTCTTTCTAGGGAAGTGTTCCATACCTTTCTTGAGAGGAAATTGATATTCAATATTACCTTCCTTCATATCAATGGTGGCACCAACAGTTCGAAGAAAAGGTCTTCCCAATATAATGGGACAAGATGCATTGCATTCAATATCCAAAACAACAAAATCAACGGGACAAGGTTATTGTTAACCATAATACGAACATTATCAATCCTCCCCAAAGGTTTCTTTTTAGCATTATCAACAAGATTAACATCCAAATAACAATTTTTCAATGGTGGCAAGTCAAGCATATCATAGATTTTCTTAGGCATAACAAAAATACTTGCACCAAGATCACATAAAGCATTACAATCAAAATCATTGATCTTCATCTTAATGATGGGCTCCCAACCATCTTCTAACTTTCTAGGAATAGAGGTTTCAAGTTTTAGTTTCTCCTCTCTAGCTTTTATGAGAGCATTTGTAATATGTTTTGTAAAGACCAAATTTATAGCACTAGCATTGGGACTTTTAGCAAGTTTTTGTAAGAACTTTATAACTTCAGAGATGTGACAATCATCAAAATCTAAATCATTATGAGCTACAGCAATGGGATCATCATCCCCAATGTTGCAAAAAAAATCAGCAGTTTTATCACAGGCAGTTTCAGCAGTTTTAGCAGTTTCCGGCAGTTTTGCAGGCTTTGCATTAGAAGTAGAAACATTGCCAACACTAATTCTTTCACCATTATTAGTAGGAGGTGCAGCAACATGTGGAGCATTAACATTACTAGTGGTGGTAATAGTCCAAACTTTAGCTACATTATTCTCTTTAGCAAGTTTTTCATTTTCTTCTCTTTCCCACCTAGCATGCAATTCAGCCATCAATCTTATATTCTCATTAATTCTAACTTGGATGGCATTTGCTGTAGTAACAATTTTATTTTCAATATCCTCAGGTTTAGCAGCCATTTTATTAATTAAAGAAGATTGTGACGTAGACATGTATGAGATTCGGTTTTCAGCATTTGCAAGTTTAGTTTGCAACCCAGAAATCTCCATATTCAGATTTTCAAGTTGATTTCCTATATTCTTCAACAAGGTAGATTGTTCATTCATAGTTTTAGTAAACAATTTATTTTGCTCATATTGTGATTGCATAAAGCTCTTGGTGGATCTTTCAATTTCTAACATTTTTTCCTCATTAGGTGAAACATATCTACCATAAGAGTTACCATTAGCAGGATATGGCCTAGAATTATTGTAATTGTTATTTTTAATGAAATTCACATCAACATGTTCTTTTTGAGCAACCAATGAAGCTAACAAACATTATTAGGATCAACATTTGTCCTACCATTCACAAGCATAGACATAATAGCATCAATCTTATCACTCAAGGAAGAGGTTTCTTCAACAGAATTTACCTTCTTACCTTGTGGAGCTCTTTCCGTGTGCCATTCAGAGTAATTGATCATCATATCATCAAGAAGCTTTGTAGCCGCCCCAAAGTGATGGACATAAAGGTACCTCCAGCAGCTGAATCCAATAGGTTCCACGAAGAAAAATTCAGTCCTGCATAAAAGGTTTGGATGATCATCCAAGTAGTCAGTCCATGGGTTGGGCAATTCTTTACCAAAGATTTCATTCTCTCCCATGCTTGAGCAACATGTTCATTATCTAATTGCTTAAAATTCATTATGCTACTCCTCAAAGATATAATTTTAGCGGGGATAATATCTACCAATAAAAGCATCCTTGCATTTAGTCCATGAATCAATACTATTCTTAGGCAGAGATAGCAACCAATCTTTAGCTCTTGCTCTTAATGAGAAAGGAAACAATTTTAATTTTATAATGTCACCATCTACATCTTTATACTTTTGCATTTCACACAATTCAACAAACTTATTGAGATGGGCAGCAGCATCATTAGAACTAACACCAGAAAATTGCTCTCTCATAACAAGATTCAGTAAAGCAGGTTTAATTTCAAAGAATTCTGCTGTAGTAGCAGGTGGAGCAATAGGTGTGCATAGGAAATCATTATTATTTGTGTTTGTGAAGTCACACAACTTAGTATTTTCAGGGGTATTCATTTTAACAGTAGTAAATAAAGCAAACTAGATAAAGTAAATGCAAGTAACTATTTTTTTTGTGTTTTTGATATAGAGAGCAAGACAGTAAATAAAGTAAAGCTAGCAACTAATTTTTTTGTGTTTTGATTTAGTGCAGCAAACAAAGTAGTAAATAAAATAAAGCAAGACAAAAACAAAGTAAAGAGATTGGAAGTGGAGACTCCCCTTGCAGCGTGTCTTGATCTCCCCGGCAACGGCGCCAGAAAATGTGCTTGATGGCGTGTAACACACACGTTCGTTGGGAACCCCAAGAGGAAGGTATGATGCGCACAGCAGCAAGTTTTCCCTCAGAAAGAAACCAAGGTTTATCGAATCAGGAGGAGCCAAGAAGCACGTTGAAGGTTGATGGCGGCGGGATGTAGTGCGGCGCAACACCAGGGATTCCGGCGCCAACGTGGAACCTGCACAACACAACCAAAGTACTTTGCCCCAACGAAACAGTGAGGTTGTCAATCTCACCGGCTTGCTGTGAACAAAGGATTAACCGTATTGTTTGGAAGATGATTGTTTGCGAAGAACAAGAAACAAGTATTGCAGCAGATTGTATTTATGTAAAAGAATGGACCGGGGTCCACAGTTCACTAGAGGTGTCTCTCCCATAAGATAAATAGCATGTTGGGTGAACAAATTACAGTCGGGCAATTGACAAATAGAGAGGACATGACAATGCACATACATGATATGATAAGTATTGTGAGATTTAATTGGGCATTACGACAAAGTACATAGACCGCTATCCAGCATGCATCTATGCCTAAAAAGTCCACCTTCAGGTTATCATCCGAACCCCTTCCAGTATTAAGTTGCAAACAACAGACAATTGCATTAAGTATGGTGCGTAATGTAATCAATAACTACATCCTCGGACATAGCATCAATGTTTTATCCCTAGTGGCAACGGCACATCCACAACCTTAGAACTTTCTGTCACTGTCCCACATTTAATGGAGGCATGAACCCACTATCGAGCATAAATACTCCTCTTGGAGTTAAGAGCAAAACTTGGCCAGAGCCTCTACTAATAACGGAAAGCATGCAAGATCATAAACAACACATAGGTAATAGATTGATAATCAACATAACATAGTATTCTATCCATCGGATCCCGACAAACACAACATATAGCATTATAGATAGATGATCTTGATCATGTTAGGCAGCTCACAAGATCCAACAATGAAGCACATAAGGAGAAGACGACCATCTAGCTACTGCTATGGACCCATAGTCCAGGGGTGAACTACTCACTCATCACTCCGGAGGCGACCATGGCGGTGAAGAGTCCTCCTGGAGATGATTCCCCCTCCGGCAGGGTGCCGGAGGCGATCTCCTAATCCCCCGAGATGGGATTGGCGGCGGCGGCGTCTCAAGAAGGTTTTCCGTATCGTGGCTCTCGGTACTGGGGGTTTCGCGACGAGGCTTAAGTAGGCTGGAAGGTAGGTCAGGGCCACACGAGGGCCCCACACACCAGGCCGGCGCGGCCAAGGCCCAGGCCGCACCGCTGTGGCGGCGCCCCGTGGCCCCACTTCGTCTCCGGACTTCGGAAGCTTCGTGCAAAAATAGGACCCTGGGCGTTGATTTCGCCCAATTCCGAGAATATTTCCTTTGTAGGATTTCTGAAACCAAAAACAGCAGAAACAGCAACTGGCTCTTCGGTATCTCGTTAATAGGTTAGTGCCGGAAAATGCATAAATATGACATAAAGTATGCATAAAACATGTAGATATCATCAATAATGTGGCATGGAACATAAGAAATTATCGATACGTCGGAGACGTATCAGACACTAATGTTCCCACTTGAGTTAGTTAGCAAATGAAGAGGCTTTTACTAAATGTTTGTGAACTAAAATTGGCTTTATGCAAATAAACTTAGAGCTTAGCACCCCCTTACAATAGTTGATAGTGCTTACATTAGTATTAGTTTAAGTAGTACTTTAAAGTACTCATGGATTTGTCCTCGGCTATTCAAATGGCCAGATCTATGAAGGAGAACAAAGAAAAGAAGAAGATGGATACAGGACGTCCACGACAACCAGGATCACTCCCGACGTCAACAACTGCATGTGTAACAAATGGACCACGACCGCTACTACTTCGCTTCCGCTATGTTTTTTAATTGGATCTCTAGATCCACTATGATGTATTAAGATCGGATCATGTGATCCTTTGTTGTAAGATGATTATGTTGTAATGAATGATGTGTTGTGATATCAATCTATTATGTCTCGCAAAACAATATTCCTGGGATTGCGATGAATGGCATAATCGGCATCTGGACTTAAAAATCCGGGTGTTGACAGCCCCTCTCTCCCTCCTCTCTCCTACGCCGGCTTGGCGAAGCCCTGCATGAATTTCTCCTCCACCAGCACCACCACGTCGTCGTGCTGCTGGGATTATGAGGGGATCTAGTACATCCGCTGCCCCGCTGGAATGGGGAGAGGGCATCATCATCGACACCGTATGTGTGACCGAGTACGGAAGTGTTGCCCGATTGCATCACTGGAAAGGACTACAACACGAACCGGAGTTCATCAAGTGTACATCTAGATCGGTCACGATATCTGATCTCGTTAATACTTTGGATCTACAATGGTTAGTTTCTCATCTATCTCTTTGCATAGAATTCATAGATTGGATCTTGGCTTTTCCACAGATTGGATCTTGGTTTTATTCGTTCTTGCGGTAGAATTTTTTATTTTCTATGCTACGAACACTACAGAACCACGGCCCGAGGATCATTCCGCGGAGGCTGGTTGGATAGCAAGTATGTTTGTGGCTGCAAAAATGACAACTTGCGACGTCTTGGCCACCAGGTTGCCTAACGTGTCCTATGTAAAGGCACACTCGAGGCTTCAATTCTAAACATCTTCGCATGCCGTCCTCGCGCACGTGAGGCAATCGCAACCCGCTCTTGTGATGCAACCACTGCTAGTAACTATGTTGTGCCTTGATGAAGAAGATCGGCGAGAGGATAACTCCACACGTCGTGCACTTGACGCATCAGGACATCGCTTACGCTCAGCGAGATCTGCTTGGTTCTTGTGCAAGGCTTCATGCTTCCGGTGAAGGAGTTTCTGGTATGCCGACAGTTCTTCCTATGTTGATCTCAGCGACATAGGGACTGACTCGTCTACAACTTTTTCACCTTAGCTCAAGCTTCCTTAGAGATGTTGGTGATAGTTTGGTCACCTTCTTCGTCTGTGTTTGATACGTGCATTTTACATCATCAATATAGCTACATATATGATCAGTATGGAATGTTATTTGCCTTATTTAATTATGCATTTTATATGATTTATGGTACTTTCATATAAAGTTCCTTTATTTTTGTTTTAACTTTGTCGGGCAGAAAACACCTTCTTTAGTGTTTTTGACATTCTAGGAGCTACGTGGCTCCAAAAAGGGCAAGGTCAGAGGCCACGCTTCAAAAATTTGGAGACGCACATGCTAGGCCAAAGAATGACCAGAGGGGCCCAACTGACTGGGATATAGGACATGTGGCATGCCATCAGCGCTATCTTGGCCATCGAGAGTCACCTCACCACCTCCTTTCACGTGCCCCCTTATATACCCTAAAAACCTACCTAGCCAGAAGCACGGAGTTTTTCGCGAAACAGAGTGCCACCGCATCCACGATCTTTCTTTCTGGGGTCATACTGATCCTGCTCTCCATGCCGAAGAGGGGGATTTCGAGGGCTTCTTCACCATCACCGCTACCAAAATCATCACCAACAATCATGTGCTCACTCTCCATCATCATGTGTGAGTAGTTATATGTAGTCATGTGAGGTGTATGGGGATTGGATGGGATTGATCATGTAATCATCCATATGTATCAAGATTTGAGGTATTTGTTTTGAGGATCTTCATGTATGAGTGTTGATACACCTTTGCTATGTTTAATGTTTGTTGCTAGTGCCCGAGTGACATGATTTCAGTTCATAACTTCTATTGCCCCATCATGTATATGATTTTGGTATTTAACTGCAAGGTGTATTGCTTATTATTATGGTGAACCTGCGAACCCTAAAGTGATAGTTAAGGAAAACAATGGGAATATGTGATATTTTGAGGATACTTCGTGTTCATGAAGTGTTATTGCTTTGTTCCAGGATATTCGAAAGGATAGACCTTAATTTCCTGTAGTTCCAAGTTGGCCCCTGAAATGGTAAAGATACGTCAAACGATCTATAATTTTTGATGCTCCATGCTTGTTTTACACCAATCCATATATGTTTTGCTTACACCGTTGCACTTTTACATGATTTCTGCACTAACCTATTAACAATATGTCATGCTGCCGTCTCATTTGTATTTCAGAAAAGTTGTACAGGAAATATTCTCGGAATTGGACGAAACAAAAGCCGAAGTCAATATTTTACCAAAACGAAGATGAAGTCCGAATGGGGGTCGGAGAGGCACAATAGGGCGCCCAAAACACCCCTAGGCGCGACCTGGACTTGGACCGTGCCTAGGGTAGGTGTGTGGCCACCAGGCAGCCCACCGACCTAAACCCTCTACCTATTTATACATCTTCTCGGGAAAACCCTGAATATACAAGCCTCCGTCCACGAAGAGTTCAGTAACTCCGCCGCCGTCGCAGACATGATCCGGGGGACAGAAGTCCCTATTCCGGCACGCTGCCGAGACGGGGAATTGCCCCCGAAGCCATCTCCATCGACTCCACCGCCATCTCCATCGCCGTTGCTGACTCCCATGATGAGGAGTGAGTAGTTCTCCCTCGAGGCCTCTACCGGTAGCTATGTGGTTTATCTCTCTCTCATGGTGTGATCTTTATGTGACCATGATCTTTGTAATCTAGATGTCGTTATGCTATTCAAGTGGATTTTACTTATGTGATCTCCTGAGACTCCTTGTCCCACGTGTAAAGGTGACGGTGTGTGCACCGTGTGGTTCTCTTAAGCTATATTTCACAGAATACTTGTTCACTGAATTATGGTTTGAGTTCGATGTCTCTATGAAATTGTGGTGTGTTAGTACCTCCTATGAATTCTCAAAGTGACGGAGTGGGGTGTTCATTAGTACGTGGGAATACATGTTTAAGGTTTGCTTTTACAGCCCTACGCGGTGAATTAGTATTCGTTATTCAACCGGAGAGTAGTTCAGAGTAGCATAGTGAATTGTTTATATTTATATTCCTTTATGATAACATTGCTGAGAGTGTCCACTAGTGAAAGTATGATCCCTAGGCCTTGTTTCCAAACATCAAATCACCGTTTATTTACTGTTTTACAGCATGTTTACGTGCTGCCATATTTATTTCAGATTGTTATTACCACTCATATTCATTCACAACACTTGCATTTTACTATCTCTTCGCCGAACTAGTGCACCTATACATCTGATAAGTGTATTGGGTGTGTTGGGGACACAAAGAGACTTCTTGTATCTTTTATTCACAACACTTCATTAATTGCAAGATTGCTTGAGTGGGATATCTTTGACCTCTACCTCCCTTAGTTCGATAGACCTTGGGTGATCCATTTAAGGGAAACTTCCTGCTGTTCTACAAACCTCTGCACTTGGAGGCCCAACACTGTCTACAAGAATAGAAGCGTGCGTAGACATGAAGATCTTTTCTGGCGTCGTTGCCAGGGAGGTAAGGTAAAAGTTACTCACAACCTCTGGCTACTAAGTCTTTTAGTTGCTGGTGAGTGCTCGAAGTTATTTCCTTTAGATTCTGCAATTATATCTTTTTGTTTCTTATTTTTATTTTCACTAGTTAGGCTTAATGGAAAACAATAAAAAAATTAGAGAGCTTTATAGTATTTATCTTGAGTTATGACATGAGGTGTTTGAAGAGAAAATTAAAAAAACCTATGAAACTTTACTTGCATGCTAGTAGAAATTTTATTACTATGAATTCTTTGAACACCATTATTGCTAATTATATGCAAAAGTCTAAGCTTGGGGAAGCTGGTTTTCATGAGCATGATATTTTTAGTCCCACAAGCACGGAGGAGGAAATTTACTTTATGATACTATGCCTCCAATATATGATGATTACAATGATGATTATGTTATTTTCAGTCCACCTACTATTGAGGAGTGAATTAATTATGATTACAATATGCCTCCTATATTTGATGATTATGGTGATGAGAATAATAATGATAGCTATTTTGTTGAACTAGCAAGAGGGCATCATTGTAGTGTTTGTGTGAAAATAGTCTATATATATGTTTAATGATTTTTGTGGATAGAATAGAAAAGTTATTTATTCATGATTCAATTAATAGAAAATAACTTATCGTATGTTAATATGTAGGACAACTAACTAATGAGAAATGTTATTGCTCCGTGTCGAATTTTGTTTGTATCATTTTGTATATCCGTTTAAAATAAGTGACACTCTTCTGAAAAAAATATGGTATATTTCAAATATAAACGCGTACTCCATGTCCCAATTGGTAATTGGTGCATTGTTTGTGAATATTTATCTTGAATTAAAGGTAGTAAACACAAATAGAAGTAGAAAATAACTTAATCTTAATTTATATTTTTCTTATATTGATAGCCAATTAATATACCGATGATTACTTTTTTAGAAAATTTAGGAACCCCTCAAAGGTAGAACTTTTCATCGGCAAATAGGAATGTTTTGGTCCAAGTCGAGACTCACCTAAATTGATCTGTTAAGATCATTTGGGCATAGTGGCAGTGAGTCTTCAACTCTTGGATACGGAAAAATATTTTAGAAAATTTATTTTTGAAACAACGGTATCCCTTTGCATATTTTGTACTAAACTGAAAAAATGTGTTTTCTCGCGACTATATTTTGTATACTAACTACTAAGCCATAGATACATATAGGTATACATCATACTCAACTTCATAGGATATATTCATTAATTTATACTTGAGATCGTACCATACATTTTTCATCACGTTCAACCTAGCTAGATTTTTTAACCAACGGAGATAGCATGGCTGAATCTAACGTAGAAAAACCTAGAGACAAAATATTTCCACTAATCTAGGCCGATATTTCAAAGATCCGTACACGAGTGCAATGATTACTTTTTTAGAAAATTTAGGAACCCCTCCAAGGCTGAACTTTTCATCAGCAAATAGGAATATTTCGGTCCGAGTCGAGACTCGCCTATAGAAATTGATCCGTTAAGATCAATATGGGCATAGTGGCAGCGAGTCTTCAACTCTTGGATAAGGCAAAATATTTTAGAAAATGTATTTTCGAAACAACGGTATCCCTTTGCATGTTTTGTACTAAACTAAAAAAAATGTGTTTTCTCGGCGACTATATTTTGTATACTCAGGCATAGATACATATAGGTATACATCATACTCAACTTCATAGGATATATTCATTAATTTATACTTGAGATCGTATCATACATTTTTCATCACGTTCAACCTAGCTAGTTTTTCTAACCGACGGAGATAGCATGGCTGAATCTAATTAACGTAGAAAAACATAGAGATAAAATATTTCCACTAATCGAGGCCGATATTTCAAAGATGCGTACGCGTGTGCGTAGGAACTGACAGAGGAAATCAAAACCACTTGTCGCTCAAAATTGGAAGTGGTTGTAAATGAGTTTTTATTTTCAGGGTTTTTTTTAGATTTATGAAAAAAATTGTTTCCGTCGAGTGGAGTTGATGCCATATAGGCGAACCATTATTTTCTGTATGTCTGTGTCGTGGATTTAGCAATTTTTGTTAACATGATATTACAAAGATCGGTACGCGCGTGCGATGATTACTTTTTAAGAAAATTTAGGAACCCCTCGAAGGCAGAACTTTTCATCGGCAAATAAGAATGTTCCGGTCCAAGTCGAGACTCACCTATAGAAATTGATCCGTTAAGATCATTTGGGCATAGTGGTAGCGAGTCTTCAACTCTTGGATATGGAAAAATATTTTAGAAAATGTATTTTTGAAACAACGGTATTACTTTGCATGTTTTGTACTATTCTAAAAAAATGTGCTTGCTCGCGACTATATTTTGTATACTCAGGCATAGATACATATAGGTATACATCATACTCAACTTTATAGGATATATTCATTAATTTATACTTGAGATCGTACCATACATTTTTAATCACATTCAACCTTGCTAGCTTTTTGAACCGACGGAAATAGCAAGGCTGAATCTAACGTAGAAAACCTAGAGATAAAATATTTTCACTAATCTAGGCCGATATTTCAAAGATCCATACGCGCGTGCGTAGGAACATACATAGGGAATCAAAACCACGGTGTCGCTCAAAATTGGAAGTGGTTGTAGATGATTTTTTATTTTTGGATTTTTTTCTTAGATTTATGAAAAAAAATTGTTTCCGTCAAGTGGAGTTGATGCCATATAGGCGAACCTTTATTTTCTATCTGTCCGTGTCGTGGATTTAGCAATTTCTGTTAGGAATATGATGGAGTTATGTACTTAACTAGGGTTTAGTACAATTCTTGCAATTTACGTTCGGAACCATGTTAGAGTTTCCTTTTTACTAAATGTGTTTTTTTGTGTGTAAGTAGCATCTACTAAACGTGTTGGTGGTATGATTTTCTTTCCACATCTTATGCAAAACCTGAGTAACCTATTTCTGTAGATGCAGCTGGACATGTCCCTAGGTGCCATGGAATTTTTTTAGTTACATATATCTGGATAGGTCTGTCTCGTACGGAAACCATTTCAATTACTTTACCAATAGTAAGGAACCTATCGTGAGAAACCGATCCGCCGGCCGGTACGTTATCTATTTTCTTATTCCTAAAGAACGTTTGTACCATTATGTGCCATAAATTCACTTCTGTGCACGTACAATATTGTACGTAACACTTTTTATTTTTAATCTCAGACGTTCAAATAAATATCATAGGTTTATATTTTTAAAGCATATGCGGATTAACCTGGTGTCTCGAAAAACACTCTTATTTTGCTTTTAGTATATAATAGATTTGCTTCCACTACAATTAATAAGAATGACTATGCTTATGTGAGGAGTAATAATTATTTTATGCATGTGGCTCATGATAAGAATGTTTTATGTGATAGTTATATTGTTGATTTTATTCATGATGCTACTGAAAGTTATTATGAGAGAGGAAAATATGGTTGCATAACTTTTCATGCTACTAAAAAGCTCTCTATATGCTAATTTTTTTGAAGTTGCACTTATTTTGCTTTCCTATGCTTGTTACTATGTGTTTCTTTGATTTATTTTCTTACAAGATTCTTAAGCATAGGAAGTGGGTTAGACTTAAATGTGTTTCGTATTTTCTCCTTGATACTCTCTTTTACTTCAATTCATATTTCTTATGTGAGCATCTTCTCAAACTACTGTGCATAGCTGAAAGACATTAATTAAAGAAAAACGCTTATGTGAGACAACCCATTGTTTTATTTCTAGAATTTTTCTTTTGTTGAGCCTTGAAAGTTATTACCTCTGTAATAACCTATCCTTATCATTTTTATTTCGTTTTTGTGCCACAAATAGCCTCTAATAGAAAGAAAGTAGGATTTGGGGAAGCTGCTGTCCTGAAACAGATTCTGTGCTGTTACCATGAAAATTCGTAAAAATATCCAGGGAGGAACTTTGAGCTTCCGTTTTTTACGCATATGCCTCAGGTTATTATCTAACTTTCGTTAGTTTACCACTTTTCGAGATAAGCAACAGAGGATTTTCTAAAAAATTGATCTTTACCAGCTGTTCTGTTTTGACATATTTCTGCACTATTTGCATTTGCTTCTTAAATCTCTTTCTTTTTTAGTTCTTTTGATCAAAGATATTTTTTAAAGGTTGCTACAGTAGCTTACGATTTAATAGATGTTTGATATATGTTAGTACTGAACCCAAGTGAATTTGTTTATTTTGATTGTACTAATGCTGCTAACAAAGAATTGTGTGAAGTTTTGTATGAAGAAAGTTTTCAAGTGTAGGGAGAGAAGAATGATGTGATGAGATGAAGAATGAACAAAAGCTCAAGCTTGGGAATTCCTATGCACCCCAAGAAATATCCAAGAGGTACAAACGTCAAAGCTTGGGGATGCCTAGGGCATCCACTTCTTCATCAACAAAGCATCAGATCATCTTTCAAGACGCTATATTTTTATTGCTTCATATAGTATGTGTTATTCTTGGAGCGTCTTTATTTTTGTTTTTAGTTTAGTTTTGTTTCGTTTGTTGTAGCATATGGTTGTATTCTAGTATTCTTGTGTGGTAGAGAGACACGCTCCGTTTTAATTGCATAAAATACTCTAGTTTTCGCTCTTATTGTTCTGCGGGTGTTCTAATTTGCTAGTACTACATTTGGCTCTTGGATTTATATTATTATTTTGTTCAGAGCTTGTTAGTTTTATTTATTAAGGTATGATTAGCTCTCTGGTCCATAATGCATTTTATCTCTGAGAGTTATTTCAAATAAGTTGATTGGTGTTGGATACCAGTAAAATATTTCATGACTATAGTGATGCAAAAGGAAGCTTGTCTAGAGTGTGGAATATAATTTGGCATGTCATGGGTTATTCATGTCATATGATTAGTATTTATTGTTGTAGAATGACTTGTTTCAAATGGCTGAGAGTGCATAATGTGTCATTGGAAGAATCATGTATTGTTTCCATCGTAAAAGCATAACATTGTGGTATTCTCCTTTGATGGTTTATTGGGTTGACTTGGTGCATACTCATACCATGTTATGACTATAACCAGTCCACTAAAGCCTCTATGATCATTTAGTTTTTTGATTTGTAATATCACTTTATAATTTGATTGATAATTGATACGTCTCCAACGTATCTATAATTTCTGATGTTCCATGCTTGTTTTATGACAATACCGACATGTTTTGTTCACACTTTATGTCATTATTATGCGTTTTCCGAACTAACCTATTGACGAGATGCCGAAAGGCCAGTTGCTGTTTTCTGCTGTTTTTGGTTCCAGAAGGGCTCGCAATATTCTCTGAATTGGACGAAATCAACGCCAAACCTCCTATTTTTTCCTGAAGGCTCCACCAAGGAGAGTCGGAGGAGAGCCAGGGGGCCCCACACCATAGGGCCGCGCGGGCTGGACCCTCGGCCGCGCCGGCCTAGGGTGAGGCCACCCCCGTCAGCCTCCTCCGCGCCGCCTCTTCGCCTATAAAACCCCTTTCGACCCAAAAACGCAAGTACCAATTGACGAAACTCCGTAAAGACTCCAGGGCGCCGCCACCGTCGCGAAACTCCAATTCGGGGGACGAACTCGTTCCGGCACCCTGCCGGACGGGGAATTGCCCCCGAGTCATCTCCACCGCTCTCCACTGCCATATTCACCGCCATCGCTGTCTCCATGATGAGGAGGTAATAATCCACCCCGAGGCCGAGGCTCCGCCTTAGCTATGTGGTTAATCTCTCCCATGTACCTCAATACAATAATCTCATGAGTCTTTACATGATTGAGATTCATATGAGTTTTGTATCACTATTTATCTATGTGCTACTCTAGTGATGTTATTAAAGTATTCTATTCCTCTGCACGTGTAATGGTGACAGTGTGTGCATCCGTGTTAGTACTTGGCGTAGGCTATGATCATGATCTCTGTAGATTTGCTTGATGCGTGTGGTTGGCACGTCCGTTGGGAACCCCAAGAGGAAGGTGTGATGCGCACAACGGCAAGTTTCCCTCAGCAAGAAACCAAGGTTTAATCGGACCAGTAGGAGTCAAGAAGCACGTTGAAGGTTGATGGCGGCGGATGTATGCGGCGCAACACCAGGGATTCCGGCAACGTGGAACTTGTACAACACAACCAAAGTACTTTGCCCCAACGAAACAGTGAGGTTGTCAATCTCACCGGCTTGCTGTAACAAAGGATTAACCGTATTGTGTGGAAGATGATTGTCTTAAAACAGAATAGTATTAGTAGATTGTATTTAAGAAGAGAATTGGACCGGGTCCACAATTCACTAGAGGTGTCTCTCCCATAAGACAAGCAGCATGTTGGGTGAACAAATTACATTGGGCAATTGACAAATAAAGAGAGCATGACAATGCACATACATATCATGATGAGTATAGTGAGATTTAATTGGGCATTACGACAAAGTACATAGACCGCCATCCAACTGCATCTATGCCTAAAAAGTCCACCTTCAGGTTATCATCCGAACCCCCTCCAGTATTAAGTTGCAAAGCAACAGACAATTGCATTAAGTATGGTGCGTAATGTAATCAACAACTACATCCTTAGACATAGCATCAATGTTTTATCCCTAGTGGCAACAAGCAACACAACCTTAGAACTTTCTGTCACTGTCCCAGATTCAATGGAGGCATGAACCCACTATCGAGCATAAGTACTCCCTCTTGGAGTTACAAGCATCTACTTGGCCAGAGCATCTACTAGTAACGGAGAGCATGCAAGATCATAAACAACATGTAGATATAACTTTGATAATCAACATAACAAGTATTCTCTATTCATCGGATCCCAACAAACGCAACATATAGAATTACAGATAGATGATCTTGATCATGTTAGGCAGCTCACAAGATCCGACAATGATAGCACAATGGGGAGAAGACAACCATCTAGCTACGCTATGGACCCATAGTCCAGGGGTAGACTACTCACACATCACACCGAGGCGGCCATGGCGGCGCACGGTCCTCCGGAGATGATTCCTCTCCGTAGGGTGCCGGAGGCGATCTCCGGATCCCCGAGATGGGATCGGCGTTGGCGGCGTCTCTGGAAGGTTTTCCGTATCGTGGCTCTCGGTACTGGGGGTTTCGTCACCGGAGGCTTTAAGTAGGCGGAAGGGCAAGTCGAGAGGCGGCACGGGGCCCACACCATAGGCCAGCGCGGCCAGGGTGGGGCCGCGCCGCCCTAGGGTTTGGCCACCCCGTGGCCCCTCTTCGTCTCGTCTTCGGACTTCTGGAAGCTTCGTGGAAAAATAGGCCCCTGGGCTTTGATTTCGTCCAATTCCGAGAATATTTCCTTACTAGGATTTCTGAACCAAAAACAAACAGCAACTGGCACTTCGGCATCTTGTTAATAGGTTAGTTCAGAAAATGCATAATATATAAAGTGTGCATAAAACATGTAGATAACATCAATAATGTGGCATGGAACATAAGAAATTATCGATACGTCGGAGACGTATCAGCATCCCCAAGCTTAGTCCGAGCAGGTAAAACGATAACACAGATAATTTCTGGAGTGACATGCCATCATAATCTTGATCATACTATTTGTAAAGCATATGTAGTGAATGCAGCGATCAAAACAATGTATATGACATGAGTAAACAAGTGAATCATAAAGCAAAGACTTTTCATGAATAGCACTTCAAGACAAGCATCAATAAGTCTTGCATAAGAGTTAACTCATAAAGCAATAATTCAAAGTAAAGGCATTGAAGCAACACAAGAAGATTAAGTTTCAGCGGTTGCTTTCAACTTGTAACATGTATATCTCATGGATATTGTCAACATAGAGTAATATAATAAGTGCAATAAGCAAGTATGTAGGAATCAATGCACAGTTCACACAAGTGTTTGCTTCTTGAGGTGGAGAGAAATAGGTGAACTGACTCAACATTGAAAGTAAAAGAATGGTCCTCCATAGAGGAAAAGCATCGATTGCTATATTTGTGCTAGAGCTTTGATTTTGAAAACATGAAACAATTTTGTCAACGGTAGTAATAAAGCATATGCATCATGTAAATTATATCTTATAAGTTGCAAGCCTCATGCATAGTGTACCAATAGTGCCCGCACCTTGTCCTAATTAGCTTGGACTACCTGGATTATCACCGCAATACATATGCTTTAACCAAGTATCACAAAGGGGTACCTCTATGCCGCCTGTACAAAGGTCTAAGGAGAAAGCTCGCATTTGGATTTCTCGCTTTGATTATTCTCAACTTAGACATCCATACCGGGACAACATAGACAACAGATAATGGACTCCTCTTTTAATGCTTTAAGCATTCAACAACAATTAATTCTTTTCTCATTAGAGATTTGAGGATGTTTGTCCAAAACTGAAACTTCCACCATGGATCATGGCTTTAGTTAGCGGCCCAATGTTCTTCTCTAACAATATGCATGCTCAAACCATTCAACTCAGTGTAGATCGCCCTTACTTCAGACAAGACGAACATGCATAGCAACTCACATGAAATTCAACAAAAAGTTGATGGCGTCCCCAAGAACATGGTTATCGCACAACAAGCAACTTAATAAGAGATAAAGTGCATAATTACATATTCAATACCACAATAGTTTTTAAGCTATTTGTCCCATGAGCTATATATTGCAAAGGTGAATGATGGAATTTTAAAGGTAGCACTCAAGCAATTTACTTTGGAATGGCGGAAAATACCATGTAGTAGGTAGGTATGGTGGACACAAATGGCATAGTGGTTGGCTCAAGTATTTTGGATGCATGAGAAGTATTCCCTCTCGATACAAGGTTTAGGCTAGCAAGGCTTATTTGAAACAAACACAAGGATGAACCGGTGCAGCAAAACTCACATAAAAGACATATTGAAAACATTATAAGACTCTACACCGTCTTCCTTGTTGTTCAAACTCAATACTAGAAATTATCTAGACCTTAGAGAAACCAAATATGCAAACCAAATTTAGCATGCTCTATGTATTTCTTCATTAATGGGTGCAAAGCATATGATGCAAGAGCTTAATCATGAGCACAACAATTGCCAAGTATCACTTTACCCAAGACATTAATAGCAATTACTACATGTATCATTTTCCAATTCCAACCATATAACAATTTAACGAAGGAGAAACTTCGCCATGAATACTATGAGTAGAAACCAAGGACATACTTGTCCATATGCTACAGCGGAGCGTGTCTCTCTCCCATAAAGTGAATGCTAAGATCCATTTTATTCAAACAAAACAAAAAACAAAAACAAACCGACGCTCCAAGAAAAAGCACATAAGATGTGATGGAATAAAATGTAGTTTCAGGGAGGAACCTGATAATGTTGTCGATGAAGAAGGGGATGCCTTGGGCATCCCCAAGCGTAGACGCTTGAGTCTTCTTAATATATGCAGGGGTGAACCACCGGGGCATCCCCAAGCTTAGAGCTTTACCTCCTTGATCATGTTGCATCATACTCCTCTCTTGATCCTTGAAAACTTCCTCCACACCAAACTCGAAACAACTCATTAGAGGGTTAGTGCACAATATAAATTAACATATTCAGAGGTGACACAATCATTCTTAACACTTCTGGACATTGCATAATGCTACTGGATATTAGTGGATCAAAGAAATTCATCCAACATAGCAAAAGAGGCAATGCGAAATAAAAGGCAGAATCTGTCAAAACAGAACAGTTTATATTGACGAATTTTAAAATGGCACCAGACTTGCTCAAATGAAAATGCTCAAATTGAATGAAAGTTGCGTACATATCTGAGGATAACTCACGTAAATTGGCATAATTTTCTGAGCTACCTACAGGGAGGTGGACCCATTCGTGACAGCAAAGAAATCTGGAACTGCGCAGTAATCCAAATCTAGTACTTACTTTTCTATCAACGGCTTAACTTGGCACAACAAAACACAAAACTAAGATAAGGAGAGGTTGCTACAGTAGTAAACAACTTCCAAGACACAAAATAAAAACAAAGTACTGTAGGTAAAAACATGGGTTGTCTCCCATAAGCGCTTTTCTTTAACGCCTTTCAGCTAGGCGCAGAATGTGTATCAAGTATTATCAAGAGACGAAGTGTCAACCTTACCTTGGGCTTTACCCTTACCTTTCTTATTGTTTTTCTTTCCCTTTGGTTTAGGAAATATATGATTTCCCCCTGGTATAGAGGTGAATTTCAGAGTGCCTTCTCCAACATCAATGACTGCTCCCAATAGTTTCAGCAGGGATCTTCCGAGTGTGAGTTTTCCTGTTTCAACAACAAGATAATCAATGGATATTGTTCTTCCAAGAATGGTTGTATGCACACCTGCGGCTATTCCTTTAGGAATTATAGTAGAGTTATCAATGAGAGTTATTTCTTCTCCTCCTTCCTCAACTCCCCAAAGTTTCAAAGATTTATAAATACTTTCAGGCATAAGGCAAAATTCATACATAATATCACAGTAGGCATGGAGAGTTCGATCACCGATAACAATTTTAACAGCAGGATCCCACAATGAGAGTTTAGAGTTCACTAAAACTTGTTCAAGACGATTACGAACGTGGCAATAGTTATCATCCAAGCGAGATGTACTTATCTCGAGATTGTTTAATCTACTATATATGCTAGTGAGGGCTGAATCAAAGTTATTAGCTGAATCATGTGATGCAACCAACTTCTTTATGGCATTAAAAGCTTGATCCCCATTGCAATGAAGGAAATCTCCTCCCACTAAAGTATCCAAAGCATATCTATAGCGAATCATAAGACCAAAATAAAAATTACTAAGGAGCAAACTTAGAGTCATTTGAGGTTCAGTTTTACGATAAGAAGTAAAAATTCTAGACCAAGCATCCTTAAAACTCTCCTCATCCCCTTGTTTAAAAGTGAAGACTAATTCTTCAGGCGAAGAAGTAACAGGTTCAGAGCTAGACATGGTAACAAAAGTAACTAATTTTTTTGTATTTTTAATATAGAGTGCAAGACAATAGAGCAAACTAGATAAAGTAAATGCAAGTAAACTAATTTTTTTGTGTTTTTGATATAGCAAACAAGATAGCAAATAAAGTAAAACTAGCAACTAATTTTTTTGTATTTTGATTTAGTGCAGCAAACAAAGTAGTAAATAAAACTAAGCAAGACAAAAACAAAGTAAAGAGATTGAGAAGTGGAGACTCCCCTTGCAGCGTGTCTTGATCCGGCAACGGCGCCAGAAATTTGCTTGATGCGTGTGGTTGGCACGTCCGTTGGGAACCCCAAGAGGAAGGTGTGATGCGCACAAAAGCAACCCTCAGGAAGAAACCAAGGTTTAATCGGACCAGTAGGAGTCAAGAAGCACGTTGAAGGTTGATGGCGGCGGGATGTAGTGCGGCGCAACACCTGGGATTCCGCGCGCAACGTGGAACCTGCACAACACAACCAAAGTACTTTGCCCCAACGAAACAGTGAGGTTTTCAATCTCACCGGCTTGCTGTAACAAAGGATTAACCGTATTGTGTGGAAGATGATTGTTTGCAGAAAACAGTAGAACAAGTATTGCAGTAGATTGTATTTCAGAAAGAGAATTGGACCGGGGTCCACAGTTCACTAGAGGTGTCTCTCCCATAAGACAAGCAGCATGTTGGGTGAACAAATTACAGTTGGGCAATTGACAAATAAAGAGAGCATGACAATGCACATACATATCATGATGAGTATAGTGAGATTTAATTGGGCATTACGACAAAGTACATAGACCGCCATCCAACCGCATCTATGCCTAAAAAGTCCACCTTCAGGTTATCATCCGAACCCCCTCCAGTATTAAGTTGCAAAGCAACAGACAATTGCATTAAGTATGGTGCGTAATGTAATCAACAACTACATCCTTAGACATAGCATCAATGTTTTATCCCTAGTGGCAACAGCACAACACAACCTTAGAACTTTCTCACACCGTCCTGTGATGCATGAACCCACTATCGAGCATAAGTACTCCCTCTTGGAGTTACAAGCATCTACTTGGCCAGAGCATCTACTAGTAACGGAGAGCATGCAAGATCATAAACAACACGTAGATATAACTTTGATAATCAACATAACAAGTATTCTCTATTCATCGGATCCCAACAAACGCAACATATAGAATTACAGATAGATGATCTTGATCATGTTAGGCAGCTCACAAGATCCGACAATGATAGCACAATGGGGAGAAGACAACCATCTAGCTACTGCTATGGACCCATAGTCCAGGGGTAGACTACTCACACATCACACCGGAGGCGACCATGGCGGCGTAGAGTCCTCCGGGAGATGATTCCCCTCTCCGGCAGGGTGCCGGAGGCGATCTCCCGGATCCCCCGAGATGGGATCGGCGTTGGCGGCGTCTCTGGAAGGTTTTCCGTATCGTGGCTCCTCACTGGGGGTTTCGTCACGGAGGCTTTAAGTAGGCGGAAGGGCAAGTCAAGAGGCGGCACGGGGGCCCACACCAGGCCGGCGCGGCCAGGGTGGCTGCGCCGCCCTAGGGTTGGCCACCCCGTGTCTTCTTCGTCTCGCCTTCGACTTCTGGAAGCTTCGTGGAAAAATAGGCCCCCGGGCTTTGATTCGTCCGATTCCGAGAATATTTCTTACTAGGATTTCTGAAACCAAACAGCAGAAAACAGGAACCGGCACTTCGGCATCTTGTTAATAGGTTAGTTCCAAAATGCACGAATATGACATAAAGTGTGCATAAAACATGTAGATAACATCAATAATGTGGCATGGAACATAAGAAATTATCGATACGTCGGAGACGTATCATGAAGTTAACTATTGCTATGATGGTATTGATGTGATCTATTCCTCCTACATAGTGTGAAGGTGACAGTGTGCATGCTATGTTAGTACTTGGTTTAGTCGTGTTGATCTTTCATGCACTCTAAGGTTATTTAAATATGAACATTGAATTGTGGAGCTTGTTAACTCCGGCATTGAGGGTTCGTGTAATCCTACGCAATGGTGTTCATCATCCAACAAGAGAGTGTAGAGTATGCATTTATCTATTCTGTTATGTGATCAATGTTGAGAGTGTCCACTAGTGAAAGTATGATCCCTAGGCCTTGTTCCTAAATATCGCTATCGCGCTTGTTTACTCGTTTTCTCGTTACTACCGTCGCATTACCGCTTGTTTACTGTCCCCGGGCAAAGCACTTTTCCGGTGCCGTTGCTACTACTTATTTATACCCGTATTTCACTATCTCTTCGCTCGAACTAGTGCACCTATTAGGTGTGTTGGGGACACAAGAGACTTCTGCTTTGTGTTGCAGTGGTTGCATGAGAGGGATATCTTTGACCTCTTCCTCCCCGAGTTCGATAAACCTTGGGTGATCCACTTAAGGGAAAACTTGTCACTGTTCTACAAACCTCGCTTCTTGAGGCCCAACACTGCCAGAAAAGGAGGGGGCGAGACATCAAGCTTTATTTTCTGCCGTTGCTCGGGGAGGAAAGGTAAAAGGCACTCATACTTCGGTTCCAGGTAACAGTACTTTTCTGGCGCCATTGTGTTTGTGCTCGAAGCTATTTCCTTTAGATCCTGCAATTGCATCTTTTTGTTTCTTGTTTACACTAGTTAGGCATAATGGACAACAATGAGCTTCTTACTTTATTTCCAGATTTAAGACATGGATGGTTTGATCCGAAAATTAAAAAACCCATGGAACATGTTAGCATGAATACTTTGAACACCATTGTTGCTAATACTATGGATAAGTCTAAGCTTGGGGAAGCTAGTTTATATAAAAATAATCTTTTTTGCTCCTCAGCTTTGGAAGAAATATTTTGCTCTGATAATGCTTTATCTCCCATATGCGATAATTCTAATGATGCTTCTGATATTTTAAATCCACCTGCTGAAAGTATTCCGTATAAAATACCTATGAAAATTATTGAACGTGTTATGGATAACCGCTATAAAGGGGATGGAACTGTCCATCCTGGAGATCATTTACTGTTTTTGCATGAATTATGCGGGTTATTCAAGTGTGCAGGTATCTCTATGGATGAAGTGAGGAAGAAGCTATTCTCTGTTTCGCTGTCTGGTAAAGCGGCGCATTGGTATAAATTGTTGGAGAATAGTCATTCTCTTGGTTGGGAGGAAATTGCATCTCTCTTTTATTCTAAATTTTATCCTCCTCATGAAGTGCATATTGATAGGAATTATATTTATAACTTTTATCCTCGTGATGGAGAGAGTATTTCTCAAGCGTGGGGGAGATTGAAGTCACTAATGCTCAAATGTCCCATTCATGAGCTCCCCCGTAATGTTATTGTTAACAATTTTTATGCGAGGCTTTCAGGACAACACAAGGACTATCTGGATGCCTGTTCGGAGGGATCTTTCACAAGCAAGGAGGTTGAAGCTAGGTGGGATCTTCTTGATCGGATTGAGGACAACGCTGAAGGATGGGAGAACGACAAAGGTAAAGAGTCAGGTATAAATTATGATTATGAATGCATTGAAGCTTTTATGGATACCGATAAATTTCGAAATATGAGTGCTACTTATGGTCTTGACTCTCAAGTTGCTGCAAATCTTTATAAAGCCTTTGCTTCTCATTTTGAATTGCCTAAAAAGAATTTTGATAAGTATCATGAACCTTTTAAAGAGGCTTGCATGAAGAATGAAATTGTTGTTAATTATTGCAATAAGCATGCTCAAACTCCTAAGAATGCTATTTCCTATAAGCATGTTAATTTTTGTGGAATACATAGACCTTGTGGAATTAATCAAATCAAAGATGAATATTGTATCCATCATGCTAATGAAAAAACTAGAAAGTGGTTTAGGGCTCTAGATGATCTTGGTAAAAAAGTTTGTGCCCTCTATCCTTTTATTTGTGAAGTTTGCCATGAAGTGGGTCATTTTAATTTTCAATGCTCCTCCAATGATAATTTGAACCCAATGAGTGCTGCAAATTTGTATTGTGATGATGAAATTACTCCTAATCAGCATGATGAACTTACTTTATTTTTGGGGTGTGAAGAACTGTCGAGAAAAATCTCTTTGTTACATATGAGTGATCTTGATATTGATGATGTCCTGCATGGGTGTTTTTCTTATTGCATTGATAATAGCCATACAAATACTTACATACAAAATATTTTAGAAGATGACACCTTGCCAAAATATGATAGGACCGCTGTGTGTTTTCAACTAATTAATGAAAAGGAGGGATCCTCCCAAGTTTCTTCTATTGTTTCTGAAAGTAAATCAGGTTATGCGGACAAGCCACCCTTCAAGCCTCTTCCTCCTAAAGAAGGGAACGAGGAGAAGGAAGAGAAGAAGAAGAAGAAGAAGAAGAAGGGAACGAAGAAGAAGAAGAAGAAGAAGGAGAATAAAAAGAAAGAGGTAACGGCGTATCCCCGCGTGAATGAGATAACGCTAGGTAACCGTAAGTATGTTGCTCCTAATAATTATTGTGATAATGAATCTGAATACGATGATCTTCCTATGCCCTTTACATACATTAGCGATCATGATTTGAATGAGCACACTACTTTTGATATTGCAAATCTCTGGGAAACTAATTCTGAAAATGATGATGATAATAATTGCCATAGTGTCAGTGCTATCCATGCTTCCTCCCATAATGATATAGAAAGCTCTAAGCTTGGGGAAGAGGTGTTTGAAAATCCTTTTGCTACTGGTCATTATGTTCTTGATACATCTCCTTCTAATAACAATGATGGTATGGTCATAGATAAACCGACTGTGAAAGATAACTATTCTATTTCTTATGATGACACTGTGCCTCCGATCTTTGATGATTATTATAAAGAATGCTATGATATAGGTTATAACTATCCTTATGAAACTTGTCATAGTCATGATTGGATTATGATGACGCGTAAAGCACACGCTCGTTGGGAACCCCAAGTGGAAGGTGTGATGCGTACAGCAAGAAGTTTCCCTCAGCAAGAAACCAAGGTTTATCGAACCAGGAGGAGTCAAGAAGCACGTTGAAGGTTGATGGCGGGATGTAGTGCGGCGCAACACCAGGGATTCCGGCGCCAACGTGGAACCTGCACAACACAACCAAAGTACTTTGCCCCAACGAAACAGTGAGGTTGTCAATCTCACCGGCTTGCTGTAACAAAGGATTAACCGTATTGTGTGGAAGATGATTGTTTGCGTGAAACAGTAGAACAAGTATTGCAGTAGATTGTATTTCAAGAAAGAGAATTGGACCGAGGTCCACAGTTCACTAGAGGTGTCTCTCCCATAAGACAAACAAACATGTTGGGTGAACAAATTACAGTTGGGCAATTGACAAATAAAGAGAGCATGACCATGCACATACATATCATGATGAGTATAGTGAGATTTAATTGGGCATTACGACAAAGTACATAGACCGCCATCCAACCGCATCTATGCCTAAAAAGTCCACCTTCAGTTATCATCCGAACCCCCTCCAGTATTAAGTTGCTAACAACAGACAATTGCATTAAGTATTGCGCGTAATGTAACTAGTGACTACATCCTTGAACATAGCACTAATGTTTTATCCCTAGTGGCAATAGCACATCCATAACCTTAGAGGTTCTTGTCACCCCTCCAGATTCACGGAGACATGAACCCACTATCGAGCATAAATACTCCCTCTTGGAGTTACTAGCATCAACTTGGCCAGAGCATCTACTAATAACGGAGAGCATGCAAGATCATAAACAACACATAGATATAACTTTGATAATCAACATAACAAGTATTCTCTATTCATCGGATCCCAACAAACGCAACATATAGAATTACAGATAGATGATCTTGATCATGTTAGGCAGCTCACAAGATCCGACAATGATAGCACAATGGGGAGAAGACAACCATCTAGCTACTGCTATGGACCCATAGTCCAGGGGTAGACTACTCACACATCACACCGGAGGCGACCATGGCGGCGTAGAGTCCTCCGGGAGATGATTCCCCTCTCGGTGCCGAGGCGATCTCCTGGATCCCCCGAGATGGGATCGGCGTTGCGGCGTCTCTGGAAGGTTTTCCCGTATCGTGGCTCTCGGTCGGGGGTTTCGTCACGGAGGCTTTAAGTAGGCGGAAGGGCAGTCCGAGGGGGCACAGGCCCCATGACAGGCGGTGCGGCCGGGGGCCGCGCCGCCTAGGGTTTGGGCACCGTGGCCCCACTTCGTTTCGTCTTCGGACTTCGGAAGCTTCGGAAAAATAGGCCTCGGGCGTTGATTTCGTCCAATTCCGAGAATATTTCCTTACTAGGATTTCTGAAACCAAAAACAGCAGAAAACAGGAACTGGCACTTCGGCATCTTGTTAATAGGTTAGTTCCAAAATGCACGAATATGACATAAAGTGTGCATAAAACATGTAGATAACATCAATAATGTGGCATGGAACATAAGAAATTATCGATACGTCGGAGACGTATCAGCATCCCCAAGCTTAGTTCTGCTCGTCCCGAGCAGGTAAAACGATAACACAGATAATTTCTGGAGTGACATGCCATCATAATCTTGATCATACTATTTGTAAAGCATATGTAGTGAATGCAGCGATCAAAACAATGTATATGACATGAGTAAACAAGTGAATCATAAAGCAAAGACTTTTCATGAATAGCACTTCAAGACAAGCATCAATAAGTCTTGCATAAGAGTTAACTCATAAAGCAATAATTCAAAGTAAAAGCATTGAAGCAACACAAAAGAAGATTAAGTTTCAGCGGTTGCTTTCAACTTGTAACATGTATATCTCATGGATATTGTCAACATAGAGTAATATAATAAGTGCAATAAGCAAATATGTAGGAATCAATGCACAGTTCACACAAGTGTTTGCTTCTTGAGGTGGAGAGAAATAGGTGAACTGACTCAACATTGAAAGTAAAAGAATGGTCCTCCATAGAGGAAAAGCATCGATTGCTATATTTGTGCTAGAGCTTTGATTTTGAAAACATGAAACAATTTTGTCAACGGTAGTAATAAAGCATATGCATCATGTAAATTATATCTTATAAGTTGCAAGCCTCATGCATAGTGTACCAATAGTGCCCGCACCTTGTCCTAATTAGCTTGGACTACCTGGATTATCACCGCAATACATATGCTTTAACCAAGTATCACAAAGGGGTACCTCTATGCCGCCTGTACAAAGGTCTAAGGAGAAAGCTCGCATTTGGATTTCTCGCTTTTGATTATTCTCAACTTAGACATCCATACCGGGACAACATAGACAATAGATAATGGACTCCTCTTTTAATGCTTTAAGCATTCAACAACAATTAATTCTTTTCTCATTAGAGATTTGAGGATTTTTGTCCAAAACTGAAACTTCCACCATGGATCATGGCTTTAGTTAGCGGCCCAATGTTCTTCTCTAACAATATGCATGCTCAAACCATTCAACTCAGTGTAGATCGCCCTTACTTCAGACAAGACGAACATGCATAGCAACTCACATGAAATTCAACAATGAAAAGTTGATGGCGTCCCCAGAACATGGTTATCGCGCAACAAGCAACTTAATAAGAGATAAAGTGCATAATTACATATTCAATACCACAATAGTTTTTAAGCTATTTGTCCCATGAGCTATATATTGCAAAGGTGAATGATGGAATTTTAAAGGTAGCACTCAAGCAATTTACTTTGGAATGGCGGAAAATACCATGTAGTAGGTAGGTATGGTGGACACAAATGGCATAGTGGTTGGCTCAAGTATTTTGGATGCATGAGAAGTATTCCCTCTCGATACAAGGTTTAGGCTAGCAAGGCTTATTTGAAACAAACACAAGGATGAACCGGTGCAGCAAAACTCACATAAAAGACATATTGAAAACATTATAAGACTCTACACCGTCTTCCTTGTTGTTCAAACTCAATACTAGAAATTATCTAGACCTTAGAGAAACCAAATATGCAAACCAAATTTTAGCATGCTCTATGTATTTCTTCATTAATGGGTGCAAAGCATATGATGCAAAAGCTTAATCATGAGCACAACAATTGCCAAGTATCACATTACCCAAGACATTAATAGCAATTACTACATGTATCATTTTCCAATTCCAACCATATAACAATTTAACGAAGGAGAAACTTCGCCATGAATACTATGAGTAGAAACCAAGGACATACTTGTCCATATGCTACAGCGGAGCGTGTCTCTCTCCCATAAAGTGAATGCTAGGATCCATTTTATTCAAACAAAACAAAAACAAAAACAAACCGACGCTCCAAAGCACATAAGATGTGACGGAATAAAAATATAGTTTCAGGGGAGGAACCTGATAATGTTGTCGATGAAGAAGGGGATGCCTTGGGCATCCCCAAGCTTAGACGCTTGAGTCTTCTTAATATATGCAGGGGTGAACCACCGGGGCATCCCCAAGCTTAGAGCTTTCACTCTCCTTGATCATGTTGCATCATACTCCTCTCTTGATCCTTGAAAACTTCCTCCACACCAAACTCGAAACAACTCATTAGAGGGTTAGTGCACAATATAAATTAACATATTCAGAGGTGACACAATCATTCTTAACACTTCTGGACATTGCATAATGCTACTGGACATTAGTGGATCAAAGAAATTCATCCAACATAGCAAAAGAGGCAATGCGAAATAAAAGGCAGAATCTGTCAAAACAGAACAGTTCGTATTGACGAATTTTAAAATGGCACCAGACTTGCTCAAATGAAAATGCTCAAATTGAATGAAAGTTGCGTACATATCTGAGGATCATGCACGTAAATTGGCTTAATTTTATGAGCTACCTACAGGGAGGTGGACCCAGATTCGTGACAGCAAAGAAATCTGGAACTGCGCAGTAATCCAAATCTAGTACTTACTTTTCTATCAACGGCTTAACTTGGCACAACAAAACACAAAACTAAGATAAGGAGAGGTTGCTACAGTAGTAAACAACTTCCAAGACACAAAATAAAAACAAAGTACTGTAGGTAAAAACATGGGTTGTCTCCCATAAGCGCTTTTCTTTAACGCCTTTCAGCTAGGCGCAGAAAGTGTGTATCAAGTATTATCAAGGGTGGTGCATCGTTATCATGAGCTCCCCCATCCATAGTGGTACTAAGGGCTTTGTCAATTTTAGGCCTATAATAATACTTCTTTGGTCTAGGCACTTTAGAGACATACATAAACTTTTGCTCCTTACCCACATAAGCTTTCTCCTTATATTTAAGAGAAGAAAATGTTGAACCCAAGGTTCCCATAGCTTTTTCAAGTTCGTCAATCCTATTGATTTGATCATCATGGACAGCATTAGTTCCTAGGACACTAATTCTTTCATCAATTCCTCCTAAGGATTTATCAAGTTCATCAGTTTTATCAAGTAATATTTCCAATTTAGCTTCAATACTTGGAAAATTTTTCTCTATGGTTTCCAATTTTTTCATAACATCTTCAAGAGAGATTTCAGTTTTAACTTTATCAACAGGGGGTATTCCAAATAAACTCTCAATAATGCAACTAGCTTCTAATGCAGGAGTACTTAGGAAGTCACCTTTTGCGAGACTATCAAGAACATATCTATTCCAGCTAGAGATACCAACATAAAAATTCCTGAGTAAAATAATGGTGGAGTGTTTCTTAGTGCATCTATTATGGGCATCACTAATTCTATACCAAGCATCTCTCAAACATTCTCCCCCTCGTTGCTTAAACGTGCGAACTTCAACTTCAGGATTACTCATTTTAGTAGTAGTAAATAAAGCAAACTAGATAAAGTAAATGCAAGTAACTAATTTTTTTGTGTTTTTGATATAGCAAACAAGATAACAAATAAAGTAAAACTAGCAACTAATTTTTTTGTATTTTGATTTAGTGCAGCAAACAAAGTAGTAAATAAAACTAAGCAAGACAAAAACAAAGTAAAGAGATTGAGAAGTGGAGACTCCCCTTGCAGCGTGTCTTGATCTCCCCGGCAACGGCGCCAGAAATTTAGCTTGATGACGCGTAAAGCACACGCTCGTTGGGAACCCCAAGTGGAAGGTGTGATGCGTACAGCAGCAAGTTTCCCTCAGTAAGAAACCAAGGTTTATCGAACCGTAGGAGTCAAGAAGCACGTTGAAGGTTGATGGCGGCGGGATGTAGTGCGGCGCAACACCAGGGATTCCGGCGCCAACGTGGAACCTGCACAACACAACCAAAGTACTTTGCCCCAACGAAACAGTGAGGTTGTCAATCTCACCGGCTTGCTGTAACAAAGGATTAACCGTATTGTGTGGAAGATGATTGTTTGCGAAAACAGTAGAACAAGTATTGCAGTAGATTGTATTTCAGTAAGAGAATTGGACCGGGGTCCACAGTTCACTAGAGGTGTCTCTCCCATAAGACAAACAGCATGTTGGGTGAACAAATTACAGTTGGGCAATTGACAAATAAAGAGAGCATGACCATGCACATACATATCATGATGAGTATAGTGAGATTTAATTGGGCATTACGACAAAGTACATAGACCGCCATCCAACTGCATCTATGCCTAAAAAGTCCACCTTCAGGTTATCATCCGAACCCCCTCCAGTATTAAGTTGCTAACAACAGACAATTGCATTAAGTATTGCGCGTAATGTAACTAGTGACTACATCCTTGAACATAGCACTAATGTTTTATCCCTAGTGGCAACAGCACATCCATAACCTTAGAGGTTCTTGTCACCCCTCCAGATTCACGGAGACATGAACCCACTATCGAGCATAAATACTCCCTCTTGGAGTTACTAGCATCAACTTGGCCAGAGCATCTACTAATAACGGAGAGCATGCAAGATCATAAACAACACATAAATATAACTTTGATAATCAACATAACAAGTATTCTCTATTCATCGGATCCCAACAAACGCAACATATAGAATTACAGATAGATGATCTTGATCATGTTAGGCAGCTCACAAGATCCGACAATGATAGCACAATGGGGAGAAGACAACCATCTAGCTACTGCTATGGACCCATAGTCCAGGGGTAGACTACTCACACATCACACCGGAGGCGACCATGGCGGCGTAGAGTCCTCCGGGAGATGATTCCCCTCCGGTAGGGTGCCGGAGGCGATCTCCTGGATCCCCCGAGATGGGATCGGCGTTGGCGGCGTCTCTGGAAGGTTTTCCGTATCGTGGCTCTCGGTCGCGTCACGGAGGCTTTAAGTAGGCGGAAGGGCAAGTCGGAGGGGGCACAGGGGCCCCAGATGACAGGGCGGCGCGGCCAGGGGGCCGCACCGCCCTAGGGTTTGGGCACCCTGTGGCCCCTGCTTCGTTTCGTCTTCGGACTTGGAAGCTTCGTGGAAAAATAGGCCCCGGGCGTTGATTTCGTCCAATTCCGAGAATATTTCTTTACTAGGATTTCTGAAACCAAAAAAACAGCAGAAAACAGCAACTGGCACTTCGGCATCTTGTTAATAGGTTAGTTCCAGAAAATGCACGAATATGACATAAAGTGTGCATAAAACATGTAGATAACATCAATAATGTGGCATGGAACATAAGAAATTATCGATACGTCGGAGATTACCAAAAACAATTCCCTTAATATGCAACTTGTTTACCATGTTCAAATTCTTGATAATAATCTTGCTCCAATTACTATTAATGAGAAGAACTCTTCTTATGCCAAAATTAATGATACTTCTATGCATATGAACCATGATAAGAATGTTTTAAGTGATGGGTATATTGTGGATTTCATCAATGATGCTACTGAAAGTTATTATGAGAGAGGGAAATATGGTTATATGCATCTTAATAATATTAAGTTTCCCCTCTTTATGTTGAGAATCTTGAAGTTACTCGTGTTTTATCCTCTTATGCTTGTCACTTTGTTCTTCATGAATTCATTTGTGTACAAGATTCCTCTTCATAGGAAGCATGTTAGACTTAAATGTGTTTTGAATTTGCCTCTTGATGCTCTCTTTTGCTCCAAATACTATTTCTTGCGAGTGCATCATTAAAACTGCTGAGCCCATCTTAATGGCTATAAAGAAAGAACTTCTTGGGAGATAACCCATGTGTTATTTTGCTACAGTACTTTGTTTTATATTTGTGTCTTGGAAGTTGTTTACTACTGTAGCAACCTCTCCTTATCTTAGTTTTGTGTTTTGTTGTGCCAAGTAAAGTCTTTGATAGTAAGGTTCATACTAGATTTGGATTACTGCGCAGAAACAGATTTCTTTGCTGTCACGAATCTGGGCAAAATTCTCTGTAGGTAACTCAGAAAATTATGCCAATTTACGTGAGTGATCCTCAGATATGTACGCAACTTTCATTCAATTTGGCAATTTTCATTTGAGCAAGTCTGGTGCCTCAATAAAATTCGTCTTTACGGACTGTTCTGTTTTGACAGATTCTGCCTTTTATTTCGCATTGCTTCTTTTGCTATGTGGGATGGATTTCTTTGTTCCATTAACTTCCAGTAGCTTTGGGCAATGTCCAGAAGTGTTAAGAATGATTGTGTCACCTCTGAACATGTGAGTTTTTGATTATGCACTAACCCTCTAATGAGTTTGTTTGAGTTTTGTGGAGGAAGTTTTCAAGGGTCAAGAGAGGAGGATGATACAATGTGATCAAGAAGAGTGAAAAGTCTAAGCTTGGGGATGCCCCGTGGTTCATCCCTGCATATTTCAAGAAGACTCAAGCATCTAAGCTTGGGGATGCCCAAGGCATCCCCTTCTTCATCGACAAATTATCAGGTTCCTTCTCTTGAAACTATATTTTTATTCGGTCACATCTTATGTACTTTACTTGGAGCGTCTGTATGTTTCTTGTTTTTGTTTTTGTTTGAATAAATGCTTGTGTGGGAGAGAGACACGCTCCGCTGGTTCATATGAACACATGTGTTCTTAGCTTTTAATGTTCATGGCGAAGGTTGAAACTGCTTTTAAATTGTTATATGGTTGGAAACAGAAAATGCTACATGTAGTAATTGCTATGATGTCTTGAATAACTTGATACTTGGCAATTGTTGTGCTCATGTTTGAGCTCTTGCATCATATACTTTGCACCTATTAGTGAAGAAATACATAGAGCTGGTTAAAATTTGGTTTGCATGAGTGGTTTCTCTAGAGTCTAGATATTTTCTAGTGAGGTGTTTGAACAACAAGGAAGACGATGTATAGTCTTATAATGCTTGTAATATGTCTTTTATGTAAGTTTTGATGTACTAGTTCGTGCTTGTGTTTGCTCCAAACAACCTTGCTAGCTGATACGTCCAATTTGCATCACTATTTTATATCATAATTTGCTGTTATTCATTGATATATTTCATATTGGGACACAATACTTATGTTATTTCATCTATTTTGCATGTTTCATCATTATTGGAGGATCAAGCACCGGAGCCAGGATTCTGCTGGAAAAAGCACCGTCAGAACGCAATATTTCGGAAGATCAACTGTGGGAGAAAATTATACCAAAAATCCTATTTTTCAAGATGACGAAGGAAGCCAGAAGGAGGGCCAGGAGGACCCAGGGTGGGCCCACACCCTAGGGCGGCGCGGCCCAGGCCCTGGCCGCGCCGCCATGTGGTCTGGGGGGCCCACGACCCCTTTCGCCTCCTTTTCTTCGCGAAATCCTTCGTCCCGAAAACCTAAGCCACAGAGGGTACCTCGCGAAGAGTTACACTCTCGGGGCGGAGAACACCAGAGAGAAAAGAGCTCTCCGACGGGCAGGAATCCGCCGGGGAAATTTCCGGGAGGGGGAAATCGACGCCATCGTCACCGTCATCGAGCTGGACATCATCGCCATCACCATCATCATCATCTCCACCATCATCACCGCCGTCATCACCGCTGGACACCGTCACCGCCGTAGCAATTTGGGTTTGATCTTGATTGTTTGATAGGGGAAACTCTCCCGGTATCGATCTCTACTTGTTGTTGATGCTATTGAGTGAAACCATTGAACCAAGTTTATGTTCAGATTGTTATTCATCATCATATCACCTCTGATCATGTTCCATATGATGTCTCGTGAGTAGTTCGTTTAGTTCTTGAGGACATGGGTGAAGTCTAAATGTTAGTAGTGAACTATGGTTGAGTAATATTCAATGGTGTGATATTTAAGTTGTGGTGTTATTCTTCTAGTGGTGTCATGTGAATGTCGACTACATGACACTTCACCATTTATGGGCCTAGGGGAATGCATCTTGTACTCGTTTGCCAATTGCGGGGTTGCCGGAGTGACAGAAACCTAAACCCCCGCTGGTATATCGATGCAGGAGGGATCGCAGGATCTCAGAGTTTAAGGCTGTGGTTAGATTTATTCTTAATTACTTTCTTGTAGTTGCGGATGCTTGCAAGGGGTATAATCACAAGTATGTATTAGTCCTAGGAAGGGCGGTACATTAGCATAGGTTCACCCACACAACACTTATCATAACAATGAAGATTATTTAGCCGTATGTAGCGAAAGCACTAGACTAAAATCCCGTGTGTCCTCAGAACGTTTGGTCATTATAAGTAAACAAACCGGCTTGTCCTTTGTGCTAAAAAGGATTGGGCCACTCGCTGCAATTGTTACTCTCGCACTTTACATACTCGTACTTTATTCAACTGTTACATCAAAACCCCCTGAATACTTGTCTGTGAGCATTTACAGTGAATCCTTCATCGAAACTGCTTGTCAACACCTTCTGCTCCTCGTTGGGATCGACATTCTTACTTATCGAAGATACTACGATACACCCCCTATACTTGTGGGTCATCAAGACTATTTTCTGGCGCCGTTGCCGGGGAGTGAAGCGCTATTGGTAAGTGGAATTGGTAAGGAAAACCTTTACTGTTGTGCTGATTTTATTTCTGCCTGCTGCTATAAGTCATTATGGAGAGATCTTCTCTTCAATTTCTATTTGGGAAATCTACTACTACTGCAACGGTAGTGGATGAGGCGCCAGGTGAGGAAGTGATACCATATAAAATACCTATGAAAATTATTGAACGTGTTATGGATAACCGCTATGAAGGGGATGGAACTGTCCATCCTGGTGATCATTTACTGTTTTTGCATGAATTATGCGGGTTATTCAAATGTGCAGGTATTGCTATGGATGAAGTGAGGAAGAAATTATTCTCTTTATCGCTGTCCGGTAAGGCGGCGCATTGGTATAAATTACTGGATAATGGGGATTCTCTTGAATGGAATGATATTGTG
This sequence comes from Lolium multiflorum, assembly GCA_030979885.1. Taxonomy (NCBI): domain Eukaryota; kingdom Viridiplantae; phylum Streptophyta; class Magnoliopsida; order Poales; family Poaceae; genus Lolium; species Lolium multiflorum. The sequence goes on along the minus strand of CM061749.1, from coordinate 276,709,236 downwards.
CCCCGGTTTTATTCTAAGTTCTATCCTCCAAGTGAAATTCATAAGGATCGGAATCGCATATATAATTTTTGGCCTCATGATGGAGAGAGTATTGCCCAAGCTTGGGGGAGATTGAAGTCTTTAATGCTCAAATGCCCCATTCATGAGCTTCCTGGTAATGTTATTATTGATAATTTCTACGCAAGACTTTCTTTTCAAGACAAGACCTTGCTGGATACTTCTTGTTCTGGATCATTTACACGCAACAAAGAAGAGTTTAAAAGGGACCTTCTTGATCGGATCCAAGAAAATACTGAAGGATGGGAGAACGACAAGGATAGAGAATCAGGTATAATTTATGATTATAAATGCATTGAAGCTTTTATGGATACTGATAAATTTCGTAATATGAGTGCTACATATGGTCTTGATTCTCAAGTTGCTGCAAATCTTTATAAAGCTTTTGCCTCTCATTATGAATTGCCAAAGAAGAATTTTGATAAGTATCATGAACCTTATAAAGATAAAATTGATTCATCTATTAATAAATGCGTTGTAGTTGAAACTGCTGATCATGTTATTCCTGAAGCTTATATTGAAAAAACTCCTTTCCCTGCTAAAATGAAGGAGTACTCTGTTATAAATAGTGCGGTTCATAAAAGTGAAAAGAAACCTATAGAACCTGAAGAACAAATAAAAGTTGAACCTGCTGTTGCAATAATTAAAGATCTTGTGACTGAAAATGTGGAGGATGGTCATATTATTTTCTGTGAAGATGCTTCTAATATTGTTTCACATCCTAATAAACCCAAACAAGCTAGTGTTCCTATGCTATCTGTTAGAATTGGTGATCATTGCTATTATGGATTATGTGATATTGGTGCAAGTGTTAGTGCTATTCCTTATGAGCTTTACACGGAGATTATGCACGAAATTGATTCTTGTGAACTTGAAGATATTGATGTGGTTATTCAGCTGGCTAATAGAGAAACTATTTCTCCAATTGGTATTGTTCGAGATGTGGAAGTTTTATGCGGTAAGATTAAATATCCTGCTGACTTTTTGGTACTTGGTTCTGCTGCTAGTGATTATTGTCCTATTATTTTTGGTAGACCTTTTCTAAATACTTGTGGAGCTATTATAGATTGCAAGAAAGAGAAAATTTTGACTAAATTTGCTGGTGAATCTTATGAGTTTAACTTCTCTAAATTTACCAAAACTCCTTATAAAGCTGATTTGCCTAGTAATGATTTTAAAATGGAGCAATGTGCATCTATTGTTCTTGTTCCTAATAATCCTTTGCAGCAACATTTGGAGGATAGCGAGAGTGAAATTTTTAGGAAAGAAAGAGATGAGCTTGAGGAAATTTTTCTTCGCCAACCTATTCTCAAGCATGATTTACCGGTGGAAGATTTGGGTACAACACCGCCACCAAAGGAAGATCCTGTTTTTGATTTAAAGCCTTTACCTGATAATCTTAAATATGCTCATATTGATGATAAGAAAATATATCCTGTTATTATTAGTTCTAAGCTTTCAGAGATTGAGGAAGAAAGGTTATTGGAAATATTGAAGAAGCACCGAGGCGCTATTGGCTACACTCTTGATGATTTGAAAGGGATTTCTCCTTCTATTTGCCAACATGCTATTAATATGGAAGATGATGCAAAGCCTGTTGTTGAACATCAGCGTCGTCTAATTCCGAAGATGAAGGAAGTGGTAAGGAATGAGGTATTACGACTTCTTGAAGCTGGTATTATATATCCTATTGCTGATAGTAGATGGGTTAGTCCTGTGCATTGCGTTCCCAAGAAAGGAGGAATGACTGTTGTGCCTAATGATAATGATGAGCTCATCCCTCAAAGAGTAGTTGTAGGGTATAGAATGTGCATTGATTTTCGAAAAGTTAATAAAGTTACTAAGAAAGATCATTACCCTTTACCATTTATTGATCAAATGCTAGAAAGATTGTCTAAAAATACTCATTTTTGCTTTCTTGATGGTTATTCTGGGTTTTCACAAATTGCTGTTAAAGCTAAAGATCAAGAGAAAACCACTTTTACTTGTCCCTATGGAACTTATGCTTATAGACGCATGCCTTTTGGTTTATGTAATGCTCCTGCTACTTTTCAAAGATGCATGTCTGCTATTTTTCATGGTTTTTGTGAAAGTATTGTAGAAGTATTCATGGATGATTTTTCCGTCTATGGGAATTCTTTTGATAGTTGCTTGCGAAACCTTGATAAAGTTTTGCAGAGATGTGAAGAAACTAACCTTGTTCTTAATTGGGAGAAATGCCACTTTATGGTTAATGAAGGAATTGTATTGGGACATAAAATTTCCGAGAGAGGTATTGAAGTTGATAGAGCTAAAGTTGAAGCAATTGAGAAGATGCCTTATCCTAGGGATGTTAAAGGTATTCGTAGTGTTCTTGGTCATGCTGGGTTTTATAGGAGATTTATTAAAGATTTCTCCAAGATTTCAAAGCCTCTTACTAATCTTCTTCAAAAAGATGTACCATTTGTTTTTGATGATGATTGTAAGGAAGCTTTTGAAACTCTTAAGAAAGCCTTAACAACTGCTCCTATAGTTGAACCTCCTGATTGGAACTTACCATTTGAAATTATGTGTGATGCTAGTGATTTTGCTGTAGGCGCTGTTCTTGGACAGCGAGTAGATAAAAAACTGAATGTTATTCATTATGCTAGTAAAACTCTTGATGCTGCTCAAAGAAATTATGCTACAACTGAAAAGGAATTATTAGCTGTAGTTTTTGCTTGTGATAAATTTAGATCTTATATTGTTGATTCAAAAGTTACTATTCATACTGATCATGCTGCAATTAGATACCTAATGACAAAGAAAGATGCTAAGCCGAGGCTTATTAGATGGGTACTTCTTTTGCAAGAATTTGATTTACATATTGTAGATAGGAAAGGTGCTGATAATCCTGTTGCTGATAATTTGTCTAGATTGGAAAATATTGCTTATGATCCTGTTCCTGTTAATGATAGTTTTCCAAATGAACAATTGGCTGTAATAAAGGTGAGCTCGCGAGACAGTCCTTGGTATGCTGATTATGCTAACTTTATTGTTTCCAAGTACTTGCCTCCAACCTTTTCAGCTCAGCAAAGGAGGAAATTCTTTTATGATTTGAGGCATTATTTCTGGGATGACCCACACTTATATAAAGAAGGAGTGGATGGTATTATGCGAAGATGTGTCCCCGAATATGAACAACAGGAGATATTGAGTAAATGTCATGGTAGTGCTTATGGAGGACATCACGCCGGAGAAAGAACCGCGCAAAAGGTTCTACAATCAGGTTTTTATTGGCCAACTCTCTTCAAGGATGCGAGAAAGTTTATTTTATCTTGTGATGAATGCCAAAGGGTTGGTAATATCTCCAGACGCAATGAAATGCCTATGAATTATACTCTTGTTATTGAACCGTTTGATTGTTGGGGATTTGACTTCATGGGACCTTTTCCGTCTTCAGAAGGTAACACTCACATACTTGTTGCTGTTGATTATGTTACTAAATGGGTGGAAGCTATACCTACAAAAAGTGCTGATGGTGAGACCTCTTTAAGAATGCTTTTAGATATTATTTTTCCTAGATTTGGAGTACCTAGATATATTATGACTGATGGAGGTTCTCATTTTATTCATGGAGGTTTTAGAAAAACTCTTGCTAGGTATGGTATTAATCATAGAATTGCTTCCGCTTATCATCCTCAAACTAGTGGTCAAGTAGAATTATCAAATAGAGAGATTAAATCTATTTTGGGAAAGACTGTTAATAAAACTAGAAAGAATTGGGCTAGTAAATTGAAGGATGCACTTTGGGCTTATAGAACTGCTTATAAAAATCCCATGGGAATGTCACCTTATAAAATGGTTTATGGGAAAGCTTGTCATTTACCTTTAGAACTAGAGCACAAAGCTTATTGGGCTGTTAGAGAATTAAATAAAGATCCTAAACTTGCCGGTGATAAGAGGTTGTTGCAATTGAGTTCTCTAGATGAATGGAGAAGTGAAGCTTATGAAAATGCTAAACTCTTTAAAGAGAAAGTTAAAAAATGGCATGATAGGAGGATTATCAAAAGAGAATTTAATATTGGGGATAAAGTCCTATTGTATCGGTCTCGTCTCAGATTCTTTGCAGGGAAATTACTCTCGAAATGGGAAGGACCATATGTTGTCGAGGAGGTGTATCGTTCAGGAGCAATCAAAATTAGCTCTCTCCAAGGCAATGCTACGCAAGTGGTGAATGGACAAAGACTCAAGCATTATATCTCAGGTGATTCCTATAATGTTGATGTTGATATTATTCAAGTGGAAACACCGGAAGCTTTCATCAAAGGGCAAATTGACAGTCCGCCAGAACTCGACTTTGAATAGGTAACAGTACTGGTAATGAAAAGTACGCAATTTACTTTCCGAACAATATTTTTGCTGTTTTTGGAAAATATGAGAAATTACGAGTTCGAAACGGAGTGGAAAGGACGCACGAGGGGGCGCCACCATAGGCCGGCGCGGCCAAGCCTGGGCCCGCGCCGACCTATGGTCTGGCCGCCCCGTCGCCCCTTTCCGACTCTGGTTCGATCTGGTACTTTCCGTTTGTCGTGAAAAATTTTGCTATATAATCCCCCGGACCCCTGGAGGTCCGTATATCGTTTTCTCGACGTGTTTTGTTTTGAGCTGTTTCTGCCAGGATCTGTTTTCAGTTTAGAAGCACCATGGTCTCCAAGAACAAGGGCAAGGAGTTTCCGGATGAAGATGATCGAGATCTTGGGTGGAAAGAGGAAGACAAGGACGTCAAGGAAGAGGATGAAGAAGAGGTGGAGGAAGATTCGCGCGCACACCCGCGTGCTACTATCGCAAGCATCAAGGTGGTGGACAACCCTTTTAGTGCAAACAAGAGCGCAAGAATTCGCACTGGAGGAGCGGTTCCACGTCATTACCTAGCTCCGAAAACATCTCCATCAGGCACTCATCACCCCTTCCACAATCTAATTTTCAATAATCAAATTGAAGGGACTCCCAAGGCAGCATTGCCTAGCCAGTGGGATATAGATCGCTCTAACACTGCAGGAGAGAAGGAGCCTGAGGCTGAAGAGTGGGGAAATAACTCCAAGAGTTGGGACTCACCGTCGGACAGACTCCTTAACCGCGTCGAGCACAATTCAGAGATGATTCGCAATCTCATATACAGGATTGACGAGCTTCAGGAGCTTATTGAGAAGCTTGTCAGGAATTCATCACCACCATCGCCGAAGGAGTAATTCATCATCGGTATTGGCATCCCCTTGGTTTGTTCCAAGCTTGGGGGAGTGCCGCGGTATCACATTATCACTACCTTTTACTTTTATTGTCAAGTAGTGTCATATCATGAGTAGGGAAGTTATCATATAAGATGGGTTGCGTTTGGAAGTATCTCTCCTTTAGTTGGTTATCTATGTATCCCTTGGTGTGAGTTATCGTTATGGAATATTAATGAGAAGTCTTATCATTTACATATTGCACATCTTATTTTAGTTTGCAATCTCTACTATATGATTCACCTTGTTGTTAGTATTGGTATCACTTTGGGAGCATTGAATAAATCTATTTGGTTTTGGCAAACTTAGCATTGGTCAATAGCAACAACACTTTGAGGTTTAAATAGAAAAGAGAAATACATGTAGATGTTTCATTGTCTTTCTTGTTAGCTCATAGCTTATTATTCTGAAGTTAAAATTGTTTGTGCTTACAAGGAAGATGCATGATTGTTTCTATCATATGTATATTTGTTTGTTTCCCTCGACTCTTATGCTTGCTAATTAACCTTGCTAGCCAAAGACCTGTACTGAGAGGGAATACTTCTCGTGCATCCAAACCTTAACCCAAACCTATGTCATTTGTGTCCACCATACCTACCTACTACATGGTATTTTCTGCCATTCCAAGTAAATACTTCATGTGCTACCTTTAAACAATTCAAAACTTAGTATCTCTTATTTGTGTTAATGTTTCATAGCTCATGAGGAAGTATGTGGTGTTTTATCTTTCAATCTTGTTGGGCAACTTCCACCAATGGACTAGTGGCTTCATCCGCTTATCCAATAATTTTGCAAAAAGAGCTGGCAATGGGATTCCCAGTCCCAAATTAATTAAACTAAATAGACACTCCTCCATGGTATGTGATTGATGGACGGCACCCGAAGGATTCGGTTAGCCATGGCTTGTGTAAGCAAAGGTTGGGGGAGTGTCATCATCATAATAAAACTAAAATAAAAAGGCACTCCTTCATGGTATGAGATTGTTGGCAGGCACCCGAGGATTCGGTTAGCCATGGTTTGTGAAAGAAAGGTTGGAAGGAGTGCCACACAAAATGAAAATAATATGGGAGCCGCTCTTAGGAGGTTGTCTGGCAAGGGGGTTAGAGTACCCGCTACCAGTCGTTGACAACAACAAACACCTCTCAAAATGTTACTTTTATTCTCTTTATATGATTGCAAAACTGAAAAAGCTCTAGCACATGATTTAATCCCTGCTTCCCTCTGCGAAGGGCCTGTCTTTTACTTTATGTTGAGTCAGTAAACCTATTTCCCTCCATCTCAAGCAAGCATTTGAGTAGTTGTGATCAAACCATTATATTGTGATTTGCTACATCATGTCTTTTATTCTTCCTTGTTTAGTACAAGTTTTATCTGAATGAATATAGCTTTGCAAGTTATCAATGATCATGAGAAGACCATTATGATTGAGTATGCAAGTTGTGCCTTATAAACTTTAACATGAGAGCGCTGCTCAATGAGATAAATATAATCTGTTAATTGTTCTCTGACCAAGAACGAAGTTTGCCATCACCAATCATGATTTCTCATGCACCTTTACTTGTGATTACCTTATACTTGTTTCAATATGAGTTATAAGAGGTTGTTTACTATAATGTCCTGTGTGAATGAATATGATGCTTCTTGTCCGTATTTTATTTATCGACTCTTCACTCCATAAACATGTGGTCATGTCTATCGAGTTCAGTTTCGCTTGGGGACAAGCGAAGTCTAAGCTTGGGGGAGTTGATACGTCCAATTTGCATCACTATTTTATATCATAATTTGCTGTTATTCATTGATATATTTCATATTGGGACACAATACTTATGTTATTTCATCTATTTTGCATGTTTCATCATTATTGGAGGATCAAGCACCGGAGCCAGGATTCTGCTGGAAAAAGCACCGTCAGAACGCAATATTTCGGAAGATCAACTGTGGGAGAAAATTATACCAAAAATCCTATTTTTCAAGATGACGAAGGAAGCCAGAAGGAGGGGCCAGGAGGACCCAGGGTGGGCCCACACCCTAGGGCGGTGCGGCCCATGCCCTGGCCGCGCCGCCATGTGGTCTGGGGGGCCCACGACCCCTTTCGCCTCCTTTTCTTCGCGAAATCCTTCGTCCCGAAAACCAAAGCCAGAGAGGGTACCTCGCGAAGAGTTACAGCCTCTGCGGGCGGAGAACACAGAGAGAAAAGAGCTCTCCGGCGGGCGGAATCCGGGGAAATTCCCTCCGGGAGGGGGAAATCGACGCCATCGTCACCGTCATCGAGCTGGACATCATCGCCATCACCATCATCATCATCTCCACCATCATCACCGCCGTCATCACCGCTGGACACCGTCACCGCCGTAGCAATTTGGGTTTGATCTTGATTGTTTGATAGGGGAAACTCTCCCGGTATCGATCTCTACTTGTTGTTGATGCTATTGAGTGAAACCATTGAACCAAGTTTATGTTCAGATTGTTATTCATCATCATATCACCTCTGATCATGTTCCATATGATGTCTCGTGAGTAGTTCGTTTAGTTCTTGAGGACATGGGTGAAGTCTAAATGTTAGTAGTGAACTATGGTTGAGTAATATTCAATGGTGTGATATTTAAGTTGTGGTGTTATTCTTCTAGTGGTGTCATGTGAACGTCGACTACATGACACTTCACCATTTATGGGCCTAGGGGAATGCATCTTGTACTCGTTTGCCAATTGCGGGGTTGCCGGAGTGACAGAAACCTAAACCCCCGTTGGTATATCGATGCAGGAGGGATCGCAGGATCTCAGAGTTTAAGGCTGTGGTTAGATTTATTCTTAATTACTTTCTTGTAGTTGCGGATGCTTGCAAGGGGTATAATCACAAGTATGTATTAGTCCTAGGAAGGGCGGTACATTAGCATAGGTTCACCCACACAACACTTATCATAACAATGAAGATTATTTAGCCGTATGTAGCGAAAGCACTAGACTAAAATCCCGTGTGTCCTCGAGAACGTTTGGTCATTATAAGTAAACAAACCGGCTTGTCCTTTGTGCTAAAAAGGATTGGGCCACTCGCTGCAATTGTTACTCTCGCACTTTACATACTCGTACTTTATTCAACTGTTACATCAAAACCCCCTGAATACTTGTCTGTGAGCATTTACAGTGAATCCTTCATCGAAACTGCTTGTCAACACCTTCTGCTCCTCGTTGGGATCGACATTCTTACTTATCGAAGATACTACGATACACCCCTATACTTGTGGGTCATCAAGACTATTGTATCGAGAGGGAATACTTCTCATGCATCCAAATCCTTGAGCCAAACAACACTATGCCATTTGTGTCCACCATACCTACCTACTACATGGTATTTCCCGCCATTCCAAAGTAAATTGCTTGAGTGCTACCTTTAAACAATTCAAAATTTATCACCTCTGATTTGTGTCAATGTTTTATAGCTCATGAGGAAGTATGTGGTGTTTATCTTTCAATCTTGTTGGGCAACTTTCACCAATGGACTAGTGGCTTCATCCGCTTATCCAATAATTTTGCAAAAAGAGCTGGCAATGGGATTCCCAGTCCCAAATTAATTAACAAAAATAGACACTCCTCCATGGTATGTGATTGTTGGACGGCACCCGAAGGATTCGGTTAGCCATGGCTTGTGTAAGCAAAGGTTGGGAGGAGTGTCATCATAATAAAACTAAAATAAAAAGGCACTCCTTCATGGTATGAGATTGTTGGCAGGCACCCGAGGATTCGGTTAGCCATGGTTTGTGAAAGAAAGGTTGGAAGGAGTGCCACCCAAAAATAAAATAAAATGGGAGCCGCTCTTTGAAGGTTTGTCTGGCAAGGGGGTTAGAGTACCCGCTACCATTCGTTGACAACAACATACACCTCTCAAAACTTTATTTTTATGCTCTCTTTATGTTTTCAAAATAGAAGCTCTAGCACAAATATAGCAATCGATGCTTTCCTCTTTGAAGGACCATTCTTTTACTTTTATTGTTGAGTCAGTTCACCTATTTCTCTCCATCTCAAGAAGCAAACACTTGTGTGAACTGTGCATTGATTCCTACATATTTGCATATTGCATTTGTTATATTGCTTTGCATTGACAACTATCCATGAGATATACATGTTACAAGTTGAAAGCAACCGCTGAAACTTAATCTTCCATTGTGTTGCTTCAATACCTTTACTAAGAATTTATTGCTTTATGAGTAACTCTTATGCAAGACTTATTGATGCTTGTCTTGAAAGTACTATTCATGAAAATTCTTTGCTATATGATTCAATTGTTTACTCATTGCATTTACATTGTTTCGAATCGCTGCATTCATCTCATATGCTTTACAATAGTATGATTAAGATTATGTTGGTAGCATGTCACTCAGAAATTATCTTTTATCGTTTACCTACTCGAGGACGAGTAGGAACTAAGCTTGGGGATGCTGATACGTCTCCAACGTATCTATAATTTCTGATGTTCCATGCTTGTTTTATGACAATACCGACATGTTTTGTTCACACTTTATGTCATTATTATGCGTTTTCCGGAACTAACCTATTGACGAGATGCCGAAGGGCCAGTTGTTGTTTTCTGTTGTTTTTGGTTCCAGAAAGGTTGTTCGGGCAATATTCTCGGAATTGGACGAAATCAACGCCAAACCTCCTATTTTTCCCGGGCTCCAGAACACCGAAGGAGAGTCGGAGGAGAGCCAGGGGGGCCCCACACCATAGGGCCGCGCGGGCCAGACCCTGGCCGCGCCGACCTAGGGTGAGGCCACCCTGTCAGCCCTCCTGCGCCGCCTCTTGATACGTCCAATTTGCATCACTATTTTATATCATAATTTGCTGTTATTCATTGATATATTTCATATTGGGACACAATACTTATGTTATTTCATCTATTTTGCATGTTTCATCATTATTGGAGGATCAAGCACCGGAGCCAGGATTCTGCTGGAAAAAGCACCGTCAGAATGCAATATTTCGGAAGATCAACTGTGGGAGGAAATTATACCAAAAATCCTATTTTTCAAGATGACGAAGGAAGCCAGAAGGAGGGGCCAGGAGGACCCAGGGTGGGCCCACACCCTAGGGCGGCGTGGCCCATGCCCTGGCCGCGCCGCCATGTAGTGTGGAGGACCCACGGCCCCTTTCGCCTCCTTTTCTTCGCCAAACCCTTCGTCCCGAAGACCTAAGCCACAGAGGGTACCTCGCGAAGAGTTACCCGCCTCTGCGGGGCAGAGAACACCAGAGAGAAAAGAGCTCTCCGGCGGGCAGGAATCCAGGGAAATTCCCTCCCGGAGAGGGAAATCGACGCCATCGTCACCGTCATCGAGCTGGACATCATCGCCATCACCATCATCATCATCTCCACCATCATCACCGCCGTCATCACCGCTGGACACCGTCACCGCCGTAGCAATTTGGGTTTGATCTTGATTGTTTGATAGGGGAAACTCTCCCGGTATCGATTTCTACTTGTTGTTGATGCTATTGAGTGAAACCATTGAACCAAGTTTATGTTCAGATTGTTATTCATCATCATATCACCTCTGATCATGTTCCGTATGATGTCTCGTGAGTAGTTCATTTAGTTCTTGAGGACATGGGTGAAGTCTAAATGTTAGTAGTGAACTATGGTTGAGTAATATTCAATGGTGTGATATTTAAGTTGTGGTGTTATTCTTCTAGTGGTGTCATGTGAACGTCGACTACATGACACTTCACCATTTATGGGCCTAGGGGAATGCATCTTGTACTCGTTTGCCAATTGCGGGGTTGCCGGAGTGACAGAAACCTAAACCCCCGTTGGTATATCGATGCAGGAGGGATCGCAGGATCTCAGAGTTTAAGGCTGTGGTTAGATTTATTCTTAATTACTTTCTTGTAGTTGCGGATGCTTGCAAGGGGTATAATCACAAGTATGTATTAGTCCTAGGAAGGGTGGTACATTAGCATAGGTTCACCCACACAACACTTATCATAACAATGAAGATTATTTAGCCGTATGTAGCGAAAGCACTAGACTAAAATCCCGTGTGTCCTCGAGAACGTTTGGTCATTATAAGTAAACAAACCGGCTTGTCCTTTGTGCTAAAAAGGATTGGGCCACTCGCTGCAATTGTTACTCTCGCACTTTACATACTCGTACTTTATTCAACTGTTACATCAAAACCCCCTGAATACTTGTCTGTGAGCATTTACAGTGAATCCTTCATCGAAACTGCTTGTCAACACCTTCTGCTCCTCGTTGGGATCGACATTCTTACTTATCGAAGATACTACGATACACCCCTATACTTGTGGGTCATCAAGACTATTTTCTGGCGCCGTTGCCGGGGAGTGAAGCGCTATTGGTAAGTGGAATTGGTAAGGAAAACCTTTACTGTTGTGCTGATTTTATTTCTGCCTGCTGCTATAAGTCATTATGGAGAGATCTTCTCTTCAATTTCTATTTGGGAAATCTACTACTACTGCAACGGTAGTGGATGAGGCGCCAGGTGAGGAAGTGATACCATATAAAATACCTATGAAAATTATTGAACGTGTTATGGATAACCGCTATGAAGGGGATGGAACTGTCCATCCTGGTGATCATTTACTGTTTTTGCATGAATTATGCGGGTTATTCAAATGTGCAGGTATTGCTATGGATGAAGTGAGGAAGAAATTATTCTCTTTATCGCTGTCCGGTAAGGCGGCGCATTGGTATAAATTACTGGATAATGGGGATTCTCTTGAATGGAATGATATTGTGCCCCGGTTTTATTCTAAGTTCTATCCTCCAAGTGAAATTCATAAGGATCGGAATCGCATATATAATTTTTGGCCTCATGATGGAGAGAGTATTGCCCAAGCTTGGGGGAGATTGAAGTCTTTAATGCTCAAATGCCCCATTCATGAGCTTCCTGGTAATGTTATTATTGATAATTTCTATGCAAGACTTTCTTTTCAAGACAAGACCTTGCTGGATACTTCTTGTTCTGGATCATTTACACGCAACAAAGAAGAGTTTAAAAGGGACCTTCTTGATCGAATCCAAGAAAATACTGAAGGATGGGAGAACGACAAGGATAGAGAATCAGGTATAATTTATGATTATAAATGCATTGAAGCTTTTATGGATACTGATAAATTTCGTAATATGAGTGCTACATATGGTCTTGATTCTCAAGTTGCTGCAAATCTTTATAAAGCTTTTGCCTCTCATTATGAATTGCCAAAGAAGAATTTTGATAAGTATCATGAACCGTATAAAGATAAAATTGATTCATCTATTAATAAATGTGTTGTAGTTGAAACTGCTGATCATGTTATTCCTGAAGCTTATATTGAAAAAACTCCTTTCCCTGCTAAAATGAAAGAGTACTCTGTTATAAATAGTGCGGTTCATAAAAGTGAAAAGAAACCTGTAGAACCTGAAGAACAAATAAAAGTTGAACCTGCTGTTGCAATAGTTAAAGATCTTGTGACTGAAAATGTGGAGGATGGTCATATTATTTTCTGTGAAGATGCTTCTAATATTGTTTCACATCCTAATAAACCCAAACAAGCTAGTGTTCCTATGCTATCTGTTAGAATTGGTGATCATTGCTATTATGGATTATGTGATATTGGTGCAAGTGTTAGTGCTATTCCGTATGAGCTTTACACGGAGATTATGCACGAAATTGATTCTTGTGAACTTGAAGATATTGATGTGGTTATTCAGCTGGCTAATAGAGAAACTATTTCTCCAATTGGTATTGTTCGAGATGTGGAAGTTTTATGCGGTAAGATTAAATATCCTGCTGACTTTTTGGTACTTGGTTCTGCTGCTAGTGATTATTGTCCTATTATTTTTGGTAGACCTTTTCTAAATACTTGTGGAGCTATTATAGATTGCAAGAAAGAGAAAATTTTGACTAAATTTGCTGGTGAATCTTATGAGTTTAACTTCTCTAAATTTACTAAAACTCCTTATAAAGCTGATTTGCCTAGTAATGATTTTAAAATGGAGCAATGTGCATCTATTGTTCTTGTTCCTAATAATCCTTTGCAGCAACATTTGGAGGATAGCGAGAGTGAAATTTTTAGGAAAGAAAGAGATGAGCTTGAGGAAATTTTTCTTCGCCAACCTATTCTCAAGCATGATTTACCGGTGGAAGATTTGGGTACAACACCGCCACCAAAGGAAGATCCTGTTTTTGATTTAAAGCCTTTACCTGATAATCTTAAATATGCTCATATTGATGATAAGAAAATATATCCTGTTATTATTAGTTCTAAGCTTTCAGAGATTGAGGAAGAAAGGTTATTGGAAATATTGAAGAAGCACCGAGGAGCTATTGGCTATACTCTTGATGATTTGAAAGGGATTTCTCCTTCTATTTGCCAACATGCTATTAATATGGAAGATGATGCAAAGCCTGTTGTTGAACATCAGCGTCGTCTAATTCCAAAGATGAAGGAAGTGGTAAGAAATGAGGTATTACGACTTCTTGAAGCTGGTATTATATATCCTATTGCTGATAGTAGATGGGTTAGTCCTGTGCATTGCGTTCCCAAGAAAGGAGGTATGACTGTTGTGCCTAATGATAATGATGAGCTCATTCCTCAAAGAGTAGTTGTAGGGTATAGAATGTGCATTTGTTTGAAAAGTTAAAGTTACTAAGAAAGATCATTACCCTTTACCATTTATTGATCAAATGCTAGAAAGATTGTCTAAAAATACTCATTTTTGTTTTCTTGATGGTTATTCTGGGTTTTCACAAATTGCTGTTAAAGCTAAAGATCAAGAGAAAACCACTTTTACTTGTCCCTATGGAACTTATGCTTATAGACGCATGCCTTTTGGTTTATGTAATGCTCCTGCTACTTTTCAAAGATGCATGTCTGCTATTTTTCATGGTTTTTGTGAAAGTATTGTAGAGGTATTCATGGATGATTTTTCCGTCTATGGGAATTCTTTTGATAGTTGCTTGCGAAACCTTGATAAAGTTTTGCAGAGATGTGAAGAAACTAACCTTGTTCTTAATTGGGAGAAATGCCACTTTATGGTTAATGAAGGAATTGTATTGGGACATAAAATTTCTGAGAGAGGTATTGAAGTTGATAGAGCTAAAGTTGAAGCAATTGAGAAGATGCCCTATCCTAGGGATGTTAAAGGTATTCGTAGTGTTCTTGGTCATGCTGGGTTTTATAGGAGATTTATTAAAGATTTCTCCAAGATTTCAAAGCCTCTTACTAATCTTCTTCAAAAAGATGTACCATTTGTTTTTGATGATGATTGTAAGGAAGCTTTTGAAACTCTTAAGAAAGCCTTAACAACTGCTCCTATAGTTGAACCTCCTGATTGGAACTTACCATTTGAAATTATGTGTGATGCTAGTGATTTTGCTGTAGGCGCTGTTCTTGGACAGCGAGTAGATAAAAAACTGAATGTTATTCATTATGCTAGTAAAACTCTTGATGCTGCTCAAAGAAATTATGCTACAACTGAAAAAGAATTATTAGCTGTAGTTTTTGCTTGTGATAAATTTAGATCTTATATTGTTGATTCAAAAGTTACTATTCATACTGATCATGCTGCAATTAGATACCTAATGACAAAGAAAGATGCTAAGCCGAGGCTTATTAGATGGGTACTTCTTTTGCAAGAATTTGATTTACATATTATAGATAGGAAAGGTGCTGATAATCCTGTTGCTGATAATTTGTCTAGATTGGAAAATATTGCTTATGATCCTGTTCCTGTTAATGATAGTTTTCCAAATGAACAATTGGCTGTAATAAAGGTGAGCTCGCGAGACAGTCCTTGGTATGCTGATTATGCTAACTTTATTGTTTCCAAGTACTTGCCTCCAACCTTTTCAGCTCAGCAAAGGAGGAAATTCTTTTATGATTTGAGGCATTATTTCTGGGATGACCCACACTTATATAAAGAAGGAGTGGATGGTATTATGCGAAGATGTGTTCCGAATATGAACAACAAGAGATATTGAGTAAATGTCATGGTAGTGCTTATGGAGGACATCACGCCGGAGAAAGAACCGCGCAAAAGGTTCTACAATCAGGTTTTTATTGGCCAACTCTCTTCAAAGATGCGAGAAAGTTTATTTTATCTTGTGATGAATGCCAAAGGGTTGGTAATATCTCCAGACGCAATGAAATGCCCATGAATTATACTCTTGTTATTGAACCGTTTGATTGTTGGGGATTTGACTTCATGGGACCTTTTCCGTCTTCAGAAGGTAACACTCATATACTTGTTGCTGTTGATTATGTTACTAAATGGGTGGAAGCTATACCTACAAAAAGTGCTGATGGTGAGACCTCTTTAAGAATGCTCTTAGATATTATTTTTCCTAGATTTGGAGTGCCTAGATATATTATGACTGATGGAGGTTCTCATTTTATTCATGGAGGTTTTAGAAAAACTCTTGCTAGGTATGGTATTAATCATAGAATTGCTTCCGCTTATCATCCTCAAACTAGTGGGCAAGTAGAATTATCAAATAGAGAGATTAAATCTATCTTGCAAAAGACTGTTAATAAAACTAGAAAGAATTGGGCTAGTAAATTGAAGGATGCACTTTGGGCTTATAGAACTGCTTATAAAAATCCCATGGGAATGTCACCTTATAAAATGGTTTATGGGAAAGCTTGTCATTTACCTTTAGAACTAGAGCACAAAGCTTATTGGGCTGTTAGAGAATTAAATAAAGATCCTAAACTTGCCGGTGATAAGAGGTTGTTGCAATTGAGTTCTCTAGATGAATGGAGAAGTGAAGCTTATGAAAATGCTAAACTCTTTAAAGAGAAAGTTAAAAAATGGCATGATAGGAGGATTATCAAAAGAGAATTTAATATTGGGGATAAAGTCCTATTGTATCGGTCTCGTCTCAGATTCTTTGCAGGGAAATTACTCTCGAAATGGGAAGGACCATATGTTGTCGAGGAGGTGTATCGTTCAGGAGCAATTAAAATTAGCTCTCTCCAAGGCAATGCTACGCAAGTGGTGAATGGACAAAGACTCAAGCATTATATCTCGGGTGATTCCTATAATGTTGATGTTGATATTATTCAAGTGGAAACACCGGAAGCTTTCATCAAAGGGCAAATTGACAGTCCGCCAGAACTCGACTTTGAATAGGTAACAGTACTGGTAATGAAAAGTACGCAATTTACTTTCCGAACAATATTTTCGCTGTTTTTGGAAAATATGAGAAATTACGAGTTCGAAACGGAGTGGAAAGGACGCACGAGGGGGCGCCACCATAGGCCGGCGCGGCCAACCTGGGCCCGCGCCGACCTATGGTCTGGCCGCCCGTCGCCCCTTTCCGACTCTGGTTCGATCTGGTTCCTTTTGTCGAGAAATTTTGCTATATAATCCCCCGGACCCCTGGAGGTCCGTATATCGTGTTTTCGACGTGTTTTGTTTCGAGCTGTTTCTGCCAGGATCTGTTTTCAGTTTAGAAGCACCATGGTCTCCAAGAACAAGGGCAAGGAGTTTCCGGATGAAGATGATCGAGATCTTGGGTGGAAAGAGGAAGACAAGGACGTCAAGGAAGAGGATGAAGAAGAGGTGGAGGAAGATTCGCGCGCACACCCGCGTGCTACCATCGCAAGCATCAAGGTGGTGGACAACCCTTTTAGTGCAAACAAGAGCGCAAGAATTCGCACTGGAGGAGCGGTTCCACGTCATTACCTAGCTCCGAAAACATCTCCATCAGGCACTCATCACCCCTTCCACAATCTAATTTTCAATAATCAAATTGAAGGGACTCCCAAGGCAGCATTGCCTAGCCAGTGGGATATAGATCGCTCTAACACTGCAGGAGAGAAGGAGCCTGAGGCTGAAGAGTGGGGAAATAACTCCAAGAGCTGGGACTCGCCATCAGACAGACTCTTTAACCGCGTCGAGCACAATTCAGAGATGATTCGCAATCTCATATACAGGATTGACGAGCTTCAGGAGCTTATTGAGAAGCTTGTCAGGAATTCATCACCACCATCGCCGAAGGAGTAATTCATCATCGGTATTGGCATCCCCTTGGTTTGTTCCAAGCTTGGGGGAGTGCCGCGGTATCACATTATCACTACCTTTTACTTTTATTGTCAAGTAGTGTCATATCATGAGTAGGGAAGTTATCATATAAGATGGGTTGCGTTTGGAAGTATCTCTCCTTTAGTTGGTTATCTATGTATCCCTTGGTGTGAGTTATCGTTATGGAATATTAATGAGAAGTCTTATCATTTACATATTGCACATCTTATTTTAGTTTGCAATCTCTACTATATGATTCACCTTGTTGTTAGTATTGGTATCACTTTGGGAGCATTGAATAAATCTATTTGGTTTTGGCAAACTTAGCATTGGTCAATAGCAACAACACTTTGAGGTTTAAATAGAAAAGAGAAATACATGTAGATGTTTCATTGTCTTTCTTGTTAGCTCATAGCTTATTATTCTGAAGTTAAAATTGTTTGTGCTTACAAGGAAGATGCATGATTGTTTCTATCATATGTATATTTGTTTGTTTCCCTCGACTCTTATGCTTGCTAATTAACCTTGCTAGCCAAAGACCTGTACTGAGAGGGAATACTTCTCGTGCATCCAAACCTTAACCCAAACCTATGTCATTTGTGTCCACCATACCTACCTACTACATGGTATTTTCTGCCATTCCAAGTAAATACTTCATGTGCTACCTTTAAACAATTCAAAACTTAGTATCTCTTATTTGTGTCAATGTTTCATAGCTCATGAGGAAGTATGTGGTGTTTTATCTTTCAATCTTGTTGGGCAACTTCCACCAATGGACTAGTGGCTTCATCCGCTTATCCAATAATTTTGCAAAAAGAGCTGGCAATGGGATTCCCAGTCCCAAATTAATTAAACTAAATAGACACTCCTCCATGGTATGTGATTGATGGACGGCACCCGAAGGATTCGGTTAGCCATGGCTTGTGTAAGCAAAGGTTGGGGGAGTGTCATCATCATAATAAAACTAAAATAAAAAGGCACTCCTTCATGGTATGAGATTGTTGGCAGGCACCCGAGGATTCGGTTAGCCATGGTTTGTGAAAGAAAGGTTGGAAGGAGTGCCACACAAAATGAAAATAATATGGGAGCCGCTCTTAGGAGGTTGTCTGGCAAGGGGGTTAGAGTACCCGCTACCAGTCGTTGACAACAACAAACACCTCTCAAAATGTTACTTTTATTCTCTTTATATGATTGCAAAATTGAAAAAGCTCTAGCACATGATTTAATCCCTGCTTCCCTCTGCGAAGGGCCTGTCTTTTACTTTATGTTGAGTCAGTAAACCTATTTCCCTCCATCTCAAGCAAGCATTTGAGTAGTTGTGATCAAACCATTATATTGTGATTTGCTTCATCATGTCTTTTATTCTTCCTTGTTTAGTACAAGTTTTATCTGAATGAATATAGCTTTGCAAGTTATCAATGATCATGAGAAGACCATTATGATTGAGTATGCAAGTTGTGCCTTATAAACTTTAACATGAGAGCGCTGCTCAATGAGATAAATATAATCTGTTAATTGTTCTCTGACCAAGAACGAAGTTTGCCATCACCAATTATGATTTCTCATGCACCTTTACTTGTGATTACCTTATACTTGTTTCAATATGAGTTATAAGAGGTTGTTTACTATAATGTCCTGTGTGAATGAATATGATGCTTCTTGTCCGTATTTTATTTATCGACTCTTCACTCCATAAACATGTGGTCATGTCTATCGAGCTCAGTTTCGCTTGGGGACAAGCGAAGTCTAAGCTTGGGGGAGTTGATACGTCCAATTTGCATCACTATTTTATATCATAATTTGCTGTTATTCATTGATATATTTCATATTGGGACACAATACTTATGTTATTTCATCTATTTTGCATGTTTCATCATTATTGGAGGATCAAGCACCGGAGCCAGGATTCTGCTGGAAAAAGCACCGTCAGAACGCAATATTTCGGAAGATCAACTGTGGGAGGAAATTATACCAAAAATCCTATTTTTCAAGATGACGAAGGAAGCCAGAAGGAGGGGCCAGGAGGACCCAGGGTGGGCCCACACCCTAGGGCGGCGCGGCCCAGGCCCTGGCCGCGCCGCCATGTAGTGTGGAGGGCCCACGGCCCCTTTCGCCTCCTTTTCTTCGCCAAACCCTTCGTCCGAAGACCTAAGCCACAGAGGGTACCTCGCGAAGAGTTACAGCCGCCTCGCGGGGCGGAGAACACCAGAGAGAAAGAGCTCTCCGGCGGGCAGGAATCCGCCGGGGAAATTCCCTCCGGGAGGGGGAAATCGACGCCATCGTCACCGTCATCGAGCTGGACATCATCGCCATCACCATCATCATCATCTCCACCATCATCACCGCCGTCATCACCGCTGGACACCGTCACCGCCGTAGCAATTTGGGTTTGATCTTGATTGTTTGATAGGGGAAACTCTCCCGGTATCGATTTCTACTTGTTGTTGATGCTATTGAGTGAAACCATTGAACCAAGTTTATGTTCAGATTGTTATTCATCATCATATCACCTCTGATCATGTTCCGTATGATGTCTCGTGAGTAGTTCGTTTAGTTCTTGAGGACATGGGTGAAGTCTAAATGTTAGTAGTGAACTATGGTTGAGTAATATTCAATGGTGTGATATTTAAGTTGTGGTGTTATTCTTCTAGTGGTGTCATGTGAACGTCGACTACATGACACTTCACCATTTATGGGCCTAGGGGAATGCATCTTGTACTCGTTTGCCAATTGCGGGGTTGCCGGAGTGACAGAAACCTAAACCCCCGTTGGTATATCGATGCAGGAGGGATCGCAGGATCTCAGAGTTTAAGGCTGTGGTTAGATTTATTCTTAATTACTTTCTTGTAGTTGCGGATGCTTGCAAGGGGTATAATCACAAGTATGTATTAGTCCTAGGAAGGGCGGTACATTAGCATAGGTTCACCCACACAACACTTATCATAACAATGAAGATTATTTAGCCGTATGTAGCGAAAGCACTAGACTAAAATCCCGTGTGTCCTCGAGAACGTTTGGTCATTATAAGTAAAATAACCGGCTTGTCCTTTGTGCTAAAAAGGATTGGGCCACTCGCTGCAATTGTTACTCTCGCACTTTACATACTCGTACTTTATTCAACTGTTACATCAAAACCCCCTGAATACTTGTCTGTGAGCATTTACAGTGAATCCTTCATCGAAACTGCTTGTCAACACCTTCTGCTCCTCGTTGGGATCGACATTCTTACTTATCGAAGATACTACGATACACCCCCTATACTTGTGGGTCATCACCTCTTCGCCTATAAAACCCCTTTCGACCTAAAAACGCAGTACCAATTGACGAAACTCCAGAAAGACTCCAGGGGCGCCGCCACCGTCGCGAAACTCCAATTCGGGGGACAGAACTCTCTGTTCCGGCACCCTGCCGGACGGGGAATTGCCCCGGAGTCATCTCCACCGCCGTCTCCACCGCCATCTTCACCGCCATCGCTGTCTCCATGATGAGGAGGGAGTAATCCACCCCCGAGGCTGAGGGCTCCGTAGCTATGTGGTTAATCTCTCTCCCATGTACCTCAATACAATAATCTCATGAGCTGCTTTACATGATTGAGATTCATATGAGTTTTGTATCACTATTTATCTATGTGCTACTCTAGTGATGTTATTAAAGTATTCTATTCCTCCTGCACGGTGTAATGGTGACAGTGTGTGCATCCGTGTTAGTACTTGGTGATGCGTGTGGTTGGCACGTCCGTTGGGAACCCCAAGAGGAAGGTGTGATGCGCACAGCGGCAAGTTTCCCTCAGTAAGAAACCAAGGTTTAATCGGACCAGTAGGAGTCAAGAAGCACGTTGAAGGTTGATGGCGGCGAGATGAGTGCGGCGCAACACCTGATTCCGCGCCAACGTGGAACCCGCACAACACAACCAAAGTACTTTGCCCCAACGAAACAGTGAGGTTGTCAATCTCACCGGCTTGCTGTAACAAAGAGTTAACCGTATTGTGTGGAAGATGATTGTTTGCAGAAAACAGAGAACTAGTATTGCAGTAGATTGTATTTCAAGATAGAGAATTGGACCGGGGTCCACACACTAGAGGTGTCTCTCCCATAAGACAAGCAGCATGTTGGGTGAACAAATTACAGTTGGGCAATTGACAAATAAAGAGAGCATGACCATGCACATACATATCATGATGAGTATAGTGAGATTTAATTGGGCATTACGACAAAGTACATAGACCGTCATCCAACTGCATCTATGCCTAAAAAGTCCACCTTCGGTTATCATCCGAACCCCCTCCAGTATTAAGTTGCAAAGCAACAGACAATTGCATTAAGTATGGTGCGTAATGTAACTAGTGACTACATCCTTGAACATAGCACTAATGTTTTATCCCTAGTGGCAACAACACAACACAACCTTAGAACTTTCTGTCACTGTCCCAGGTGTCAATGCAGGCATGAACCCACTATCGAGCATAAGTACTCCCTCTTGGAGTTACAAGCATCTACTTGGCCAGAGCATCTACTAGTAACGGAGAGCATGCAAGATCATAAACAACACATAGATATAACTTTGATAATCAACATAACAAGTATTCTCTATTCATCGGATCCCAACAAACGCAACATATAGAATTACAGATAGATGATCTTGATCATGTTAGGCAGCTCACAAGATCCGACAATGATAGCACAATGGGGAGAAGACAACCATCTAGCTACTGCTATGGACCCATAGTCCAGGGGTAGACTACTCACACATCACACCGGAGGTGACCATGGCGGCGTAGAGTCCTCCGGGAGATGATTCCCCTCTCCGGCAGGGTGCCGGAGGCGATCTCCTGGATCCCCCGAGATGGGATCGGCGGCGGCGGCGTCTCTGGAAGGTTTTCCGTATCGTGGCTCTCGGTACTGGGGGTTTCGTCACGGAGACTTTTTATAGGCGGAAGGGCAGGTCAAGAGGCGGCACGGGGGCCCCACACCACAGGCCGGCGCGGCCAAGGGGGGGCGCGCCGCCCTATGGTTTGGCTCCCCTGTGGCCCCTCTTCGTCTCTTTCGGACTTCTGGAAGCTTCGTGAGAAAATAGGCCCCGGGCTTTGATTTCGTCCAATTCCGAGAATATTTCCTTACTAGGATTTCTGAAACCAAAAACAGCAAACAGAACTGGCACTTCGGCATCTTGTTAATAGGTTAGTTCCAGAAAATGCACGAATATGACATAAAGTGTGCATAAAACATGTAGATAACATCAATAATGTGGCATTATCGATACGTCGGAGACGTATCAGCATCCCCAAGCTTAGTTCTGCTCGTCCCGAGCAGGTAAAACGATAACACAGATAATTTCTGGAGTGACATGCCATCATAATCTTGATCATACTATTTGTAAAGCATATGTAGTGAATGCAGCGATCAAAACAATGTATATGACATGAGTAAACAAGTGAATCATATAGCAAAGACTTTTCATGAATAGCACTTCAAGACAAGCATCAATAAGTCTTGCATAAGAGTTAACTCATAAAGCAATAATTCAAAGTAAAGGCATTGAAGCAACACAAAGGAAGATTAAGTTTCAGCGGTTGCTTTCAACTTGTAACATGTATATCTCATGGATATTGTCAACATAGAGTAATATAATAAGTGCAATAAGCAAGTATGTAGGAATCAATGCATAGTTCACACAAGTGTTTGCTTCTTGAGGTGGAGAGAAATAGGTGAACTGACTCAACATTGAAAGTAAAAGAATGGTCCTCCATAGAGGAAAAGCATCGATTGCTATATTTGTGCTAGAGCTTTGATTTTGAAAACATGAAACAATTTTGTCAACGGTAGTAATAAAGCATATGCATCATGTAAATTATATCTTATAAGTTGCAAGCCTCATGCATAATGTACTAATAGTGCCCGCACCTTGTCCTAATTAGCTTGGACTACCGGATCATCACATGCATTGTTTTTACCAAGTGTCACAAAGGGGTACCTCTATGCCGCATGTACAAAGGTCTAAGGAGAAAGCTCGCATTGGATTTCTCGCTATTGATTATTCTTCAACTTAGACATCCATACCGGGACAACATAGACAACAGATAATGGACTCCTCTTTTATGCATAAGCATATAACAACAATTAATAATTTTCTCATTTGAGATTTGAGGATTGTTGTCCAAAACTGAAACTTCCACCATGAAGCATGGCTTTAGTTAGCGGCCCAATGTTCTTCTCTAACATATGCATGCTTAACCATATGGTGGTAGATCTCTCTTGCTTCAAGACGAACATGCATAGCAACTCACATGAAATTCAACAATGAATAGTTGATGGCGTCCCAGTGAACATGGTTATCGCACAACAAGCAACTTAGTAAGAGATAAAGTGCATAATTACATATTCAATACCACAATAGTTTTTAAGCTATTTGTCCCATGAGCTATATATTGCAAAGGTGAATGATGGAATTTTAAAGGTAGCACTCAAGCAATTTACTTTGGAATGGCGGAAAATACCATGTAGCATAGGTAGGTATGGTGGACACAAATGGCATAGTGGTTGGCTCAAGTATTTTGGATGCATGAGAAGTATTCCCTCTCGATACAAGGTTTAGGCTAGCAAGGCTTATTTGAAACAAACACAAGGATGAACCGGTGCAGCAAAACTCACATAAAAGACATATTGAAAACATTATAAGACTCTACACCGTCTTCCTTGTTGTTCAAACTCAATACTAGAAATTATCTAGACCTTAGAGAAACCAAATATGCAAACCAAATTTAGCATGCTCTATGTATTTCTTCATTAATGGGTGCAAAGCATATGATGCAAGAGCTTAAACATGAGCACAACAATTGCCAAGTATCACATTACCCAAGACATTTATAGCAATTACTACATGTATCATTTTCCAATTCCAACCATATAACAATTTAACGAAGGAGAAACTTCGCCATGAATACTATGAGTAGAAACCAAGGACATACTTGTCCATATGCTACAGCGGAGCGTGTCTCTCTCCCATAAAGTGAATGCTAGGATCCATTTTATTCAAACAAAACAAAAACAAAAACAAACCGACGCTCCAAGAAAAAGCACATAAGATGTGATGGAATAAAAATATAGTTTCAGGGGAGGAACCTGATAATGTTGTCGATGAAGAAGGGGATGCCTTGGGCATCCCCAAGCTTAGACGCTTGAGTCTTCTTGATATATGCAGGGGTGAACCACCGGGTGCATCCCCAAGCTTAGAGCTTTTCACTCTCCTTGATCATGTTGCATCATACTCCTCTCTTGACCCTTGAAAACTTCCTCCACACCAAACTCGAAACAACTCATTAGAGGGTTAGTGCACAATATAAATTGACATATTCAGAGGTGACACAATCATTCTTAACACTTCTGGACATTGCATAATGCTACTGGACATTAATGGATCAAAGAAATTCATCCAACATAGCGAAAGAGGCAATGCGAAATAAAAGGCAGAATCTGTCAAAACAGAACAGTTCGTATTGACGAATTTTAAAATGGCACCAGACTTGCTCAAATGAAAATGCTCAAATTGAATGAAAGTTGCGTACATATCTGAGGATCACACACGTAAATTGGCATAATTTTCTGAGCTTCCTACAGGGAGGTGGACCCAGATTCGTGACAGCAAAGAAATCTGGAACTGTGCAGTAATCCAAATCTAGTACTTACTTTTCTATCAACGGCTTAACTTGGCACAACAAAACACAAAACTAAGATAAGGAGAGGTTGCTACAGTAGTAAACAACTTCCAAGACACAAAATAAAAACAAAGTACTGTAGGTAAAAATATGGGTTGTCTCCCATAAGCGCTTTTCTTTAACGCCTTTCAGCTAGGCGCAGAAAGTGTGTATCAAGTATTATCAAGAGACGAAGTGTCAACATCATAATTTGTTCTCATAATAGAATCAAAAGGTACCTTCATTCTCTTTCTAGGGAAGTGTTCCATACCTTTCTTGAGAGGAAATTGATATTTTATATTACCTTCCTTCATATCAATAATAGCACCAACAGTTCGAAGAAAAGGTCTTCCCAATATAATGGGACAAGATGCATTGCATTCAATATCCAAGACAACAAAATCAACGGGAACAAGGTTATTGTTAACGTAATACGAACATTATCAACCTTACCCAAAGGTTTCTTTGTAGAATGATCAGCAAGATTAACATCCAAATAACAATTTTTCGCGGTGGCAAGTCAAGCATATTATAGATTTTCTTAGGCATAACAGAAATACTTGCACCAAGATCACATAAAGCATTACAATCAAAATCTTTAACCTTCATCTTAATGATGGGCTCCCAACCATCCTCTAGCTTTTTAGGAATAGAGGCTTCACGCTCTAGTTTCTCTTCTCTAGCTTTTATGAGAGCATTTGTAATATGATGCGTGAAAGCCAAATTTATAGCACTAGCATTAGGACTTTTAGCAAGTTTTTGCAAGAACTTTATAACTTCAGAGATGTGGCAATCATCAAAATTCAAACCATTATAATCTAAAGCAATGGGATCATCATCCCCAATGTTGGAAAAAATTTCAGCAGCTTTATCACAGGCAGTTTAAGCAGTTTTTCGCGCTTTGCATTAGAAGTGGAAACATTGCTAACACCAATTCTTTTATTAGTATTAGTAGGAGGTGCAGCAACATGTGTAGCATTAGCATTACAAGTGGTGGTAATAGTCCAAACTTTAGCTACATTCTTCTCTTTAGCTAGTTTTTCATTTTCTTCTCTATCCCACCTAGCACGCAGTTCAGCCATTAATCTTATATTCTCATTAATTCTAACTTGAATGGCATTTGCTGTAGTAGTAATTTTATTATGATGATTCTCATTAGGCAAAACTTTTGATTTTAAAAGATCAACATCAGCAGCAAGACTATCGACTTTAGAAGCAAGTATATCAATTTTCCCAAGCTTTTCTTCAACAGATTTGTTAAAAGCAGTTTGTGTACTAATAAATTCTTTAAGCATAGCTTCAAGTCCAGGGGGTGAACTCCTATTATTGTTGTAAGAATTCCCATAAGAATTACCATAGCCGTTGCCATTATTATAAGGATATGGCCTATAGTTGTTACTAGAATTGTTCCGGTAAGCATTGTTGTTGAAATTATTATTTTTAATGAAGTTTACATCAACATGTTCTTCTTGTGCAACCAATGAAGCTAATGGAACATTATTAGGATCAATATTAGTCCTATCATTCACAAGCATAGACATAATAGCATCAATCTTATCACTCAAGGAAGAGGTTTCTTCGACAGAATTTACCTTCTTACCTTGTGGAGCTCTTTCCGTGTGCCATTCAGAGTAATTGATCATCATATTATCAAGAAGCTTTGTTGCTTCACCAAGAGTGATGGACATAAAGGTACCTCCAGCAGCTGAATCCAATAAATTCCGTGAAGAAAAATTTAGTCCTGCATAGAAGGTTTGGATGATCATCCAAGTAGTCAGTCCATGGGTTGGGCAATTTTTAACCAGAGATTTCATTCTTTCCCAAGCTTGAGCAACATGTTCAGTATCTAATTGTTTAAAATTCATTATGCTACTCCTCAAAGATATAATTTTAGCAGGAGGATAATATCTACCAATAAAAGCATCCTTGCATTTAGTCCATGAATCAATACTATTCTTAGGCAGAGAAGCAACCAATCTTTAGCTCTTCCTCTTAATGAGAAAGGGAACAATTTTAGTTTAATAATATCACCATCTACATCTTTATATTTTTGCATTTCACATAGTTCAACAAAATTATTAAGATGGGCAGCATCATCAGAACTAACACCAGAAAATTGCTCTCGCATAACAAGATTTCAGTAAAGCAGGTTTAATTTCAAAGAATTCTGCTGTAGTAGCAGGTGGAGCAATAGGTGTGCATAAGAAATCATTATTATTTGTGGTTGTGAAGTCACACAACTTAGTATTTTCAGGTTGGCCATTTTAGCAACAGTAAATAAAACAAACTAGATAAAGTAAATGCAAGTAAACTAATTTTTTTGTGTTTTCGATATAGCAAACAAGATAGCAAGTAAAGTAAAACTAGCAACTAATTTTTTTGTATTTTGATTTAGTGCAGCAAACAAAGTAGTAAATAAAACTAAGCAAGACAAAAACAAAGTAAAGAGATTGAGAAGTGGAGACTCCCCTTGCAGCGTGTCTTGATCTCCCCGGCAACGGCGCCAGAAATTTGCTTGATGCGTGTGGTTGGCACGTCCGTTGGGAACCCCAAGAGGAAGGTGTGATGCGCACCAAGTTTCCCTCAGAAGAAACCAAGGTTTAATCGGACCAGTAGGAGTCAAGAAGCACGTTGAAGGTTGATGGCGGCGAGATGTAGCGCAACACCAGTGATTCCGGCGCCAACGTGGAACCTGCACAACACAACCAAAGTACTTTGTCCCAACGAAACAGTGAGGTTGTCAATCTCACCGCTTGCTGTAACAAAGAGTTAACCGTATTGTGTGGAAGATGATTGTTTGCAGAAAACAGTAGAACTAGTATTGCAGTAGATTGTATTTCAGTATAGAGAATTGGACCGGGGTCCACAGTTCACTAGAGGTGTCTCTCCCATAAGACAAGCAACATGTTGGGTGAACAAATTACAGTTGGGCAATTGACAAATAAAGAGAGCATGACCATGCACATACATATCATGATGAGTATAGTGAGATTTAATTGGGCATTACGACAAAGTACATAGACCGTCATCCAACTGCATCTATGCCTAAAAAGTCCACCTTCGGTTATCATCGAACCCCTCCAGTATTAAGTTGCAAAGCAACACACAATTGCATTAAGTATGGTGCGTAATGTAACTAGTGACTACATCCTTGAACATAGCACTAATGTTTTATCCCTAGTGGCAACAGCACAACACAACCTTAGAACTTTCTCACTGTCCCAGTGTCAGGCATGAACCCACTATCGAGCATAAGTACTCCCTCTTGGAGTTACAAGCATCTACTTGGCCAGAGCATCTACTAGTAACGGAGAGCATGCAAGATCATAAACAACACATAGATATAACTTTGATAATCAACATAACAAGTATTCTCTATTCATCGGATCCCAACAAACGCAACATATAGAATTACAGATAGACGATCTTGATCATGTTAGGCAGCTCACAAGATCCGACAATGATAGCACAATGGGGAGAAGACAACCATCTAGCTACCGCTATGGACCCATAGTCCAGGGGTAGACTACTCACACATCACACCGGAGGCGACCATGGCGCGTCCCTCCGGAGATGATTCCCCTCTCCGGCAGTGCCGGAGGCGATCTCTGGATCCCCGAGATGGGATCGGCGGCGGCGGCGTCTGGAAGGTTTTCCGTATCGTGGCTCTCGGTACTGGGGGTTTCGTCACGGAGACTTTTATAGGCGGAAGGGCAGGTCAAGAGGCGGCACGGGGGCCCCACACAGGCCGGCGCGGCCAAGGGGGCGCCGCCCTATGGTTTGGCTCCCCGTGGCCCCTCTTCGTCTCTCCTTCGGACTTGGAAGCTTCGTGAGAAAATAGGCCCCGGGCTTTGATTTCGTCAATTCCGAGAATATTTCCTTACTAGGATTTCTGAAACCAAAAACAGCAGAAAGAACCGGCACTTCGGCATCTTGTTAATAGGTTAGTTCCAGAAAATGCACGAATATGACATAAAGTGTGCATAAAACATGTAGATAACATCAATAATGTGGCATGGAACATAAGAAATTATCGATACGTCGGAGACGTATCACTTGGCGTAGGCTATGATCATGATCTCTTGTAGATTGTGAAGTTAACTATTGCTATGATGGTATTGATGTGATCTATTCCTCCTACATAGTGTGAAGGTGACAGTGTGCATGCTATGTTAGTACTTGGTTTAGTCGTGTTGATCTTTCATGCACTCTAAGGTTATTTAAATATGAACATTGAATTGTGGAGCTTGTTAACTCCGGCATTGAGGGTTCGTGTAATCCTACGCAATGGTGGTCATCATCCAACAAGAGAGTGTAGAGTATGCATTTATCTATTCTGTTATGTGATCAATGTTGAGAGTGTCCACTAGTGAAAGTATGATCCCTAGGCCTTGTTCCTAAATACTGCTATCGCTGCTTGTTTACTGTTTTATTTACTACTGCTACTACCGCTTGTTTATTCCTGGGCAAAGCACTTTTCCGGTGCCGTGCTACTACTTATTTATACCACCTGTATTTCACTATCTCTTCGCCGAACTAGTGCACCTATTAGGTGTGTTGGGACACAAGAGACTTCTTGCTTTGTGGTTGCGGGTTGCATGAGAGGGATATCTTTGACCTCTTCCTCCCTTAGTTCGATAAACCTTGGGTGATCCACTTAAGGGAAAACTTGCTGTTCTACAAATCTCTGCTCTTGGAGGCCCAACAAGTAATAAAACTTTATGCTTTGATTAATAATGTTTTGTCGCTATGCATGGTTATGGCCATTATTGCTCTCTTAGTTGGTCGCTTCCAGTCTTTTGCTAGCCTCCGCCTGTACTGATTATGAACTCTACTCGTGCATCCAACCACCAATAACCAAAGTTTGCAATTGTGTCCACCATATCTACCTGGTAGCATTATTGCTATTCCAAGTATGCTCATCATGTTTTTATTTATTTTCTAAATTAAATTTTGGCATGAGAAAATTAGTCAGTAAAGCTCTCACGAACTTGATGACACATTAACTTTCTTGCACTTAACCATTCAAGATGCTTATGATAGGGGCAATGAGAACTCAAAGCTAATAAGTACCATACTTTTTGGACGGTTTATAAAACTTGTTTATCTTGCTTACTCTGCAAAGAGTCTCTCTTTTATTTTTATGTTGAGTCTTCATCTTCTACTTTATGCACCGATTAAGAGAGCATATTTGTCATTCTTAGTGCAATGTGCATAGTCCCAAAGTTATTATTGATTGATTTATGATTGTGCTATTGCTTGCTCTCAAATTACTTGTATCTAGTCACCCTCTGAACTTTGAAGGTGTCCTTGCATTTATGTTTTGCTACTCCATAAGGACATGTTGAGTACCACTTTGTTATGTTTACTCTATGCTCATAAACAAACAGTTGCTCTCAATGCACTATTATTCATGATCCTTTGTTTGAGTTACTCTTCATGTTATAATATAGTTGCTAAGTTCGATTGAATCATATCTATTATGCCTATGTTAGAGTACTTAGATCCCAGCTCACAATGCTTTACATGCTTGATCAAGATTGTGTTGGCTGCATGTCACTTCAAAAATTATCTTTGTTATCACTTACCTACTCGAGGACGACCAGGAGTTAATCTTGGGGATGCTTGATATGTCTCAAACCTATCTATAATTTTTGATGCTCCATGCTTGTTTTACACCAATTCATATATGTTTTGCTTACATTTCGTTGCACTTTTACATGATTTGTGGCACGAACCTATTGACAAGATGCCACAGTGCCAATTCCCTGTTTTCTGCTGTTTTTGTATTTCAGAAAAGTTGTAAACGAAATATTCTTGGAATTGGACGAAACAAAATCCAAAGTCAATATTTTACCGAAACGAAGACGAAGTCCGAAGGGGGGTCGAAGAGGCGCAGCAGGGCGCCCAAACCACCCCTAGGCGTGGCCTGGCCCTGGCCCGTGCCTAGGGTAGGTGTGGGGCCACCAGGCACCCCACCTACCTAAATCCTCCGCCTATTTATACATCTTGTCGGGAAAACCCTGAATATACAAGCCTCTGTCCACGAAAAGTTTCGTAGCTCCGCCGCCGTTGCAGACAAGATCCGGGGGACAAAAGTCTCTATTCTGGCACGCTGCCGAGACGGGGAATTGCCCCCGGAGCCATCTTCATCAGCTTGACCGCCATCTCCATCGCCGTTGCTGACTTCCATGATGAGGAGTGAGTAGTTCTCCCCCGGGGATGAGGGCTCTACCGGTAGCTATGTGGTTTATCTCTCTCTCCCATGGTGTGATCTTTATGTGACCATGAGCTTTGAAATCTAGATGTTGTTATGCTATTCAAGTGGATTTTACTTATGTGATCTCCGGAGATTCCTTGTCCCACGTGTGTAAAGGTGACGGTGTGTGCACCGTGTGGGTCTCTTAGGCTATATTTCACAGAATACTTGTTCACTGAATTATGATTTGAGTTGGATGTCTCTAGAAATTGTGGTGTGTTAGTACCTGATACGTCTCCGACGTATCGATAATTTCTTATGTTCCATGCCACATTATTGATGATATCTACATGTTTTATGCACACTTTATGTCATATTCGTGCATTTTTCGGAACTAACCTATTAACAAGATGCAGCGTGCCAGTTCCTGTTTTTGGTTTCAGAAATCCTAGTAAAGAAATATTCTCGGAATTGACGAAATCAACGCCCGGGGTCCTATTTTGCCACGAAGCTTTAAGACCGAAGAGGAGAGAAGTGGGGCACGAGGCGGCCAAACCATAGGGCGGCGCGGCCTGGCCCTGGCCGCGCCGACCTGTGGTGTGGGCCCTCGTGTGGCCCCCTGCCCTTCCGCCTGCCAAGCCTCGTCGGCCCCCGATGCAGAGCCACGATACGGAAAACCTTCAGAGACGCCGCCGCCAATCCCATCTCGGGGATTCAGGAGATCGCCTCCGGCACCCCGGAGAGGGGATTCATCTCCGAGGACGCGCCATGGTCGCCTCCGAGTGATGAGTGAGTAGTTCACCCCTGGACTATGGGTCCATAGCAGTAGCTAGATGGTTGTCTTCTCCCCATTGTGCTTAATTGTCGGGTCTTGTGAGCTGCCTAACATGATCAAGATCATCTATCTGTAATTCTATATGTTGCGTTTGTTGGGATCCGATGAATAGAGAATACTATGTTATGTTGATTATCAATTCATGTCTATGTGTTGTTTATGATCTTGCATGCTCTCCGTTACTAGTAGATGCTCGGCCAAGTAGATGCTTGTAACTCCAAGAGGGAGTATTTATGCTCGATAGTGGGTTCATGTCTCCGTGAATGGGGAAGTGACAGCAATCTCTAAGATTATGGATGTCTTGTTGCCACTAGGGATAAAACATTGGTGCTATGTTCGAGGATGTAGTTACTGATTACATTACGCGCAATACTTAATGCAATTGTCTGTTGTTAGCAACTTAATACTGGAGGGGGTTCGGATGATAACCTGAAGGTGGACTTTTTAGGCATAGATGCATGCTGGATAGCGGTCTATGTACTTTGTCGTAATGCCCAATTAAATCTCACAATACTTATCATGACATGTATGTGCATTGTTATGCCCTCTCTATTTGTCAATTGCCCAACTGTAATTTGTTCACCCAACATCTGTTTATCTTATGGGAGAGACACCTCTAGTGAACTGTGGACCCCGGTCCAATTCTCTATCTTGAAATACAATCTACTGCAATACTTGTTTTACTGTTTTTTCGCAAACAATCATCTTCCACACAATACGGTTAATCCTTTGTTACAGCAAGCGGTGAGATTGACAACCTCACTTCGTTGGGGCAAAGTACTTTGGTTGTGTTGTGCAGGTTCCACGTTGGCGCCGGAATCTCCGGTGTTGCGCCGCACTACATCCCGCCGCCATCAACCTTCAACGTGCTTCTTGACTCCTATTGGTTCGATTAAACCTTGGTTTCTTGAGGAAATTTGTTGTGCGCATCACACCTTCCTCTTGGGGTTCCCAACGGACGTGTCAACTACACGCATCAGTACCTCCTATGAATGCTCAAAGTGACGGACTAGGGTGTTCATTCGTACTTGGGAATACATCTTTAAGGTTTGCTTTTGCAGCCCTACGCGGTGAATTAGTGTTCGTTATCCAACCGGAGTGTAGTTTAGAGTAACATAGTGAAGTGCTTATATTTATATTCCTTTATGATAACATTGTTGAGTGCCCACTAGTGAAAGTATGATCCCTAGGCCTTGTTTCCAAACATCAAATCACCGTTTATTTTCTGTTTTACTGCATGTTTATTTGTTGGCATATTTATTTCAGATTGTTATTACCACTCATATTCATCCATATCACTTGCATTTTATTATCTCTTCGTCGAACTAGTGCACCTATACATCTGACAAGTGTAATAGGTGTGTTGGGGACACAAGAGACTTCTTGTATCTTAATTGCAGGATTGCTTGAGAGGGATATCTTTGACCTCTACCTCCTTGAGTTCGATAAACCTTAGGTGATCCACTCAAGAGAAACTTGTTGTTCTACAAACCTCTGCACTTAGAGGCCCAACACTGTCTACAAGAATAGAAGCGTGCGTAGACATCAGTAGGCAGGACAATAGATGTTATGCAAATTCTCTTGGTTAGTATGCATAACTACATTAGGATCAGACACGTACACACAATTGAATTAGATATCAATGATATGTTATTAGGATTACATTATATGATCAATATCATTAGTGCAACGCCCCGCTATTACCTCTTGCCTACGCCTTTAGCCATTGAAATTAAGTTACATAACACTACTTACGGTGAAAACTGGAAACCTGTTGCAATTGTTTAATGCTTGTTTTACTACTTGAATCAACTACTATAAATCACCAATTTCTTTGTGAGTTTATTGATATACAAGTGTGGTCGAGAGTGACGTCTCAATCGCTAAAGTCTTATTGATATTCTTGTGTTCCCCTTGGGTTGAACTATAAATTTAGGCAATACTTCTCATCGAAGATTTCAGCGCCCCCCTATACTTGTGGGCATCAGTGTTCTCGTCGCCGGTACCGGGTTCAATGACCGCACCCACAAAACATGGCGAAGGTACTCTGCGGTAGCAACTTTCATGCTTAGAGGAGCCATCGTCGGGGCCCCACGTAAGATCGCTTGGACCCACGATATGGTGGGTGATGCGTGTAGTTGACACGTCCGTTGGGAACCCCAAGAGGAAGGTGTGATGCGCACAGCGGCAAGTTTCCCTCAGTAAGAAACCAAGGTTTAATCGAACCAGTAGGAGTCAAGAAGCACGTTGAAGGTTGATGGCGGCGGGATGTAATGCGGCGCAACACCAGAGATTCCGGCGCAACGTGGAACCTGCACAACACAACCAAAGTACTTTGCCCCAACGAAACAGTGAGGTTGTCAATCTCAACGGCTTGCTGTAACAAAGGATTAACCGTATTGTGTGGAAGATGATTGTTTGAAAACGATAAAACAAGTATTGCAGTAGATTGTATTTCAATATAGAGAATTGGACCGGGGTCCACAGTTCACTAGAGGTGTCTCTCCCATAAGATAAACAGCATGTTGGGTGAACAAATTACAGTTGGGCAATTGACAAATAAAGAGGGCATGACCATGCACATACATATTATGATGAGTACTTGTGAGATTTAATTGGGCATTACGACAAAGTACATAGACCGCTATCCAGCATGCATCTATGCCTAAAAAGTCCACCTTCAGGTTATCATCCGAACCCCTCCGTATTAAGTTGCTAACAACAGACAATTGCATTAAGTGCGCGTAATGTAATCAGTAACTACATCCTCGAACATAGCACCAATGTTTTATCCCTAGTGGCACAAGACATCCATAATCTTAGAGATTTCTGTCACTTCCCATTCACGGAGACATGAACCCACTATCGAGCATAAATACTCCCTCTTGAGTTACAAGCATCTACTTGGCCAGCATCTACTAGTAACGGAGAGCATGCAAGATCATAAACAACACATAGACATAACTTTGATAATCAACATAACAAGTATTCTCTATTCATCGGATCCCAACAAACACAACATATAGAATTACAGATAGATGATCTTGATCATGTTCGGCAGCTCACAAGACCCGACAATTAAGCACAATGGGGAGAAGACAACCATCTAGCTACTGCTATGGACCCATAGTCCAGGGGTGAACTACTCACACATCACTCCGGAGGCGACCATGGCGGCGTAGAGTCCTCCGGGAGATGATTCCCCTCTCCGCAGGGTGCCGGAGGCGATCTCCCGAATCCCCGAGATGGGATTGGCGGCGGCGGCGTCTCCGGAAGGTTTTCCGTATCGTGGCTCTCCGTGCGGGGGTTTCGCGACGGAGGCTATTTGTAGGCGGAAGGGCAGGTAAAGAGGCGGCACGAGGGCCCACACCATAGGTCGGCGCGCCCAGGGGGGCCGCGCCGCCTATGGTTTGGCCACCTCGTGGCTCCCTGCCTCTCTTCCGGAAGCTTCGTGGCAAAATAGGACCCCGGGCGTTGATTTCGTCCAATTCCGAGAATATTTCGTTACTAGGATTTCGAAACCAAAAACAGCAGAAAACATCAACTGGCACTTCGGCATCTTGTTAATAGGTTAGTTCCGAAAATGCACAAATATGACATAAAGTGTGCATAAAACATGTAGATATCATCAATAATGTGGCATGGAACACAAGAAATTATCGATACGTCGGAGACGTATCGCATCCCTGCTTAGTTCTGCTCGTCCCGAAGGTAAAACGATAACAAAGATAATTTTTGGAGTGACATGCCATCATAACCTTGATCATACTATTTGTAAAGCATATGTAGTGAATGCAGCGATCAAAACAATGTATATGACATGAGTAAACAAATGAATCATATAGCAAAGGCTTTTCATGAATAGTACTTCAAGACAAGCATCAATAAGTCTTGCATAAGAGTTAACTCATAAAGCAATAAATCAAAGTAAAGGTATTGAAGCAACACAAAGGAAGATTAAGTTTCAGCGGTTGCTTTCAACTTATAACATGTATATCTCATGCATATTGTCAACATAGAGTAATATAATAAGTGCAATATGCAAGTATGTAGGAATCAATGCACAGTTCACACAAGTGTTTGCTTCTTGAGGTGGAGAGAAATAGGTTAACTGACTCAACATAAAAGTAAAAAGAATGGTCCTTCAAAAAGGAAAGCATCGATTACTATATTTGTGCTAGAGCTTTGATTTTGAAAACAAGAAACAATTTTGTCAACGGTAGTAATAAAGCATATGTATCATGTAAATTATATCTTACAAATTGCAAGCCTCATGCATAGTATACTAATAGTGCCCGCACCTTGTCCTAATTAGCTTGGACTACCGGATCATCGCAATACACATGTTTTAACCAAGTGTCACAATGGGGTACCTCCATGCCGCCTGTACAAAGGTCTAAGGAGAAAGCTCGCATTTTGGATTTCTCGCTTTTGATTATTCTCAACTTAGACATCCATACCGGGACAACATGGACAACAGATAATGGACTCCTCTTTAATGCATAAGCATGTGGCAACAATTATTATTCTCATATGAGATTGAGGATATATGTCCAAAACTGAAACTTCCACCATGAATCATGGCTTTAGTTAGCGGCCCAATGTTCTTCTCTAACAATATGCATGCTTAACCATAGGGTGGTAGATCTCCCTTACTTCAGACAAGACAACATGCATAGCAACTCACATGATATTCAACAAAGAATAGTTGATGGCGTCCCAGAAACATGGTTATCGCACAACGAGCAACTTAATAAGAGATAAAGTGCATAAGTACATATTCAATACCACAATAGTTTTTAAGCTATTTGTCCCATGAGATATATATTGTAAAGGTGAAGAGTGGAAATTTAAAGGTAGCACTCAAGCAATTTACTTTGGAATGGCGAGAAATACCATGTAGTAGGTAGGTATGGTGGACACAAATGGCATAGTGGTTGGCTCAAGTATTTTGGATGCATGAGAGGTATTCCTCTCGATACAAAGTTTAGGCTAGCAAGGCTATTTGAAACAAACACAAGGATGAACGGTGCAGCAAAACTCACATAAAAGACATATTGAAAACATTATAAGACTCTACACCGTCTTCCTTGTTGTTCAAACTCAATACTAGAAATTATCTAGACTTTAGAGAGACCAAATATGCAAACCAAATTAGCAAGCTCTAGGTGTTTCTTCATTAATGGGTGCAAAGTATATGATGCAAGAGCTTAAACATGAGCACAACAATTGCCAAGTATCAAATTATCCAAGACATTATAGCAAATTACTACATGTATCATTTTCCAATTCCAACAATATAACAATTTAACGAAGAAGAAACTTCGCCATGAATACTATGAGTAGAGCCTAAGGACATACTTGTCCATATGCTACAGCGGAGCGTGTCTCTCTCCCACAAAGTGAATGCCAGGATCCATTTTATTCAAACAAAACAAAAAACAAAAACAAACCGACGCTCCAAGAAAAGCACATAAGATGTGATGGAATAAAAATATAGTTTCAGGGGAGGAACCCTGATAATGTTGTCGATGAAGAAGGGGATGCCTTGGGCATCCCCAAGCTTAGACGCTTGAGTCTTCTTAGAATATGCAGGGGTGAACCACCGGGGCATCCCCAAGCTTAGAGCTTTCACTCTCCTTGATCATGTTGCATCATACTCCTCTCTTGATCCTTGAAAACTTCCTCCACACCAAACTCGAAACAACTCATTAGAGGGTTAGTGGACAATAAAAATTAACATGTTCAGAGGTGACACAATAATTCTTAACACTTCTGGACATTGCATAAAGCTACTGGACATTAATGGATCAAAGAAATTCATCCAACATAGCAAAAGAGGCAATGCGAAATAAAAGGCAGAATCTGTCAAAACAGAACAGTTCGTATTCGTGACGAATTTTATCGAGGCACCAGACTTGCTCAAATGAAAATTCTCAAATTGAATGAAAGTTGCGTACATATCTGAGGATCACTCATG
Source organism: Lolium multiflorum (assembly GCA_030979885.1). Classification (NCBI taxonomy): domain Eukaryota; kingdom Viridiplantae; phylum Streptophyta; class Magnoliopsida; order Poales; family Poaceae; genus Lolium; species Lolium multiflorum. The sequence continues at coordinate 276,671,209 of CM061749.1, read as the reverse complement.
TAAATTGTCATAATTTCTCTGAGTTACCTACAGAGAAAACAGCCCAGATTCGTGACAGCAAAGAAATCTGTTTCTGCGCATAATCCAAATCTAGTATGAACTTTACTATCAACGACTTTACTTGGCACAACAAAACACTAAACTAAGATAAGAAGAGGTTGCTACAGTAGTAAACAACTTCCAAGACACAAAATAAAAACAAAGTACTGTAGTAAAAACATGGGTTGTCTCCCATAAACGCTTTTCTTTAACGCCTTTCAGCTAGGCGCAGAAAGTGTATATCAAGTATTATCAAGAGACGGTGCATCTACAGCGGGATGCGGAGTTTTCTCAACCAGGCATAGTATATTAGATACATAAGTTTTAGCCCCTTTTCATTAGTCTTGGGCTTGCTACTCTCATCAAACAAATTTTCAGGAACAAGCCAAGCATAATTATTTTCTAGTGCATCATTCATCGCTAGGAGCTTACATGGTATTGGTGCTTTGATCTCCCCACCATCATTAATATTATTAGTGTACTTTATTCTGTCCATATCCATCTTTTCAAGGAGACTAACAAAATTGGTATAAGAACCAAGCATATTGTATTTAGCAAAGACCTTTCTAGCCTCTCTTGCTATACCACCAAATTCTCTAAGAAGGGTTTCTAAAACAAAATCTTTCTTTTCCCCTTCTTCCATATCACCGAGTGTAAGAAACATGTGTTGGATTATAGGATTGAGATTAACAAATTTAGTTTCCAACATGCGAACTAAAGCAGCAGCAGCAATTTCATAAGTAGGAGCAAGTTCTTCCAAGTGTCTATCTTCAAAATCTTCAACGGTACTAACATGATTGAAAAATTCTTCTATATTATTTCTCCCAACTATAGACCCACGTCCTACCGGTATGTCTTTCGTGGTAAAATTAAAAGGAAACATGATGAATCAAGTAAAGTAAATGCAAGTAACTAATTTTTGTGTTTTTGATATAGAGTGCAATAAAGTAAAACTAGCAACTAATTTTTTTGTGTTTTGATATAATGCAGCAAACAAAGTAGTAAATAAAATAAAGCAAGACAAAAACAAAGTAAAGAGATTGGGAAGTGGAGACTCCCCTTGCGTGTCTTGATCTCCCGGCAACGGCGCAATTTGCTTGATGCGTGTAGTTAACACGTCCGTTGGGAACCCCAAGAGGAAGGTGTGATGCACAGCCAAGTTTCCCTCAGTAAGAAACCAAGGTTTAATCGAACCGGGAGTCAAGAAGCACGTTGAAGGTTGATGGCGGCGGATGTAATGCGGCGCAACACCGGGATTCCGGCGCCAACGTGGAACCCGCACAACACAACCAAAGTACTTTGCCCCAACGAAACTGAGGTTGTCAATCTCACCGCTTGCTGTAACAAAGGATTAACCGTATTGTGTGGAAGATGATTGTTTGCGAAAAAGAAACAAGTATTGCCAGTAGATTGTATTTCAGTATAGAGAATTGGACCGGGGTCCACAGTTCACTAGAGGTGTCTCTCCTATAAGATAAACAGCATGTTGGGTGAACAAATTACAGTTGGGCAATTGATAAAAGAGGGCATGACCATGCACATACATATTATGATGAGTACTGTGAGATTTAATTGGGCATTACGACAAAGTACATAGACCGCTATCCACATGCATCTATGCCTAAAAAGTCCACCTTCGAGTTATCATCCGAACCCCTTCGGTATTAAGTTGCTAACAACAGACAATTGCATTAAGTATTGCGCGTAATGTAATCGTAACTACATCCTCGAACATAGCACCAATGTTTTATCCCTAGTGGCAACAAGACATCCATAATCTTAGAGATTTCTGTCACTTCCCGATTCACGGAGACATGAACCCACTATCGAGCATAAATACTCCCTCTTGGAGTTACAAGCATCTACTTGGCCATAGCATCTACTAGTAACGGAGAACATGCAAGATCATAAACAACACATAGACATAACTTTGATAATCAACATAACAAGTATTCTCTATTCATCGGATCCCAACAAACACAACATATAGAATTACAGATAGATGATCTTGATCATGTTCGGCAACTCACAAGACCCGACAATTAAGCACAATGGGGAGAAGACAACCATCTAGCTACTGCTATGGACCCATAGTCCAGGGGTGAACTACTCACACATCACTCGGGAGGCGACCATGGCGGCGTAGAGTCCTCCGGGGAGATGATTCCCCTCTCCGGCAGGGTGCCGGAGGCGATCTCCCGAATCCCCCCGAGATGGCGGCGGCGTCTCCGGAAGGTTTTCCGTATCGTGGCTCTCGGTGCGGGGGTTTCGCGACGGAGGCTATTTGTAGGCGGCGGGTAAAGAGGCGGCACGAGGGCCCACACCATAGGTCGGCGCGGCCAGGATGGGGCCCGCGCCCTATGGTTTGGCCACCTCGTGGCCCCACTTCGTCTCCTCTTCGGTCTTCTGGAAGCTTCGTGGCAAAATAGGACCCCGGGCGTTGATTTCGTCCAATTCCGAGAATATTTCGTTAGGATTTCTGAAACCAAAACAACAGAAAAAGAACGGCATCTTGTTAATAGGTTAGTTCCAGAAAATGCACGAATATGACATAAAGTGTGCATAAAACATGTAGATATCATCAATAATGTGGCATGGAACACAAGAAATTATCGATACGTCGGAGACGTATCAGTGGGCATCATAGTCAACATAGTAGATCGAAATTGGCATAGATTTCATCTCGCTGGAGGAGCCGACAGAGGACGACGCATGAGACAACGAGATGATCGATGATGATGTTGAATCTGCTGTAGCTAAACGGATCGGATTTGGGATGCGAATAGTGTCCACCGAGCTGACGCGGAACCACAGGTCACCAAGCGCCGGATCGATTCCTTCATGGAAGGAGCTAAAGGCCAATCGTTGGGACGACGAGTGCGGCCCGAAGGTGAATGATCTGAAGTAGATCGATTCCTCCTGAACCGCTGAATTGTAGATCGTGAAGGTCTTGTTGCATGTGGACCCGCTTGTGAGACTGAAGAAGTTGAAGCTAAATGACAATCTGAACCTACTTGCTCACATGATCTTTAATAAAATGTGGACTTTTGCTTTGTTCGAAAAATGTGCAGTAGAAAGGGATGCTAGTCGGGTCTTTAAGTGCCAACCAATTGGATCCAGTAACTCCGGAACCACTTCACTAGTCTCGGAAGGTTGTTCTTGACTCGCTCTAGAAAATAGCTTCGTAGTTGGGAGCTCTGAACCGATGATCGACATGGTTTCCTAGCCGCAAAAGCCATGACTCCGGCGCACAAGCTACCCACGGATGGCGCTAATTAATATGGGGGTACCACGACAATGCTCATGGTTTATGGACTTGGTTTTAGGGAAGTAGGCATGTGCTGGTGGTTTTGTCCGTGTAGAAACAACATAGGGGAGATGATTTACCCAGCTTCAGGCCGCCGAAGGGAAAACCCTACGTGTTGCTTGTCTGTTTTTGATTGATGCAGATCAGGGTTAGAAGGCCGCCATTATGGCTATGATGTTATCTCTAGATTGTGTATCGTTCTGCCCGTCGATCCCTCCTAGCCCTTATAAAGGAGGCCAAGTCTGAGGTTTCCAGGTCGGTTACATGTTAGGGTTCCCTTGTATGGGCTATTTATTGTCACACGACAGGTTCATGGGCTTCGGCTCCTTTAGTAACCGTCATCCCTTCTTGTCTTCGTGGGCCTCTGGTTGAACCACACCATGTATGGTAATGGTGGGTACCCGACAGGGTATGCCCATATCAGTAATAGCTACATCCTTAACTGATGAGTGCATTTTTAGAGTGTTTTTACCCCTTTATTTTATATAGATACCCTTGTGTAGCAATAGGATTTTGGTATTTTACTATGCTCCCGCGCACCTTTTTGCTTGTTTCAGCAGGATCTCAAAATATTAGGGCAATGATGAAATATCAATAAAAAATCATTTTATGGTATTTTGACGTGATAAAAATCATCTAAGCACTTAACCACGCACCTGGGCCAAAGGAGGACGCAATGAGAAGTTCCAATGAGTTTAACGAGCATCGATACGGGGGACCCGCCTGTAGGTCCGCCCGTACGACACACCATGATAACCGCCTCGTCAAATACTTTCACCTCGTGCAGATGGATCTGTGATCCGATACCCCCAGGCGCGACAAACTACATAACTCCGTCCCATAAGAGATCTAAAGGAGGAACTAGAGAAGGCATCACCCAAGTTGCTACACGGATCATTAGGACGACAAGGCATCACCCCCTTCATCATCAATCGCTGCACCAACACCATCTCCATCTCTTTCATTCCATCTGGTTGTAATCACCATTGACATTGTGGATTTGTACTTGAACTCGCATCCTCATCCTCATTCAATTCACAAGATTATGATGATGTTCTTGATTGCTTCCATGTGTGAGTACTTTACCTTGTTCTTGGGAAGATGGATCAACAGGTGGTTTGCTGAAGGTCATTGCAGTGGTTATTTAGAGATGTGTTATCAAACACGCATCTCATTATCGAGCCTTTCCCACACACACCATGAACAAAGATATAGATTATATAATTTGTATTCTTAACTAATGCTAGTGGTGGAACCAACAATCCACGAGAACATCTTTGCCTTAATGAAGTTCAAACTTAACCCAACGGAATTGGTGCTTTTCTATTTCTGTTATTTGTTTCACGAACCCAAACACAAACTTATTCGAACCAAACCCCACTTGGGATTTAAGACAACTTTTAAGTAATCTTGGGCAAATAGTAATAAGGGACATTAAGACCTTAACTAGTAGCTCCTCGTGGTTCGATACTCTTATTTCGAAACTACCTACAATTGAATTGTGTACTTGAAACCATAATTAACCAACCGTTACGAAGACCTAATAGCATACACTCCTTAACCGGATCCCCATCAATACAAATAAACAAAATTACAGAGCCTTACAAGCATATCGCATCACCGAAACCCCAATAGATTGATGGGGTTAGGGGGTGTCTGTGTGTGTATGTGGGGGGGGGGGTCAGGGGTGGTATTCTTTCCTATCTTGGATGCCTAGGCTCAGATGTCGTGGAGATGGATCCCGAATAGGAGGTCGTTGTTGAGCGACCGTCGTGCCGATGTCGTCCTCCTCCCCCGTCTCTCCAGAATCATCCAATTTTTAGTTATAAAAGATCAATATATATATTATAATTATTTTAGTTTGCCCAGGTCCATTTTCTGGACCTGCACTAGTTCCATTGCCCAATCAATAGGAAAATAAAACATTTCTATAAATTACTTATTGTGCATATATAGTTGGAGTGGTTCGTACGCAAAAATAGTGAGCTTATGAGGTTTGGCTAGCTTGGATACGCCGATTGATAGATCCCTATCGTCGACTGCCTATTTTAAAAACATGATGTCATACCTTGAAATGAAACAAACATTGTCACCAATGAAGTTAGAATTCTTTAAAAAGGACAAATACTAAAGCTTACATTTTTTGTGTGTTGTTGTACGATAACATATAACTTCACTAATAAAAAAAAGGGGTTGTTTCGTGCCTACCTTTTTGGTATTGACATATATAATGAAATTAAAAAAAACGCCAAATCACCGACTATCACGTTTTATGGAAAACAAAAATGAACTAATCTAACATTTAACGACATAACTTCATAGATATGTTATCAAATTTAAAGAAAATCCAAATAAATGTGATTTAGCATGTAACATCAAGACGACGTAAACTTTACTAATCGAGACATAAGTTTCTTTTGAGGGACTTGGACATTAGGAACAAGAAAACAAGACTACCAACATGTGTGTAAATTTTATTGTTTTCTCCTTATTTCGTCATTTTGTCACATAAGTCATAGTTCAACCAACATGAGCAAGTGTCTAGTTTGCCCTTGATGCAAAATATATCTCGAGCTAATTCCATGGTTGCCTCGAAAGTGCATTTAGAAACTTCAACATAAGGTTTTTGGAAGTATCGGTTAAGAGCTAAAACTTTAAGAGAACCATCATCACTAATTCACCTAGTTTTTATCTCATATATTTATTACATAACTAAAAGGAAAGTGATTAAAAACAACGGTCGATGAAAGTGAAATAATCAGCCACACTATGATATCACTTGTCTCCACCGCTCCTCCTATCATATTCTAGTCCTCGATCGGCCTCCACCATGACGACAATTCACGCATAGTGGCCCCTATTATTTGCTACTCATCTCTTACCTATGTTGGATGCTGATCCTATGTGCATCCTCAGTCGCAAATCCTTTGTATGGCATACACCTCTTGGGCTCCTCGATGCACTGACCACCGCTACTAGCGCGCTCTGGCCTGGTCGGTCATAGCCCCTTCTTTGGTGCCACTGCATGTTAAGACCGATGAGCTTGCCATGGACAAACCCATGGCATAGATTGAGTGGAGAACCTCAAATTCGAGCTCTCTTTATGTTGGCTTACTCGATAAGATGACACCCTTGAGTGGATTGGTATGGAGGTTGTCCGATCAGGCTTGGGCAGGCTTGGGCAAGCCGGGTTCACTTTCGACAAGCTTAATCAACAAGTTCATGTGTTCATTGTTGATGGCAACATGTAAGTGAATCGACAACATATAACTTCACTAATAAAAGAGGGGGTTGTTTCGTGCCTACCTTTTTGGTATTGACATATATTATGAAAGACAAAAACACCAAATCACCGACTATCACGTTTTATCAAAAAAAAAAAATCAACTAGTCTAACATTCAACGACATAACTTCATAGATATGTTATCAACTTTAAAGAAAATCCAAATAAATGTGATTTAGCATGTAACATCAAGACGACGTAAACTTTACTAATCGAGACATAAGTTTCTTTTGAGGGACCCGGACATTAGGAACAAGAACACATGCAATGTGTTGCATGCACAGTTGTCATGTGACACTCATCTGGGATTTTCTTCATGTTGCAAATGTGTTCCTTGTTTGTTGCACGAAATGTTTACATGTGTTCTGCACATTGGTTTTTCATGTTCCATATCTTTGGACTGATTGTCTTAGATTTGCTATGTCCAGTACAGTAATATTGGCACTCATTCAACAGTTGCATACCCCTTCGTCACGACTCACGAGGCTCAGGCGGACAAAGGCCCCGAGGTTCTTCTCCCCACCGCCCCGCCGCCGCCGCCTCCCTCACACACACACACACCCCACCCTATACAGGCGAACTCCGGCGCAGCAGCAGGGGATCCCTATGGCGAGCACCATTGGCGGCAGCGGCAGTTCTGGAGCCCGTCGTTCCCGGGAGCGGGGGCTAGCGTTCGGGAGTGTGGAGCAGGCTCAGCATCCCAGGGCGGCCAAGATGGCTAGGGTTTCGGCTGGTGCTTCGCGCTCGGGTGGTAAGCCAATCGTGACGCGCCCATCTGCTTCCTTTCCCCTGGTTCCCACATGACTCGTACTTGATGTGTTAGATCCGCGATCTGTTTGTGTTTTTTTTTTAGATCTCCAAATCCTATAACATGCTTCACGAGTCATGTGTGTGCATAAAGTGGATTAATAGTTCATAAACTCGATACTGCAGTAGGGGTAGCAGAGATGTTTACCACTGTTATGTTTTTTTTTTCAATAAATCACAGGAGATCTGCGAATCTATATATTAAGATAGAAGATAGTTTTACAAAATTTCAAGCGCCACAAACGGTCGCTCGAAACACATCACCAACAAAAAAATAGGTATTACTCGTCTGAGGCTACCACTACCTACTACTTTCCACTCCCTACAATCCTTGATCCTGTCTGCTACGAGCCAGGGTGATTTGGATTCATGCCTCTTACTACAAAGATGCGAAGGATAGAGCTATGTTTGAAATAAATAATCCAAACTTACTAGTTCCGAAATAAGTTTGAGTTAGTTTTCCATGTTGAAGCCTTGAACTTGAAGGTAGTCTACGTGCTTGTTGTTCTAGGTGTCCTGTTGCTTCGGAAATAGAGTCTGATTTGTTCTAGGATAGCATGTGTGTGTGTGTGTGTGTGCATACAAAGTTATATACACATCTAGTTGTGCATTGTGTGTGAGAGAAGAAAATAAAGGGAAAAAAATGCACGTGATGTGCTTTTGGAAATAAATTGTGTTTGTTCTTGTTCGTGATATTTTCATGTGATTTGATCCCTGGGGGTAAAAGCAAAACAAGTTAGAGATGGAGATTTCGGAGGTTGAAGGGCCTTGATATAATGTTTATTTTGTTGAGGTATCTTTTGCTCGTGCTTGTTTCATTTACTTTATACCATTGTAGATTGTACTATCTTCATTTAATCAAGTCAATAAAGTCACTTACTAAAAAGGTGATTGGAACCATGCCTTGTGGAGCACGACAATGTGGTGCAGTTACTGATTCACTTATTACATGTTGAACTGTTTTTTTTTCATGTTGAACTGTTGATCCCTTTTGGAAACATAATTATCTTCTGTAGCACCCAGCTGGCCTATCCAAATGCACGTGGGTCATTTAAGCATAACAATTAGCTTCTGATAGTGCTAGAGTTGGAAGCGTTTCAAGGATGATACATCAATTGCCAATGGGCATCGGGAAGATGGCAATATTATTATACTTTTTTGTGGTGGTTTTGTTGAACGAGATAGCAGATACGATAAATTGACTGGTTGCATTCACTTTATTGCTATTGTTATAAAAAATCCTTTCACAATCCATGACCGGCGCTGTTTAATGGTAGTGCTAGTCATGAATAATCGCTGCAGAGTTAGTGTTTTATAGAATAATCTTTTGTGAAATAGGTAGTTGTGGCAAACTAATGTACTGAGACTGCGTAGAAATGCTGAATGAGTGCCAATATGTTTGATGTTTCTTGTGTCTTTTCAAATAAATTTTTTATTTGACGAGGGTGAGTGACTGGAAAAAATGGCAGCCAGTTTGGTAAACAGGCAATTGCCATTTGTCAAACGGGGATAGCGCAGTGTACTAATAGCTATCATATCATGGCATCATGCATTCAATATGTAACAACTTTGTTGTGATTCACTTGTATGAAGATGAGATTTTTATAGAGTTAGTTAGAGTTATTGCAAGAAAGAGCATAATTGGAAGGAGGGATGGCATTCTATAGTATACTCAATGTATCAATACATTATGTCTTCGCGCCTTAGGTTTATCAGCCCGTGTCTGTTTAGCATATACGTTTATGGTTTTGTGACGCCCTGTCCATTTACAAATTTCATGATTCAATGGCATAGGGTTTTTGACAAGACAGGGTATACACTACATGTCTATACCTCAGGACTTGAATTCCCTAAAACGCTTTGTAGTTTTTTCTTTAACTTTCATAAGCGTGGTTAGGGCAGAATCTTTGCGATGCTTCATTTCCTGGCCATGTTACGCATCCCACAAAGATGCTGTACCACGTATTGCATATCTATCCAGGTAGGCTGTGCCTGGGCGGGTCATCGTGAATATGTAGCTGTTTTTCAGTATAAAATGAATCTGTCAAGTATTGTTTAACCCAGCTGTCAGCTGTTATTTTTTTCTCTGTAACACACATCGGAAGCATGCATTGTGTGTTAGAAAAAGAACGCGGAGAATGGGCAAAATACAAACTACCAACGATGGCGACGACCAGACCAAAACCAAACAACTATGCAACAGGAACACCTACTATAAGGGCGTGTTCGGGAACCGTCCGGCTTCCCCAAATCCGTCGATTCTGCTCCTCGACCGCGACTCCAGCGTCGCTGGTGGAGCGATAAACGTTCGGTGTAGCTCCTACTTTCCTCCACGCTGGGAGCCCATTTGTGCCAGCTGGCCCAGCCGAAGCCCAGTTCATCCTGGGAGCTCTTGCAGCCCATTTGGCCGGTTAGGCATCATTGCTTCATTTTTCCTTTTACTATGCGCGATTTATTTGCACAGAAGCCCCTAGATCAAAATGGAAAAAGCAATCGGGTCCACTGGGAACTCTGATACTGTGCACGATTTGATGTACAGAGGGTGGCGGAACTGCTGCTGGAGGAAGAGATAGGGGAATCGGCGGCCGGAAATGCTGTTCTTGAATGATTTCGGGGACACCCCGGAGCCGCTGGTTGATGAGGAGATCAGGGACAGGGGAGCTTGGGAACATGGCAGCCGGAGCTTGTACTGACGGACGCGATCTCGGCAGGCCGAGGGGCGCTGCTGGATACGGGCGACCTCGGCTGGCGACTCGCAAGGAAGAAGGCGACCTCGAGGGGCGGATCGAGTTGGAGGAGGAAGAATGACGGGGTGGCGTCGGCGGCGTCGGGAGGGAGATCTGGTCGCAGCCACCTGTGCGTGCTTGCGGGCGAGAAACAAAACGAAACGTTTTTCTGCTCTATTCACTTGGCGGTGGCAGTCTGGTCGTAAATTGAACTGCTCCGCGTTTCTCAGATCCGTGGATTTGCCAAACAGGTGCTCCACGGTTTGTACACAGTTTTGGCTCAGCTCTGCGGATCTAGCTCCGTGGAGTTTTTACGTTCGGTACTGCTCCGCCCAGAATTTTGGAGAAGCTGGAAGCTGGGCTGTTGCCGAACACGCCCTAAGTTACCAAAACGAAGAGACATGCATAAGGTCTGGGCATCCCTCTCATGGACCAGAGCCTAAGTCAGGTGGTCTATCATGCCTTGACAGCTGGTCTGTTATGTGCTTGAATTAGTACCCCTGCACAATACCCTGTGTTGATTTTTTCCTTGCACCTGTGAGGTTTGAGGAATATCCTGATGATACATTTCCTCCACATTTACAACAACAAAGCCTTTTTCCTCCACATTTACCTGTTAAGTAATTCATTTTACCTCTGACTTGCATACTCTCCTGAAAGCAACGTAATCAGGATTAAGACTGGCTGGTATTGATGCTGGCTTGATTCAAACGTATATTTATGTTTCATTAGTACTACATTAGTTCGTGAAACATCTTTTTAATTTTGAGACCTGACCAACTGTGTTGTAAGTTGACCTAATGGTATTTTATAGCTTGGACCTATGTAACCCCAACTTGCTTGGGAAACAGGCTTTGCTGGAAAATGCATATAGGGTACTAGGTTGATGCCGACATGTGATGGAAAACATTGTTTGTCTTTATATTGTATACCTATTGATTAGACCGTTTTGTGTGTGTGTGTGTGTGTGTGTGTGTGTGTGGCAGCTGACTGTACCTGCTTAGAAACTTATGCTATGTTTATCATTTATTATGCTTAGGAATTTTAGGCATCTTAATTTTGTACAACGTTGGCTCCATTGTGAACAGAATTATTGCTATTTCACAAGGAACTTGATGTTCCCCCATTGAGTTCTCCCCGATTCATTTAGTAATGCAGTATATTTTTTCTGTTATTATGAAGTCCACTTCTTTTTTCCTTTCTGCGTGTGCATTAGCTGTCTATATTTTCATACTTCAAGCTACTAATCCTAGACTAACAAAACTATATGTATGCTCAACAGTTAGTTCAAGTGGAAAAGATGGAGTGCTTCCAATATTCCGCTTCATGTTGACAAATCATATGATGAAATCATCAAGAGGTTATGTTCGACAAGAACTTCTAACTGAGGCTCAACGCCTTGAAGCAGTGCACAAGGCAGTTGAGAAGATAATTGACTACCATCAACAACAGATTCCAGAAACTGAAAAGTCGATTGAACAGTATATATGTCAGAATGAAATGCAAATCAAGGAGTGTCTGAAGGTACATATTTTACAACTTCTAGGTCACAGACACATGCAGAAAATAACCATCATTGTTCTATCTATCTGCTGCTACAGAGACATGTGCAACTGTTTTGGAAGGAGTCTTCGCGTTGAAGTCTGCCTGTCAATTGCTTGACATGTTCAAGCATAAAATTAAATGGATTTTCTTAATGCACAACATGGCATTGAAATGGTAAGCTCCTTGTGAGATGTAATGCCATGACTGTGCTATAAGCATGTATTACTAGATGTTCGTTTTTGGATACCTGCATGCTATCTGGATTTCTGTGGTTTAGTACTTAGTTTTATTGATGAATTGTCTATCTTCGGTTGGAGTTTTTGAAATTTAAGTATGCGGACTGTGAATTTGTGAGAATGTGGGAGAACCATGGAATAATCTTTCTCGAGCCGTCAGATTTAATTAATATTTTATTATGACTTTATAAGAATTTTCTTTGCAAATTAAGTGTTTGCTGTAAGCTCAAAGTATTCCTCTATGATGAGACGAAAACAGTTGACAACATAAGATATGACAATTGATTTAACAGACAAGAGGCGCCAAGACAGGACTAAGGTGAGGCAGGAGAAATCCCTGCTGAGGCTGAGTAAGACTAGGTTGGAAACTGGGATCATGGGGGGTGGCAATTAGGCAGTTATGAGAGTGGGAAGATTAGGAAAGTCAAAATAGTCTGGGTCTATTATGGAGTTCGTCTCGTGGTTATACGTAGTCTTTTCCCCCGTCTCTTTACCCCATAGTTCTCTACCCTGTCCTAACTATATTTCTGCCATTCACAATAGCGTCTGCTAGCAACCAGTGGCCTGGTCCAGTTGTCACATATTCTTCTCATGGCCTTTTTGTCGTCTGCGCTTTCCCTAAAGCCAATCCTTCTTCATGTCGTTGGCGTCTGCCCTTCTTCCTACAGTGTACTTGCGATACGTATCTGTATCGACATCTACATTCTAATTTTTATTTTATTTTTGATAGCACACAGAATATTTGTGTGTTTGAAGTAATGAAGTGGTAAGTCTCCTGAACAGCTCGTGTGCGGCTCAGGAGACACAATACTAAGTTCTCTAAAAGGGTCGTAGCCCCGTTTCCTCTCATTATCAGTGTCAGAGACCCCTCCTTTGCCCTGTCTTGTCTGTTTCCCTTCCTCTCGTTGCTCTTGTGCAATCTGCAGGGTCGGAAGCTGCGGCGTTGTTTGAGTGGATGGAGTGGCATTCTCGGGCATCGGGGCTACATGCCTCCTTTTCAGAAAAAAAATCAGCTACATGGCCGATACCTGTTCCTAGTGATGTTTTGGTGGCACTCTAGGAACTTGGCATGTGTATCTAGCCTTCATTTGTTGGCTTGGGCGCCGAGAATATTGTGGTGTTTTCAAGCGCTGGCCAGTTCATGCCTCCAAGTTGAAAACCCTTGACCTAGCATGTGTTGGTTGGATCGGTCAATGGCGATGTGTGTTCGTTGTCCCCTTCCTGAAGGTGTTTCCTCTGATGTTGCCAATGCGGTCTTCGCTGTTTGGATTCGGCAACGACGGTATGGTCATGCGTGTGTACTAGTACCTCATTTGTGGGGCGAAAACCCTTGATCTGGCCTTTGTTGGTTGGACCTGGCTTTGATCCTTTCCACTGCCGGATCCGCAACGTTATTGCGTGCACGCCATCTCCTTCTTGAAGGTGTTATCTTAAAAGACAGTGGATCTTCTCCACCGTGGAAAAGCCCTATCTCTTGCGTTCACTGTTTGGACCCGGCCTCAGTCCTTGGTAGCACCGTAGGTGTTTGAACATTCCATTTTTCGTGTTGCTATGGTTGGTTCCACAGAAGATGATCGCATTTTGACAATATGTTTCATATTTTCCAACTGTAAACCTATTATTCAGCTTTGGTGCCACTAGCATCATTTGGAACAAAATTTGAATGGCGTGTGCACCGATTGGATGCTCATACTGTCTTAAAAACTTGTGTTAATACGTCAAGAAGAAAAACAATGAAAAGTTCGATAAATCGCCTAGAACCAAAACAGGTTCAGGTAAAGACGAGGCAAGCGCAATAAACAGATATGAGAAGATTACAAAGTATGACTACTATCCAATCTAAAGTATGGACAAACGCGCTTACTTTGTGGAGGGAAGTAAAGTGAATCTATTAATCCAGAAGCAAATCCCTCAGCTTATTTACAAGCAACACACATAGAGCATATCCCAATCATGATAATCGGAATACTAAAGCCAAGTTAATCTTCAAATGATTCTATACTCTTGGGAGTATATACTTGTGATTAAATTTCGTTGTTGTTGAAGTGTCAAACTAAGTGTACCTGACTATTATGTCAAATGTTGGATGGATGTACCAACAAAAAGCACTCGATTTGTTACTTGTTAAAATTAATAAATGATTTTCTAAATGGATGGTATGGAAAGTATATAGAAGCAGAAGATGACTATATTGCCCTGTTAGCTGCATGCAGATAAAACAAGGATTGAGTTAATACTTTGTTTTTTTCGTAAAGTCTACCATTATTGGTTGTTCATACAGCTAGCACCACTTCACATACGAAATTAATAGGGCATTAATGAAACATATTCTGGAAAAGACAAAAATGGTAAGTATTTGTGAGAAAAACCATTTTTGACATGTATTAGCCTTTTCTCTGCATATAAGATGCTAGCACTGCTTATCTACGTCAGACCCATAGATTCATGACTTTTTGGCTAATAGCTGGGAGCTAATTAAGTTGACTTGTGATCTTAAAAGAGGAAGCCATGTCGTGTCTGCCATTGTTTGCTGGCCTTCCAAAAGCTAGAAAAAGGTTACAGCCTTTTATTTCTAAATATACGTGGAAAGGAATTTATAGAAATCTACATAAACAAAAATCTGACATTTAAGCATTACCATATCATTCTCAATTCAAGTACAATGCAAATATGATTAGAGAATCATTATTGTTGTTTCTTCTTTAGCCATTTCCTCCATGTGATTTCCTTCCTTGCACATGAAATAGTTCCTGTGATAAACTCACATTCTTCACCTTTAGATCAGTCTATTTATAAGCAGAATCCAAATAATATACTTATCGCTGGTAGCTTCTGGTGTGTCTTTAATGTAAATGAGATCAACAAATTAAAGGTTTACTTAAGCAGTGTAATCTTCAGATAGTTTTTTCTTTCATGCTGCAATATGAGTTGGTTTGAACTACAGCAAGCAATCACGCGAGGTCTACCTGTAAGATAAATAATACAATATTAACTATAGGATGTAGCATGAGCCTGCCATCACTCTATCCTACCTATAAATTGCAAAGATGAAGTAATCATAAGAGATTTGTTATTTTGCATCGCTAACATAGCATCATAATTATAAGATGTGATTTCATTATTTCTTTTCTGACGCATAACAAGGATAGAAGATATATGGTGCTGTTTTTAAGTTCTTAGATTGAATTCTCCCCGTAGGCATAAATTCACTGGAACGATTAATCTTGCTTCCAGTTCCACGTTGTAACCATCCTTTTTTTTTGTCGTGCAGTGCTTGCTGACCAGGAGAGTAATGGCATTTGTTTTCACTTGATGGACCTAAAGTAGCAGGTATTTACATCTTTCGGATATTTATTATATTATTTGCATGATTCACTGTATCTGCAATACTGTAGAGGTGTTACAGGTGTACCAGGCTAACCTTTATATTTTTTGGTCCTGCTTTGGGAAAGTCTTAATGAGCGTTTAATTCTCAGAATACTGCAGCAACTAGTAATTATTATTTTACTGTTAAAGAACATCCATCGTTCTTTTTTAAAAAGAATATCCGTACGTTCTCTGTTCATTTCAACGTTGGTTCACATGTTCTGCAAAGACTCGAGTCATTAGGTTTATACCTGCTGAGGCTGGAATGCTCCTCTCACCCTGCTGGTCCTGGACTGGATCGGATCCCCTTCAAATCAATAGACTGGGTAGGAATGAGTTGGTATTGATCCAGAGTTTTCTGACCTGTCAAAATCAATGAATGAGTTTTATTGTGCGTGATGTATAACATTGCAAGTCAGTATATTGAACAGTGTTTCATGTTCATTCTTCTAGAATGCACAAACAACATTTCGTCATTTGCACATCTTTTCATTAATAGATAGGTGAAGCAAACATACTTACAAGAGTTGTATGGTCTAGGAAATGAACCTGCTTTTTTTTTCGAGAGTACGCAATCGCGTACCTTATTTTGATAGAAGGCGAAAGTACTTTTTACAAGAACTGATACAATGCTGCGAACAGCAAGATCAGAAACTCCCTCCCTCCAACTAGCCTAAGCTACTCTCTCGCTGATTTGCCACCCTCCAAAACCTGCAATGTTCCAGTGCTTCATCTCATCTAAAATCCTATTGGCCAACTCCATAGCCGTACATTGCACTCTAATGTTGTTGAATACATGTGAATTCCGATGCTTCCATAGTGACCAAACCGTGAGAATCACAAAGGCATCGAAGCCCCTTCTTTCTTTGCGGTGAAAGCATGCTCTGGCTCGCAACCACCAAGCCTCCAGCTGATCATCCATGTTGGGTTGTAGGGACTGACGCCCAGCCTTGAGTAGACAGTTGTACCATACCTCTAGCATAAGCGCACTGAATCAAGACGTGCTTTGCAGTATCCTCATCCTGAAGACAGACAAAATAGGATGACTTTGGTCTTGCAGGCCATGTCGCTCCCTTCGATCCGAAGCCCAAATTCTATGTTGAGCTGCATGCCACACAATTTTTTTTACATTTCATAGGCGCCTTTGACTTCCATATGCAATTTGACAGCGGGAACCTCTCTGATCCCTGACAAAGCATTGCATAGGTTGACCTTGCAGATTAGTTGCCAGAACCAGAGCACAGCCAGGAAAACTCATCTGACACATCTCTGTCTCTCTGCATGCAGTTGATCAGCACCCAGAGTCTCACGTGTTGCATGCAACCCTCCTGAGATAGCTCACCTGACATGTCTCCTATCCATCTATTGCCGTTGTGACCATCATGCACTATTGCACTGTTCTGCCCCTCTCCAGCTAGCACCACTTCACATACGAAATTAATAGGGCATTAATGAAACATATTCTGGAAAAGACAAAAAATGGTAGTATTTGTGACAAAAACCGTTTTTGATATGTATTAGCCTTATCTCTGCATATAACATGCTAGCACTGCTTATCTAGGTCAGACCCATAGATTCACGACTTTTTGGCTAATGGCTAATAGCTGGGAGCTAATTAAGTTGACTTGTGATCTTTAAAGAGGAAGCCATTTCGTGTCTGCCATTGTTTGCTGGCCTTCCAAAAGCTAGAAAACGGTTACAACCTTTTATTTCTAAATATACGTGGAAAGGAATTTATAGAAATCTACATAAACAAAAATCTGACATTTAAGCATTACCATATCATTCTCAATTCAAGTACAATGCAAATATGATTAGAGAATCATTATTGTTGTTTCTTCTTTAGCCATTTCCTCTATGTGATTTCCTTCCTTGCACATGAAATGGTTCCTGTGATAAACTCACATTCTTCACCTTTAGATCAGTCTATTTATATGCATAATCCAAATAATATACTTATCGCTGGTAGCTTCTGGTGTGTCTTTAATGTAAACGAGATCAACAAATTAAAGATTTACTTAAGCAGTGTAATCTTCAGATAGTTTTTTCTTTCATGCTGCAATATGAGTTGGTTGAACTACAGCAAGCAATCATGCGAGATCTACCTGTAAGATAAATGGTACAATATTAACTATAGGATGTAGCATGAGTCTGCCATCACTCTATCCTACCTATAAATTGCAAAGATGAAGTAATCATAAGAGATTTGTTATTTTGCATCGCTAATATAGCATCATAATTATAAGATGTGAATTTCATTATATCTTTTCTGACGCATAACAAGGATAGAATATATATGGTGCTGTTTTTAAGTTCTTAGATTGAATTCTTCCAGTAGGCATAAGTTCACTGGAACGATTAATCTTGCTTCCAGTTCCACGTTGAAACCATCCTCTTTTTTTTTGTCGTGCAGTGCTTGCTGACCAGGAGAGTAATGTCTTTTGTTTTCACTTGATGGACCTAAAGTAGCAGGTATTTACATCTTTCGGATATTTATTATATTATTTGCATGATTCACTGTATCTGCAATACTGTAGAGGTGTACCAGGCTAACCTTTATATTTTTTGGTCCTGCATTGGGAAAGTCTTAATGAACGTTTAATTCTCAGAATACTGCAGCAACTAGTAATTATTATTTTACTGTTAAAGAACATCCATCGTTCTTTCTTTAAAAGAATATCCGTAGGTTCTCTGTTCATTTCAACGTTAGTTCACATGTTTTTGCAAAGACTCGAGTCATTAGGTTTATACCTGCTGAGGCTGGAATGCTCTTCTCACCTTGCTGGTCCTGGACTGGATCGGATCCCCTTCAAATCAATAGACTGGGTAGGAATGAGTTGGTATTGATCCAGAGTTTTCTGACCTGTCAAAATCAATGAATGAGTTTTATTGTGCGTGATGTATAACATTACAAGTTAGTATGTTGAACAGAGTTTCATGTTCGTTCTTCTTGAATGCACAAACAACATTTCGTCATTTGCACATCTTTTCATTAATAGATAGATGAAGCAAACATACTTACAAAGAGCTGTATGGTCTAGGAAATGAACCTGCTTTTTTTTCTTTTCTTTCGGGAGTATGCAATTGTGTACCTTATTTTGATAGAAGGCGGAAGTATTTTTTACAAGAACTGATACAATGATGCGAACAGCAAGATCAGAAACTCCCTCCCTCCAACTAGCCTAAGCTACTCTCTCGCTGATTTGCCACCCTCCAAAACTTGCAATGTTCCAGTGCTTCTTCTCATCTCAAATCCTATTGGCCAACTCCATAGCCGTACATTGCACTCTAATGTTGTTGAATACATGTGAATTCCTTTGCTTCCATAGTGACCAAACCGCGAGAATCACAAAGGCATCGAAGCCCCTTCTTTCTTTGTGGTGAAAGCATGCTCTGGCTCGCAACCACCAAGCCTCCAGTTGATCATCCATGTTGGGTTGGAGGGATTGACGCCCAGCCTTGAGTAGACAGTTGTACCACACCTCTCTAGCATAAGCGCACTGAATCAAGACAGACAAAATATGATGACTTTGGTCTTGCAGGCCGTGGCGCTCCCTTCGATGCGAAGTCCAAATTCTATGTTGAGCTGCATGCCACACAATTTTTTTACATTTCATAGGCGCCTTTGACTTCCATATGCAATCTGACAGCGGGAACCTCTCTGATCCCTGACAAAGCATCACATAGGTTGACCTTGCAGAGTAGTTGCCAGAACCAGAGCAAAGCCAGGAAAACTCATCTGACACATCTCTGTCTCTCTGCATGCAGTTGATCAGCACCCAGAGTCTCACGCGTTGCATGCAACCCTCCTGAGATAGCTCACCTGACATGTCTCCTATCCATCTATTGCCGTTGTGACCATCATGCACTGTTCTGGCACTCATGTTCCTAGTGCCAACAAGCCGCAGCACTTGTGGAGCAATGTCTTGTACTGAAAACCCATATATCCATCGATCCTTCCAAAACGATATAGTTTCCCATTGCCCACCTTAATTCTGACCAAACTTCGGAACACCTCAGCCATCATCCTTCATCATTGGCAAACCTTGCCACGATCTGCTCTGATCCGTCCTTCTAAAAAAAAACGAGACCATCCCAGGCACTAGCATCCGTTTGCATTTTTATAGAAGAAAACTCCTGAGCACCCGCCGAACCCAAGGTTCGAACCCGGGTGGGCAGCGTGTGCTCCCGCACGCCTAGCCACCAGACCGACGGTCTGCTCTGATCCGTCCTTCTCAACCATTCCCATCTCGTCTGCAAGGCGATGGTAGATTTTTCACTCCAAGCCTTCCAAAGTAAAAGGGTTTGCAAATCGCTTGTCAAGCTACTAGGCATTGTCCTCCATTGACAGTATATTTACCTGCCCAGAAAAAGGCTCGTGCCCACTTGTCCACCCCCTCCAATGCCAACACAGGCATAATGACATTTTCTAGACAATGATATTTTGAAAATGATTTGGTTACTTCAAACTTTTTTCTTGTGCGAGATTGAGCATTTTGTATGCACAAGGTTTTTTTTAAAAAATACTCCCTCTGTTCCAAAATGTATAAATGGTATCGTTGCATTCATCTTGCAAATCTCTCTTATTTCATATATATTTATGCAAATTTTGTAGACATATTATCGGTATAAATATTAGTAAAAGTTATAAGTTGTTGACCAGCGGAATTTAAGGGTGCCTTGTATTTTGGGAAGGAGGGAGTATCTATCTTATTTATCAATGTTTTCCTTTGGTTTGTGGAGTTTATTTTCGCTACTGAACATAATTGTTAGTGAGTTATACTGAGGTGAGCAATCATGTATGTTTCTTGTCAGCACACATGTGTCCTATTTGGATATCTCTCCAACTTGAGAAGATACAATTTTGATATCCAGCAGTTTTTATCTGTTGACAGTGAATTATAACTTCTTCCTTCAAGGATAAATTTTAGTCATATTTCCTTCAAATAAGATCACCACATCCTTGAACGAAAAGTCGCCATTGAGGGTTTCAACTAGCAATAGCCTTTAGTGAAGGTGAATGAACTGACAGCAAATTGCACACACTAATTTCCTTTCTATTTGGGCCGAAACAAATGCATATCGTGGAGGTCCTTTTTTTGGGTACATTATAGTCTGTGATCATACTTGCATGGGCCAATGGATGAATCTACTCTGGTTTGAAGACCAAGGGCTTCTTATTGTAGTGTTGCCAGTGTAATAATGATGCAGCTTTCAGTATGGTGAACAGGAAAGCTAGTGTTAACATTGTTTTAAGTTCTAACATGGTACTTTTTCACTGGCATACTGGCGGTAGATGACTAAGGGTTTCCACACAAAAGAAGTATCTACATTGGCTAGTTTTAGACCTCAAACACTAGGCTATCTGGTGGCAAGCAGTACCAGAGAATACTTAGGTACATCGAGTATGTGCCTGAGCAGTATGATCATTGTCTTTTTTCATGAAGAAAGTAAGAACCAGCATGATCATTGTAGCTCTCATTCAGGTTGAGCAACTTCAGGAGCGGCAAAGGTTTTCCGAGTAACCAGTACGTCATTTTGCTCCCCCATTACCTATTAGTGATCTATTACTACATATGACTTGTGTGGATGATTACTCTTGCACAATGTTATTGCTGCTAACATGATTTTTTTGTAAGTATATTACTACAAAATGTATGATATGTCTGGTCTACACAGTAGTTAGAAAATGCAAGACAATTCTTTCCGACTTTCACATCTTGGTTGCCCAAGATACCGCTACAGGTCTAAGAGTTTGACGTGGAATCTCTAAAACAGATGAGCACCTCTGTCCTGTATGTACTTTGCTATTTGGTTCATTTCGCATATGGGGTGCTTATGCCTTACTGATCAACCTGACTCCCCTCCACATGTTCAAATTGTCCACACAGACTGTTCAACTCTCTGTTCACACAAATTGTATGCCACCTCTTTCTTCAGTATTCTTAGGTTCTTTTGGAAGGGCGAATAATGACCAGTTGGCCATCACCGATATCAATGACTTGGACTTCGTACATTGAAGCGTATTTATCGTAAGTTTGTACTTCAGCTTCCCGCAGGCTGCTTTTGCAGATGTACTATGCTTCATGTATTCTCCCTGGATAAAGCATGAAGCTGCAGGCACCTACAAACCCTGAAGATCTCTGTCACGTGGCTGCTCATGTTAATCTTCTCTTTGTTCTTTTTCTCAAAAAGAAAGACCGCAAAAGTCATTATTCTGAAGCTGTAGCTTGTCTTTCTTGCAGTTCATTTTTTGTGGCGATGAAGTGTTAAGCAACTAGAAGCAATTACTTGGGGCAAAATGTTCATGCCAGACTTTTTTTTTGTACCATCTTCAGCCTTTATGGCTCATGCTTTCACATCACATCGATGTGATTCAGAAGTGTTGCAGTATGTTGAACAGAATGTACAGGCAATTTGAAGTTTGACATGGTTTGAACGGATTGAGCTTCGGTGACTTTGCCAGGCTGACTTTGCCGTGACTTTTGATGACTGACATGTGGACCCTTCATTATGTGGGCCCCACTTGACCCCACTTGTAAGTGACTCAAAGTCACTGACTTTGGGGGCTGGCAAAGTCACCGAAGCACTGTCCGGTTTGAACAGCAGATGTATACTCTCTTTAATTCTGTACCTTGATTTCTTGGGGAAAAAAACATAAACTGCCTTGGTTATCATGAGCTACAATGTGTCGTCTCGTCCTTATTACGATGAAGTATGCATGTACTATGATATTTATCGGCTAATAAAACAAAAAAAGAATGTAGTGTGAGTTGTGCTACTGTTTTCATCTGGGACAAGCGGTTGAGATGGGTATCCAGTCAGCTAGTATCATGTGATAATGTGCCAGAGAACTTCAGTTTGATGAAAACAAGTGAATCTACTGCCTAAACCCTTTGTTAAGCACGTCAAAGAAGAAAACCTCTGTAAAGTATTTCCTTCAGCGCCGCTTATATGGATGCTTGTGTCGCGGCCCTGCACGCAGATCCACTGGACCAGAGCGTGACCACATGAACAAAAGTCCGAAGGCCCTGGGTAAATCCATCAGGGCCGCAACATTTCCTAGTATGGGCATCGTCACGCACTGTAAGAACTGCCTGAGCGCCTATACATCTCAGCTCGGGACGATGTAGCGTTCGCCTGCAGCGCAGCCCGCTCCCAACGCGGTCCAGATGACAGGTTATTCTTTTTTCCATATCTTCAATTTTAAAATAAAAGAAATCTAATGATTTTTTTGGTCTAAATCTGATTTCTAAAATATAAATAATTTTAAAATCTAAATATTTTAAAATCTAAATATTTTAAAATATGATACTTTTAAAAAATGTGAATATTTTTTTGTAGAAAATCATATTATTTTCTTAATCTGAACATTTTCACAATCCAAACATTTTCTCAAACTGGAGCTTTCGAAATCTAAATAATGTTTGGATTTGAAAAGTTCTAAAATTTAAACGATTCTAAAATTCGAATAATTTTCAATTTTGAGAAGAAAAATACAGAAAAAAATGAGCCGGCCCGAGTAATATAGCTGCTTGGGTGAAGCACTTTAGCGCATAACGAGTGATAAATAGGAACCACCAAGAATCACGGTTTTCCCTTTTCGTGTGCTACTGCTATAGTTGTAAAGTACAAGGACGTGATATTTTTAGCACCCTATAAACCCCAAAATTCGTGGTAATTTTAAATATTGAAAAACATTAAAAAAAATTCTGGAAAGAAAGGATGATCAAGTATTGTGCTTGTATAAAAATGTTTGGGCTAGAAATGATTTTCATAGTATCCTGGGCAAAAAAAGACAAGTTTATGACGGATAAAGCGTGAATAGTACATGAATATGGGGTTTGTTTGATTTAGTCTTTTCTACCCTGGATATAACGATAGGAATTTCCTCGCGAAATATTTTTATACAAGTACAATACTTTATCATCTTTGGTTCCCAAAAATATTTGAATTTTCTAACCTTTTTCGAATTACCACGAATTGTTTTAGATGTACTGGGTGCCTAGCACCTATGAGCATTGATATATTTTCCTAGAGTACAAGCTATATATTTTTCTAGTAGAAATATTTATGCTGATTCCCTCTAATAGTAGGTTTGCCTTTAGCCAAGAATTAGTCCAGTTATATTACGAGAATGATTTGACACAAAGATGGCACAGCTAAACCTTGTTTTTTTTTTAATACGAATTCAATGATATAAATTTCGTGCATAGTCAGTACATTGTTGATCAAATTTCGTACTACCGAGGATTTATCTGAAAAATTGCGTGCGGTTTATTCATAGTAGTACGTGGGAGAAATAACTTTTGAGCATGGGAGTAGTTTAAATCGGTTGCTGCTCGTAGTAGGTTTAAAATAATGCGTAGATCGAAATTGGCTGCAATGACTTCTGCTCTTCCAGGGCAGAGGAGTCGATGCCCTGATGGCGAAGGTTCCAGGACCATAGGTGTCACTCGCAGGTCTGCGTAGGCGTAGCGCTCCACTAAAACGCAGCGCAGTAATAAGCGACTGACCGGTGGGGCCATGCAGAGATTCTTCAACTGCTCCTCCGTCCACGTCAAACCCGGAAGGAAGGAAATACGGCGAGAGCGGCACGGCAAACCGCGTTCACGATTAACCCGCCTACGCGGCAGCAGGTGGTGGGGAGACCAAGTGGGTGGCGGGCGTAGTACGACTTGGACCCGCTACCGCGCCGCGACGTCCCGCTCCCGCCTTGTCCTCATCCCCCAAACCCGGCCCCACCCCGCCCCGCACCGCCCGCCGTCTGCCACTGTCCGCAAAGTGGGAAAAGAAAAGCGCGGACGGATACGTGCCGGCGTCGCGGGGCAATCCCGTCCACGCCGCTTCCTCCACCTGGCGCCGCGCCGTTCGCGTGGGGCCCACCCGACGACCGGTTCCGATTCGAGAGGCGGCACGTAGTAGCAGTAGAAGGCGGCACCGGGTCCCTGTCGCCGCTTCTTTTTCTTCGCCGCCTATCCCCGTCGCGGCCTTTTCCTCTCTCTCTCCACAACCGCCTGCAGCGTACGTAGTATTCTTTCCACGCCGTCGGCGCACCTTCGGACGGTTGCGCCGCTGACCGGCGGGCCCGAGTGACGGACCTAGCGCTAGTGTGTGTGCGGCCCGCCGGTCCAGCTCCACGAATTTCCTTGCGCAATAATTGCGTCTCCAAAGTGGGGCGCATCCTGGCTGCACGGCCGCAGTCGCTCCGTGAACGCAACGCCCTACCGCGCCGCTGTCGCATTCGGCCACGTACTAGGGAGCAAGTGGCCTCAACAATTCGGTCTCGCCTCACCTCGCTTTCTTAACAACAACTTGCAACCTCCGTGCACATACTGTATTTCTTAATTGTGTCAAACAAAAACAACTGGATTAGACGATGGGCAGATCTATTTATAAAAAAAGAGTCAATTTGCAGACTTCTTTTAATAAATTCATTAGAAAAGAGGTAATCCTATACAACCACACGGCCAAGCCCACTAGAAAGCCAACATAGAAGTTGTCAGCGGCCGTGGCTCGCTGTGCCAGTCTTTACAACAACGGCAGTCGAGCGGCAGCAACGACGCGTCATGTTGATGGGGCACACGTCGGCGTTGATGCCCGCCCACCACTCCGCCTCCCCTTCCCCGCCATAAAACCGCCCCTAGCCGTTGTTTCCTGTGCAAACCCTTCCCATTCACCGCAAATCCCCGTGCAAACCTACCCCTCCACCGCAAGTATTGTCGATGGAGCGCTACAAAGGTGACAACGACGCTGATTGCTCGTCGACGAGGCGCAAGCCCTATGGAATGGGCGGTAACTAGTCCTGCCAGACATGTGATGTTCATCAGGCTGGGTGCTCAGCGTCGTCGGCTTGCCGGTGCCACCCGTGCCGGTCGGAGCGGCGCATCGAGCGGCGATCTACGACCATCACTGGCCGATCCTCGCGCCAGATGAGCGCAACAACCCGCAGTGGGATCCCGACAACCTCAACGCGTGGGTCGTGTGGACGTCGTATGGGAGGCACGAGTGGAGATGCTCTAAAGCTCCCCCAAAGGGATATGGAGGTGCCGGCGCCAGAAATAGCGCATAGTCACCACCCCAATTTATTTTGGCGCCGGTGCGGCCCATATAGTTGTCAGGCGCTCCAGGACGAATCCCACGGGGGGTTGCGGGATTGCTAGACGGACGAAAAACGACGGAAGCCAGCCCTAGTGGTGAGATGGACTGCCTTTTTCCTACCTACCCTTTCTACTGCTTCCCGCCTCATCTTTCTGCTCTTTCTCGCTATATGTAGGTGCGGCCCCCATTGCCGTTACATATCTTAACTCATATCTGCAAATTTCCTCTCCCATGGCTTCTACCCAACTAACTATAACCTACGTGGAGGCGGACTTGATGTGGACCTCAAACTACCCTTGACCATTGGGCTACTGATGCCCCCCTGGCTAGAGGCTGAGCACCGGAGGCGTGCCAACCTCCCCAGGACCCCAAGATGCGGCTCCTCGGGCAGCCATCACCAACCACTACTACGTCGAGCTCACGCCGGAGCAGCAGATGGATTCCCTTTGGAATCCCGACAACAAAACGATTTGGAACAACTTCTTTGCCAGTCGGTGGGAGAGGGAGCACGGTAGGTACGAGGGGCTGGGCCACCTCCCGTGAACAACAATCAACAATGAGGCCGGCCGCCATCTATGGTGCGGTGGCTGGACTCTCGATAGTGTGATGGACCACATAATTGTTGAACACGCGTAGGGCGTTGCCCGAAGAAGCCGCAAGGAAGGCTAGTGCCATCGATCACGTGTACGCTTTCACTGTGAGTTCCAAACAGGCGAGTCGGTGTAGGAGCTGTTGACGTCGAGGCAGAAGGGATCGTGTCGCGATGTCATCACAAGAACGTGGCGATGGGATCGGCGGTCACATCATTGGCGCCGGATTTAGGGGCGAAGTGCGTCTGCGATAGTGGTAGCTCACTGAAGAAGTCCAACGATGACGGATATGTGTTGCTTGTAAAGCCATAGTCTTGGCCCCAACGACCGCGTGCAGTGGCAGGGAAGTTGCCACTCGCGCCTTCGGATTGCGCGCCTCCAAGGTTGAGGTAGACCTGTGGCGCCGCCTCCTAAGCCGCTGCCACGGCCTGGTTGGCGTCAAGATCCTGCAACGGTCACGGTGGGCCTACCAATCCTCCGACACGGTCGCTGGTTTCTCCTTCAATGGTGCCTTGCGGGGCTTCGCCGACACCGCCTTCTTCTTTTTCAGAGGCATGTTGGAAGTGCCAACGTCGAGTGAAGGGGTTCGTAGCATAGAAAACAAAAAATTTCCTACCGCAAGACGAATAAATCCAAGATCTAATCTATGGAACACCCAAGATCTAATCTACAAGATCGGAGCAACGCGATTGATATGAGACTAACCCTCGAAGATTTCCAAGCCTACGAGATTATATCTCGTTGTTGGAGACGATCATCCCCTGCTGCAATCCAGCACTCCGTACTCCGCGCGTACGGTGTCGATGAAGCCCTTCCTCTCCCGTTCCAGCGGGTAGCGGAGGTGTGGTAGATCCCCTCGGAATCCCAGACGACGACGTGGTGGTGGTGGAGGAGAATCTCTGCAGGGCTTCTAGCCGGAGGAGAGAGAAAGAGGAGGGAGGAGAGGTGGCGGTTAGGGTTATGGATGGGGGGCCTTGGCCGACCACCCCTCCCCTTTTATATGGGGGTCGGCCCCTAGGGCCCACCCATCTCCTTTGGCCGGCCATGGGGAGGGGCAAACTCCTCCCCCAAGTCTTCCCCTTATCTCCTAATTTAAACGCTTTATTTTAGGAGATAGATCTTATCTCTAATTTTAAACCATTTAAACTAGAGATAGATCTTATCTCTAAGGGGCCGGCCTGGGCCCACATGTCATGGTGGGCAGGACCCACTATGCCATGTGTCGCCTATGTGGCCTCTCCCGGGGTGGTGGGCCCACTGGTGGCCCTCTAGAACCTTCTAGAAGCTCCGGTCAAAACACCGGACTTTTCCCGAACCCCGAAAATTGACTTCCCATATATGAATCTTATTCTTCGGACAATTCCGGACCTCCTCGTGATGTTCTGGATCCCATCCGAGATTCCGATCAAAAACTTCGGACTCCAACTCATATTCCGAATCTACTTATGCGACATCGAACCTTAAGCGCGTCACCTTACGGTTCGCGAACTAACGAACATGGTCGAGACTCCTCTCCGAGCAATAACCAATAGCGGGATCTGAGATCCATAATGGCTCCCACATATTCAACGATGACTTAGTGATCGATTAAACCATTTATATACGATGCCAATTCCCTTTGTCACGCGATATTTTACTTGTCCGAGGTCGATCATCGGTATCTCCATACCTTGTTCAACCTCGTTACCGACAAGTACTCTTTACTCGTCTTGTGGTATGTGATCTCTTATGAACCATTCATATGCTTGCAAGCTAATCGGATGACATTCCACCGAGAGGGCCCAGAGTATCTATCCGTCATCAGGATGGACAAATCCCACTATTGATCCATATGCATCAACTCACACTTTCCAAATACTTAATCCCATCTTTATAACCACCCATTTACGCAATGGCGTTTGATGTAATCACAGTACCCTTTCGGTGTAAGTGATTTACATGATCTCATGGTCGAAGGACTAGGCAACTATGTATCGAAAGCTTATAGCAAATTGAACTTAATGACTTGATCTTATGCTACGCTCATTTGGGTGTGTGTCCATTATATCATTCACCTAATGACATAACCTTGTTATTAATAACATCCAATGTTCATGATCATGAAACCATGATCATCCACTAATCAACAAGCTAGTTATACAAGAGGCTTACTAGGGACTCCTTGTTGTTTACATAACACACATGTACCAATGTTTCGGTTGATACAATTATAGCATGGGATGTAAACATTTATCATGAACACTAAGATATAACAATAACTAATTTATTATTGCCTCTTGGGCATATCTCCAATAGTCTCCCACTTGCACTAGAGTCAATAATCTAGTTTACATTTGTAAAGATATAACACCTTGGCCTTCTGGTGCTTATCATGTTTTGCTCACGGGAGAGGTTTTAGTCAACGGATCTGACTGTTCAGAAACGTATGTATTTTGCAATTCATTTGCGTCTCTACGCATTACTCATTTTCCAAATGAGTCGGCATTAATTGTATATGCTTAGTCCTCTGGTGGAACCTTAATTCCGCGGTCTGAAAATAAGTCACTAATATTGTCATACACAATATAGCTTCAAAGTTCTGACACTATCGGAACTACACCAAGTTCTCAAAGAACTCCTCGACTTAACATCCTCAGTCATTGTCAAAACAATGACATACTCTGCCTTCGTTTGTAGAATCCGTCACAATATTTAGAACTGATCTAAATCTAGCATAGACTTCTTCTAGCTCATTATGCTACCTTTTAAACAATACTTAGCCTAATTGAGATTGAAATTTTATTTTTATATGTGATCAAACTAATATCGGTGCAACACTTTACAGCGATTTGTTTATCATTACCCATATAAAACTATATATATCCTTAGTTTTTCTAAAGCACTCAGGGATATTCTTACTGTTGTCCAATGATCATTACATGAATCATTCTGGTATATGCTCGTAAACCCTGAGACGTCTAGCCGCCCTTACACCTATCTTAGGTGTGAGGGCGGCACCCCGCTTGATCATTATTTAGTAGATCCGATCCGTTATGATTGCTCCTTGTTCTTCAAGGATTAGTTTAATATCTCTGCATAGTTAGGCCTTACAAACGGGTTGAAGGATCCAGTGGCGCGTAGGGTGTAGTTTGCTAGCCCTAGACAGGATGTTCCGGGATCAACCTCGTGTTGGATTTTAGGCCTTGTCTAGGGTCGGTTTACGATCACCGTGCGTGGCCGCCAGGCTCAATCACGAGTAGGATGTTCCGATTATGTGGTGAAAACCCTAAATCGTAGTAGGTCGTTTTAGCTTTATCTTGATCAAGCAGGACCACCATATATTCGTACACCTCGTACGAATCATGGGTGGATCGGCTCTTTGAGCCGATTCATAGGACAACCTGAGAGCCGATCGAGGCTCGTATTTAATGTTTACGTGTATGCCATGCGGAAACTAAGCGAGGCACATTCATCACCTTCGACCTGTATAGGTCGGCACGCCTGCACCAGCATCGGACGTGCGTGGAGTGCGGGTCGTCGTCGAGGGACCAGGCCAGCCGCATGGGAGCCTCCCGGCTCTACTGTGTTGCCCGTCGCTGCTCGCCGGTGGGTTTCTGACCGCAACAGGTTCCCAAAAATATTTGAATTTTTTAAATCTTTTTTTTGAATTACCACGAATTGTTTTAGATGTACTGGGTGCCTAGCACCTATGAACATTGATGTATTTTCCTAGAGTACAAGCTATATATTTTTCTAGTAGAAATATTTATGCTGATTCCCTCTAATAGTAGGTTTGCCTTTAGCCAAGAATTAGTCCAGTTATATTACGAGAATGATTTGACACAAAGATGGCACAGCTAAACCTTGTTTTTTTAATACGAATTCAATGATATAAATTTCGTGCATAGTCAGTACATTGTTGATCAAATTTCGTACTACCGAGGATTTATCTGAAAAATTGCGTGCGGTTTATTCATAGTAGTACGTGGGAGAAATAACTTTTGAGCATGGGAGTAGTTTAAATCGGTTGCTGCTCGTAGTAGGTTTAAGTAATGCGTAGATCAGCATTGGCAGTGGCTTCTCTTCCAGGGAGAGGAGTCGATGCCCTGATGGCGAAGGTTCCAGAACCAAATAAGGCCTTGTTTGGTGCCAGTGTTTTTGTGAGTTTTGAGGGGGGTTTTGAGGGGTGTTTTGGGTGAAAACAACCACCACCCAAAACACTACCCAAAACACTACAAAACCCCTATCTTCCAAAACACTTGTTTGGCACACTTGTTTTACAAACCAGTGTATTCAAGTGTATTCAACACAAATAGATAAAAATTCGATCTTTTTTTTACAGTTTAAACTATATTTGTATCGCAAATAAAAATATGATCTTTAGCACACTACAAGATCATATCTTGCAATCAATACATAAATATGCATTACAGCAACAATAGCATCTGTTCATCACAACTACAACCATGAAACAAATAGAGAAATTCGAAGTGGATAGGCACATAAATAGAGAAATTCGAAGTGGATAGGCACATAAACCATGAAACAAATAGAGAAATTCGAAGTGGTAGCATCTGTTCAACCATTTACATAAATATGCATTACAGCAACAGTTAGCTCATAGCCTCAGATTTCATAGTCCATTTTTGGGAGACATGACACAAATAGAGAAATTCGAAGTGGATAGGCACATGGTTCTGAGCAAAGTACTGAAACTACAAGATGTTGAATAAGGCACCAACTCAGCCCGGGAGAGTCCTCTTAAAAACATGCTTGTTCCCTTTAATATTACAAGAAAATCAGTCCAAGCAACTTGTTTCCTGCCAAATCAGTCCAAGCAACTTGTTTCCTGCCAGGAAACAAGATGTAAACCATCAAATACTAATATACAACCACATGCATTAGCTAGTTGTTTCATGGCTACAGTACTTTGGACTATAACATATATCTGTAGACAAAGATCTCTAGCACAAGAACCACATTAGCCACAGGTATTTTAGCGAGATAAGATACGTAAAGAGTAAGCTGCGTGTCCCTGTCTTCCCCAGCTGGTTGGTTCACCAGGTGGACCTAGGCACGGCATTGCGCGACCAACAGAACCAACTGCAGGAACCAGCCACTTACTCTAGCTAATATCATTTCTGTTTCGTTCAGATGAGTACAGCCACTACCTAGGTAATGAAGCATGCAAGTAGTAAGCACAACAACCACCAGATGTTTATACAGGACCGAATGTTACTAGGAGCATACTTCAGTCTATTTTCTTTCCACCCAGGAAATGAAAAGTTTCTATCAGTGTAACTCTGCGGCTATTTTAGAAAACTGAATAGGAAGTTTACTAGAGCCTTTCTTTCAGTGTAACTCTGCGGCTATTTTGGAAACAGATGTGGGTCGGTAGAACTGACTATTATATGAACTTGTCAGCAGTGTAAATTATTACTGTTTGTATCAATATGAAAAATCATCTGAAAGAGTCAAAACTTTATCACTGCATAATCAAGCAAGCAAGCATAGTAAATTTGATGGTTTCTAACAGGAAATTTAGAGCGCAAGAGTAAAAACATACCTCATGGTAACTTGGCTATCTGCCCAAGGAGCCACGTCATGGCGGTGCCATCTTTATCATCTTTATCATCAACAAGGTTGAGAAATATTTCACGATTGTCGGCAATCCTGAAGACATCCAATGCAGGGATTTTAATAGAACCTGTCATACCATCCAATGTCTTCAGTGCATCCATGCATCTGGTAATAGAGAACTTCTGTAGAGGTTGTTCTTGATTGACTTCCTTTTCACGCACTTGCACCATCCTCTCCATCACTTGCACAATTCCATCGGAATTCCTCTTCTTAGGACTCCTCTTTGGTATCTTTGGAAGCTTGTTCCTTGCAGCAGCAACCCTTTTTCCTTTCACTTGGTGTTCCACCTGAGTCATACTCTGAGCACTTGGAGCTGGATCCATAACTTCGTGTTCATCTTCACTTTCTCTCTCAGGTATATCAGCCTCGGTATCTCCTTCAGGTTCATCGTCATCACTTATTACTTGTGTCAGATCCTCCCTTGATGTAGTTGAGGTTGAAGTAAAGTTAAAATTGCCTTCAGCTATGCTCCCTGCAAAAAGAGCCAACAAAGCACTCAGATGGTTAGTACAATGGATGACAATATGTTCACTGCAAGCATAGTACATATATTACCTTCATAAAGTTGTCCAAGTGAATCATAGAGAGGAAAAGCTTTTGTTTTGAATCTCTTGATTCTTGTACCAAATGACTGCAAGAGTTAAAAAATATGTGACTACAATAGTTGAATAAATAATGACTACAGAAAGTTTAGTTTAATGGGTCAAAATTGAAGGCTTACAATTTCCAGATTTTCCCAAAGATGGGGCTCAGCCTGTAGCTTGAATTGGCTTTCATCCCACCCAACCCCACTTTGCATTCTTGCTTCTTTTAGCATCCTGTAGTCTCTCTTTAAATCTTTCTCCTTATCTTGTATTTGAGACTTCTCCATTCTGAGATATGGGTGTCGAGATAGGAAAAGCTTCACCATTACATTCCACGTTTCACTACTCCACCCATTTTGTCCTCTATGGAATGTATTGTTATGCTCAAGAAGAATATCCACTAGAGACTTCTCCATTCCTATGTTCCATGAGGCTCTAGGTTTCCCAGCTACAAAATACAAGAGCTACAAATAAAATTCCAGTACATTTTGCAAATCATGTTGTCCATTCCAGAAACAATAAGCATGGAAAATCTTGCACATATCAAGGAAATATCCAGGTATCAATATAGTACAATAGTATTGGGTACCTTTTGGAGAAGCTTTTTTCTTAAATTTAGGTGAAGTCTTCTTTGAGCAATTTGGAGACGCCCTTTTCTTATTTCTTTTCCCACCTGAGAAGGCCTTCTACACATTATGCTTAGGAGAGCCTGTGGCATACACCACCTGAGATGCTTTCTTAGGAATCATATCTGCTTACATTATAAAACACCACAAAAGATTATGACAATTATCAAAGATAAACACAATGCCATTAGAAATAGTTCTTTATTACATAGTTAAACACCACGAAACAGTTCCTTTGTTACATGAATAAACACCACAAAATAGTTCCCAGTTACATGATAAAACACTACAAATCTTTTAGGCAATGTAGTCATTCCACATTTGAAAAGCAATGTGATCTCTCAATTGATTGCCTAGCACATGGTTCTCGTGGAGCTGGTTTTCTTGGATATTTTCTCCATCACCATTTGGCAGATCCACAAACACAGCAGGGTCTATGTTATCCTCTTGATCCTCAAGCCACTCTTCATCTCCATCTTGCAATTTTATTATATTATGGAACACCGCTGCAGCAGCTGGGATCTTCACTTGATTTGTTATAGAATGGAAAGTACCAACATTTAGGATTGGGAACCGTTTCTTCAGAATTCCTATAAGCCTTTCAATGTGATTTCTTGCAACGGCATGTCGGTAATTAAATAACTCCATATGGTTCTGCGGCGCATGGTGACCATGGCCCCACTCTTTCAAATGATACCTTACACCTCTGTATGGTGCAAGGAAGTGCTGGGTGTTTGCGTAACCGCCATCCACTAAATAAAATTTTCCATTTGGTACATTAAAACCATTGAGTAGCGCAGAACTAAGTACACGGGCGTCAGTAGCGGAACCTTCCCATCCACACGATATGAATGTCACATTCAGGTCAAAATCACAGGCTAGCATAAGATTCTGGCTTAGTGACCCTTTCCTATTCCTCCACGGAGCTTGAAGTTGAGGAGACCTAGTGACAGGAACATGTGACCCGTCTATGGCACCTAAACAATTCTGCAAATGGGAAGGGGAATGGTAGTCATTGTTCTTTAGATTATCGGAATAAGATAAGAAAAGAAACTTTTGAAGTGACAAAGAAAAAATGAAACCTCAAAATATGGGAAGAAGCGGTCATCATTTGCGATTTTGGAATGTGGCCCGTCAATGTGTCGAGGCCTCAGAAAACGACTTGCTAGGATGGGAACAACATCAAAAAACTCGTTGATGTAATCATGGAATGTTGAGGCGCTATGCTGAAACGCCACCTGTAGATCCTCATACGATGCGTTGTGTGATAGCATATACAGGAAAAAGGCCAACTTTTCTTCGACCTTTATGGTGTCGCTATCTGATATAAGACCTTCAGTTCTAAGATAAGATGCAATCCATCTAAAGATTTCTGGTTCCATCCTAAAAGCAGTCAAGCAATCTTTAAGATGACCATTAAGAAGTCTCCTAACTTTCCTTCTGCCATAAGTGATGGAGGAATGACGTTTAGTCTTTTCTGTATTTTTCAGGTAGAGGTACAGTGCTGGTAGAATGGAGAAGAATAGCTCATCATCATCATCCCTCTTCCTCTTCCTAATCCATTCTAGGCTTTGTTGATCCATTTAAGACTAACGGAAAGCAATAAGCAGTCACAAACATGCATAAAGCTCTAACAAACATCCATAAAGCAGTAATGAAAAGCAATAAGTAGGTTGTGGACTTACCGAAGTCCGGCGTGCTCACAGGGTCCCAGGAGGGCGGCGGCTCGTCAATTCCCGCAAGAATCCGTGAATAGAGACCCTGCAAGAAGATTCAAAACAAACATGCTATGACTTCTGACGCCTTCTTGCTATCGCGAGCATGCAAGTACAAACACTATAAACTAAGCTATACCACCAACAAGAAATTACAATCACTGTAAACAGGCTGCGGGGGTTTCACCAAGGATTGTACCTATGGTTGTTTGCTTAGTTACCAGTGAACTAAGCTTAGTATTCTATGCACTTGATCTGCACAACTAAGTAAAGTAACCCAGGCAAGTTAGGAACGAAATAATATAACAGCTATACAAAAACGAAACTACAATCTGGTCATTTTGAAACCACCACCCAATGGCAACAGAGAGCTGCCCCACCACAAGCATGTAAATATATACAGATAATACTGGGACACCACGAATTTTTAGTGGCAACACACTTGAGTCCCCATGTAAACATATACAGATAATAAAACAAGAAGTAGTCGTGCATATGATTTGAGTCAAACATAGTGCATAGTTGCTAGCTACTAGTTAGCAAATTAAATAGATTATATTCATGGCACGATTATCTCTGAAGTCTGAACTGTAGTATGCATTGAGGAACTAAGCTACTATGAAGATAGAACTCAATGCTGAATCAAAAACAAATCTCCAGATCAAGAAATTGTTGACTACACATCAGAACTAAGCTACTCTTTCTTGAAACCATGTCCATGATGTACTTTTCAACTGCATTGAAATATATTTTGTAACAAGTCACAGCCAAGGAGATTTAAAAAATGCAGGACACTTCCTAAAAATGCTCCTCTGCTTGTTCTCTCATTTTTTTACAGAGCCAGAATACTAAGATATATTATCACTGTATATACCACAGCAGGTTACTATAACCAAGTTTATACAAAACCTCGTAGAAAATAACATTCATATTTTCACAAAGACAACAAAATAAAACCAGATATAAAGAAACAAGCAACCCTCGCATGACTTGTAGGTTTACTAGCATCTCCTACTGCTTAACCTTCAGATTTCTTATTCTTAGATACACAAACAGGTTGGTTGTGCAAGACAATTGTGGTCAATCCAGGGCATCATAAGATCCTAGCACCATATATAAAGAAACAAGCAGCCCTCGCATGACTTGTAGGTTTACTAGCATCTCCTACTGCTTATCTTTAGCCAGTCAAATGTCACAAGCAGCACAAATCTACAAGGTTCATCATCACTACAGGGATCAAGAACCTAGAATTCAAGAACAAACCTAGAAATCAAGAACCCTAGAAATCAAGTACCCTAGAGTCTTCACTACAGGGAGAGGAGGTGGATGGAACTCACAAACGACTCCAGCTTCGCACGAGAGGAGGGGGCGGCGGCAGGAGCTCCCGGTCGACGGCGGCAGGAACGTCGGCGGCGCCGTCAGCGGGAGCGTCGGCGTGAGGGAGCGGCGGCGGGACAGTGTGAGGGAGCGGCGGCGAGACAGCGTGAGGGAGCGGCGGCGTGGCCTTGGAGTGTCGGCGGCAGCGGCGGCGCCGGCGTGGTCTTGGAGCTTCGGTGGCGGCGACCGGACAGCGTCGCCTCTTCGTCCCTCGCAGCCAGCGACGAAAACGCGAGGGGGGTGGAGCGTTTCGATTCCACCCCGACCCGACGTGTCTTCGGGTGTTTTCTGGGCCCTAACCTAGCCAAATCCGGTCCACCGAACGGCCCACGAGTGTTTTGGAGTGTTTTAATCTGGCCCGAAAAAAACACCCCAAAACCGGCCCAAACACTTCTAAACACACTGGCTCCGAACGAGGC
Organism: Lolium multiflorum; assembly: GCA_030979885.1. Lineage (NCBI taxonomy): Eukaryota > Viridiplantae > Streptophyta > Magnoliopsida > Poales > Poaceae > Lolium > Lolium multiflorum. The sequence continues at coordinate 276,634,868 of CM061749.1, read as the reverse complement.
CTAAGGTGTCACATCACAGGTCTGCCTATCGCTCCACTAAAACGCAGCTCAGTAGTTAGCCACTGACCGGTAGGGCCAGGAAAAGATTCTCAACTGCAGGATATCAAACGAGCCCTAAACTGCCGGAGCGCCTATACGGCTGTACCTCTCAGCTCGGGATGCTGTAGCGTTCACGTGCAGCGCAGCCCGCTCCCAACGAGTCCAAATAATAGTTATTTTTTTCTCTTATCTTCAATTTTAAAATACCGTAAAAGAAACCTATTTTTTTTGACTAAATCTGAACTTTTCAAATATATTAAGTTTACAATGGTCGAACATCCCACTTAAGATAAGAGCCCAACCCTCGGAGGTGGCGCTTTGACTCAGTAACAAACGCTCCCATTATATAAAATAATTAAAAATTAATTTTAAAACTGTAAAAAAATTGACATAAATTGTTTGGTGTACATCGTGACATTTTATTTTAGTACAGTACATAGGAGAATTAACTTTGAGACATGGGAGTAGTTTAAATTGGTTGCTGCTCGTACAGTATATGTTAAAATAATGCTTGTAGGAGAATTAACTTTTCTTTCAGGGCAGAGGAGTTGATGCCCTGATGGCGAAGGTTCCAGAACCATAGGTGTCACTCACAGGTCTGCGTAGCGCTCCACTAAGCTCAGACTGGTAGTATTCCACTGACCGGTGGGGCCAGGCAGAAATTCTTCAACTGCTCCTCCGTCCACGTCAAACCCGGAAGGAAGGAAATACGGCGAGAGCGGCACGCCAGTCGCCAGAGCGCGTTCACGATTAACCCGCCTACGCGGCAGCAGGTGGTGGGGAGACCAAGTGGGTGGCGGGCGTAGTACGACTTGGACCCGCTACCGCGCCGCGACGTCCCGCTCCCGCCTTGTCCTCATCCCCCAAACCCGGCCCCACCCCGCCCCGCACCGCCCGCCGTCTGCCACTGTCCGCAAAGTGGGAAAAGAAAAGCGCGGACGGATACGTGCCGGCGTCGCGGGGCAATCCCGTCCACGCCGCTTCCTCCACCTGGCGCCGCGCCGTTCGCGTGGGGCCCACCCGACGACCGGTTCCGATTCGAGAGACTCTACCCCGCGGCCGCCTGCAGCGTACGTACGTAGTATTCTTTCCACGCCGTCGGCGCACGTTCGGACGGTTGCGCGGCTGACCGGCGGGCCCGCGTGACGGACCTAGTGCTAGTGCGTGCGCGGCCCGCCGGTCCAGCTCCACCTCGGCGCTGTGCAATAATTGCGTCTCCAAAGTGGGGCGCATCCTGGCTGCAGTGAGTGCATGGCCGCAATCGCTCCGTGGACGCAACGCCCTACCGCGCCGCTGTCGCATTCGGCCACGTACTAGGGAGCAAGTGGCCTCAACAATTCGGTCTTGCCTCACCTCGCTTTCTGTACAACAACTTGCAACCTCCGTGCACATAACAAAATCAACGGGAATAGATGGTCGTCAGATGGAAAAGTCTCGGGTGAACCTGGGTGCACGTGAACCCAGGTGGGAAATGCATTTTCCAAATGTTAAAAAATTCTGAAATAAAAATAATAGGGTACGTATGCATGTTCCATGTGTGGGTAGAAAATTTTCACGGAGAAACCACTTTTTATTTCAGAATCTAAAAACAATCGTCACATATCATATAGCCCTGAATTTTTGAGGAGGCAAAATAAAAGGTTTTTTCGTCACGAAACTCATGTCCAGGGCACATGTTTAAGATCACCTTTGCATTCATTTTGTGTTTCGATTTTTAAAACATGTTTTTACATCACAAATGCACTTTTGAAAAAGTGGGTTCACATGCACCCAGGTTCTGAAAAGCCAGTCTCGTCGTCAGATCTATTTATCTTCCACATGCACTGCGTTGGGTGATTGGAAGAAAGTAGTCCATCAAGGCCGTTGGACCTTTCGGGCCTGGGGAGTGCTCGTCGATCACTATGACAGCTTGAGCGATCCGGAAAAATTAGTTTCCGAAGGCCTCTATGTCTAGGCGCAAATTCATGGCATACCAGCTGTGCCAGAAGCAGGAGGTAATTCATGATCTTTCGCAGAGTAGGAAAGTTTAAGGAGGTACAAATGCCCTCGAAGTCTCTTTCGCGTGAAGGAAACTATGTGCGCATTCGTGTGAGACTGGACATCTCTAGGCATCTGTTGTGTTTTGTGTCTTTTAACACTGCTGGAAGGGGGGAAAAGAAGACCCGCTGTTAAGTATGAGAAAATTCCGTTCTTTTGTAAGCGATGCGGCTTTCTAGGGCATGATCATGAGGAGTACGGTGATGCTGTGTGGGCAGAGAAGCAAGTTCAATATGGTACTTGGATGCTTGCAGTTCGGGGAGCAAACCAGACTTTGTCGGCGCCGCGTAGGTTTACACCTCATGCTCTAATGCGTGGAGGCTTTGCAGGCGGGGGTATGGTGCATAATGGGGCAGCAAAAAAGCGTTCATCAGGAGATACATCACTGGATGACAAAGACGCTCTAGATGATACGACTAGCAACCCAGCGAAGAAAGGAGACTCTATGACTCCTGGAGAAGAGGAGAATGATCATGACCCAAATGCTAGGAAGAAGTTGGATATGAGCTCGGCCCATGATGGCAGTGAGAACATTATGGAGACGGATGGTACGGTGGGAGAGAACCAAATGCCTCCTCTACCTCCTTTGTCTGTAAAGACGAAGAACAGAGCAAAAGTTAGGAAGACTGGCACCACAGAAAATGAAAATGGAAACCTGGCATCATCAGCGGCAACCCTCGAGGTTGACCACCGGGCCCAATGAGTCTCCTAGGTTGCAACTATCACAATGCAGGGCAACTTGCGGTCGTTTGAGAGCTGGACTGCCTTGTGCAGACCTATAAACCTTGCATTGTTTTTTTATGTGAGACCAGACAAAGTGAAGAAAGAGTGAGAAATCTGAGGTTTCGTATTGGGATGGAAGGTTGCTATCATGTGAAGGGCGATGAAAAGAAGGTGGTTTGGCCTTATACTGGCAAGAGGTTACTACAATTGATCTACTTTCTTTTAGCAAACGCCACATTGATGTGCATATCATTGGTGGCCCATATGATCGTATGTGGCGTGGGACTTTCGTTTATGGTGAACCGAAAGCTTGTGATCATCACCTTCTATGGACAAATCTGCGCCAACTAAAGCCCCGCTCGAATGAACCTTGGATCATGTTGGGGGATTTTAGCGAAGGTATGTGTCAAGAGGAGCACTTCTCAAGGTCAAGACGGTTCGGAGAGACTTATGAGAGACTTTTGAGACTTCCTGTCTATGATATGCATAATTGGTTTTAGTGACACTATGTGGACATATGATAATAGACAACGTGGTGATGGCAATGCTAAAGTTAGATTGGACCGGGCCGTCGCTTCTCCAGATTGGTCATTCCGTTTTCCAAACCTTCGTTTGCACCACCTCTCTTCGTCAAGACCAGATCACACTCCCTTGTTGTTGACCACGGAACAATCGACAAACTCTAGGCCGGAGAGGCCGATTCGGCGGTACGAAATAGCATGGGAAAATGAACCCTCCTTGGCTGTTGCACTGGAGGAAGCATGGTCAAGACGAGTTCCTAGTGCTGATTTGGGAGATATTAATTATACCATCAAGGATGTGATATCTAACCTGTATAATTGGAAAGGTGTGCATTTCAAATCATTGCCAAAGGAAATTGAGAAAAAAACACATCTGTTGGAAGAGCTTCATTTGCAAACAGATGCTAATTGTGAGGCAGAGAAGAGTAGAGTAGCTAAAAAGATGGATGAGATGCTCTATCACAAGGAGATTTCCTGGCTGCAACGAACTCGAGTTGCTTGGCTGCGGGAAGGAGACCGCAATACAAAATACTTCCATCACCAAGCGTCCCAAAGGCACATGAAAATTTGGATTAGGAAACTGAAACATAGTGATGTCACAATCACGATTGATACTGGGGAGATGGAGGCAATGGTTAGGGATTATTTTCAAGATCATTTTACCCGGGACAACAACTTGTCACCTCACATTATTATCGACATCATTCAGCAACAGATAGATGACCAGATGAATGGGAGAATTTGTGATCCTTTCACGGAGAAGGAAATCAGCAACACATTGTTCCAAATTGGTTCTCTGAAAGCACCTGGACCAGATGGTTTCCCAACACGTTTCCTTCAACGCAACTAGGGCTTTTCTCGTGATGAAGTGGTACGAGTTGTTCAACATTTCTTTAGTACCGAATAATGCCCGAGGAGGTAAATGATACGGCAATTGTGATGATCCCAAAGAAGAATGACCCCGAGGAGCTAAAGGACTACAAGCCGATTGAGCTTTGTAATGTCACCGGCAAGAGCAAAAGTATGTCCGTATAAGTTGGATTTGGCCAATGCGTATGATCGCGTTGATTGGGGTTTTTAGGGAAGATGGGCTTTCATAGTGACAAGGGTTTAACTTGTCAATGCCTACAGATTGTAGACTAGGGTTTCGTGGAAAGTAGAGGGCAAGTATATCTCGAAGGTTCAGCCGAAAAGGTGCTCGACTACGAAAAACTCGGGTTTGTGTTTACAATGATTTCGATCATTTCTTTCTCCCTCGGCTCCCATTTATATAGGATGCGGAGCTGAGGCTTTTGTATCGTACAAGTTACAAAGTCCGGGAGACTATTTGAGTCCTTCCCATATTATTACAAGACTCTTTATTCCTAACTATCTCTATGCGGTGACCCAGCATACCACTGCATGTTGTAGTATACAAGTCGTTGATATGATCTTTGTGAAGGGACTTCTTCACAAATTGCCATATCCCTCAGAGTGGTACAACAGAAACATTGCAGGTCATAACACTCCATACTTTATTACAAACATTGTCTTAACAAGTTGGTATTCTCACAGGTCCTATGAGAACACCCTAAGATACTACTAAAGTACAATTACAACTCCTACTATAGATGAAAGAGCTCAACAACTTATTTAGGTAAGTTCTACGTTGCTCGGCTCTATGATGCTAGGGTATGTCACTACTCCTCCACCTCCGTGTCATCTGGTCCGTAGACTATTCCATAATCTACGCCTTCCACTCCGCCGGTAGATCGTTCCTCATAGACCAGCTCGTAGCTTCCTTCTGGTGCTCCATCGTTGATGGCCTCCTCTTCCGGATCACAGTCTAGCAAGGGTGTCGAAAGAAAGTGAGTACAGAGGTACTCAGCAAGTTCTAAAAGAATAAAAAGGTGTTTGATGCACTAGCTACCATTGATCAGGAAATCGCAGTCAATGCATGTTTTTGAAATCATTTCTTCAAAAGGTTGCTTTTATTATGAAAACTATGCCCGTCAGTCTTCACAGGTTGACTAGAACTTCACGGAGTTCCTTTCCTACCGCGTTCGCAGTTCCTTCCCAACAAGGAGTGACCCACAATTTGATACACTGCAGAGGTGCGTTACTTTTCCCACAAGAGATCTCACCCTTTTTGCCATCCGCAGGGGACCCGTTCACACTTCCTTTGGTGTGAGGCCAGGTATAAAGATCCAAGCCCACACCTTCTCCGACTGCAAACCCACCCTTTTGTCCAACCGTACACCTCCAGTAGACTTCCCCCGATAATACGGCTTTACTCATGGTGTACTCCGGACAATCCTTCATAGATCGTAGAGCTTAACATCACTAATGGATGGGGATTTAAAAGGATTTCCCAACCTATTGCGGCAGTGCCTCCAGCACCCCACCAGCTCTCCGATCCGTTGGCGTGCAAAGATACGGCTGGCTTCCCCAGAGCCATTATAGATCTCATGGTCAACGCGGTTTGTACGGCGCTAGAATCACTGGACGGCATTGGTAATTAATCCTAGGGTGAGTAAGAATGCTTAGCGTACCTAAGACTGTTTGGTCCGACTCTTCCGCTTGTTCCAAAGATGTGCAATTCAGCTTTACATAAGGCTTTCCCTTCTTGTTGTTGTAGTTGTAGTTGCGGTTGTTGTTATTGTTGTTGTTGTTGTTGTTGTTGTTGTTGCGGTTGTTGTTGTTTCCACCTCGTCCTCCAGAGCTCTGTCCGCTCCAAGACGCCTTGTTTGGACAATCCGGCTTGATGTGTCCATCCTTCCCACAACCATAGCAAATGATTCTGGGTTTCTGACAATCCTTCTTCAAATGACCTCTCAGGCCACAATTGTTGCAGATGATCCGGTTAATTGGATTCTGACTCGACCTCCCGGTTGTATTGGTTACCAGTAGTAGGTCGGTATCGGGGTTTGAAACTCCGATCAGGTATTGGTTTACCGATTGGGTACTTCCTTGGCTCTATACGAGCCCTCTTCCTTCTATCCTCTTGGACTTGCCGGTAATCATCCTCGAAAGTGATTGCCGAGTCAATCAGTTCCTGGAATTCGGCAGTCCGTGCCAACCTTAGTTGCATCTTCATGTATGGATTCATACCTTTCATGAACCACTTCTTCCGCTTCTCCTCTGTATCTACATCCTCAGGTGCATACCTGGATAACCTGTTGAAATCTCGAACATACTGCATGATGGGTGCAGTATTCTGTCTTAGTTCTTCAAACTCCCTCTTCTTCAGCTCCACCACGCTGTCCGGAACATGAGCATCCCGAAACTTCTTCTTGAACTCCTCCCAGGTGAATACCTTATCTGGAGGATGTACTGCTACAAGGTTCTCCCACCATGATGCTGCTGGTCCTGACAACAGATAGGTGGTGTATCGAATCTTCTCCTCATCGTTGCAACCAACGGTCCTCAGCTTCCTTTCCGTATCCATCAGCCAATCCTCAGCGTCCATTGGTTCTGGAGTTGATGTAAATGGTAGTGGTCTTGCATTTTGGAAGTCCGATAGTGTTACTCCCTTGCCTTCATTACCCCTATCATTGATGACATGGGTAAAGAAATCTTGCATGTTCTTGCTCTGGCTTTCCTGGTAACGCCTCCTATCTTCCTCCATTGACCTCATATACTGTTGGAAATCTGGGTGCATCATTGGGTGTGGTGGTGGTGGTGCGTTCTCTGCTCTAGCTGCTGCATCTGCCTCCTCTTTCTCTCTTGCTTCCCGCTCTCTGCGAGCCTCTTCGGTTTCTACTAACGCCATTTCCCCCTAGTCCTGTAACAAAGAGCGATTACTCATAATTACACCATGCGAATGTTTTCTGAGCTCAACTCATTGCCCAGAACTAGTCACACAATAAAATCAAGAAGCAAATCCAAAAGAAACATTTATTATGTATATACACCATATAATACATAACACACTCACAAACTTATATTACATGTGGTATATATAAACCACTTATTTGGCTCAAAGCCCAAGCCAACGGGAATTTAAAATACGTTCTATTACAATACCACCTAGATTACTTTATTCTTCCTTGGAACTCTACTCCTCATCGTCTTCATTCGCCTCCGCATACATTCCTGGGGTCCATCCGGTACAGCGACTTGTCTTCGGACACCATCCGGAACAAAGGTCCTTCCAGTAGGTATGTAATCTGAATCGGACGAAGTGCCGAGACAGAGATCAGTCATGCCTAAGTAGCTAGACAATGACTCGTACATATCCCCAGTAGGATACATACCTCCTTCTTCCGTCATCCATGAAGGATTTCTATTCACCTGACCCCTCATCTTCTTCTTCTTCTTTTTCTTGGTTCCGAACTCTCACCTACTTCGTACTGTGATGGTTTAGATAATCCCATCTCCAAATCTAAAGAATTGGAATCAGTACCTTTCTCTTCCTGCCCGTAGTGTTGGCTAATCCCACCACTCTCATCTCCTGTATCACATGGAATTGGCTCCTCCTCATCACCGAAAGGTTCCCCGAAACGCCAACCCGTCGAGTTCTCGATCGGTGACTCCGAGCAGTTTATGTTCCATGAGTGGTCTCCCCCATATCCAGTATCATACGATGCTGACACGTGTGGATAGTGCGGTACAAAGTTGGGTGTAAGTGGATCTTTCTTGGGCAACTGGTCACTCAAATCTACATAGCTGTCTAGGCTAAAGAACGGTGTAGTATGTTGTGGTTGTGCCCTCAAATCATGCATCCGAGCTTGGACTTTATCAGGGTCCGTGAACTCAGCTAGCATGTGGTCAATCTCACCTCTCATCTTCATGTGTAAAAGGTACATCGTGGTCAATAAAGACTTACAGCTATCCATGTGCTGTGCTGCAGCTTCAGGACTTCTGTGTGCTAACACCAAATGATTAAGAGTGGGATCCTCATCTTCCTCGGCATGAGGTATATGAGAAAACTCTGAACATAGGAGTTCTACTGACTTGTGCTGCCTTATCTCAAGGATTGCCTTGAATAGGCCCATATGGTAAGCTGTGGTGATAGTTTTGGCTTCTCCGTATGGCATTATACGACTCATCAGCAGTTTTTCCGGTAGTTGGACCGATACTCTGCACTTGGCTAGGATTTCCCCATCATAGTAGGTATACTTGATAACAGGTATCCGTGGATCACAATGAAGTTCCTTCAGCATCCCACACAGGAGAGCTGTTATTGGTCCATCATAATCACCAAGCCAACCCTCAACCTTCCTCAAAGTCCTCTTAGGAAACGTGTACGCCATTATGGCTGTATACAAAAGCAGAATATTAGTAGTGATAATGCATCATAATAGCTATAATAAAGAATTATCGCACTAAAATATATGGTTTTACTATTCTCAAGTGAATAACCACCATACTTCTAGAGAATCCTTTACTATTTCTACTAGACTCCTACAGGTTTCTTCCCTATACTAGGTCTTTCCAACCTAAGGTCGCAACATTTGCTCTGATACCAGCTGCGGTGACCCAGCATACCACTGCATGTTGTAGTATACAAGTCGTTGATATGATCTTTGTGAAGGGACTTCTTCACAAATTGCCATATCCCTCAGAGTGGTACAACAGAAACATTGCAGGTCATAACACTCCATACTTTATTACAAACATTGTCTTAACAAGTTGGTATTCTCACGGGTCCTATGAGAACACCCTAAGATACTACTAAAGTACAATTACAACTCCTACTATAGATGAAAGAGGTCAACAACTTATTTAGGTAAGTTCTACGTTGCTCGGCTCTATGATGCTAGGGTATGTCACTACTCCTCCACCTCCGTGTCATCTGGTCCGTAGACTATTCCATAATCTACGCCTTCCACTCCGCCGGTAAGATCAGGTTCCTCGTAGACCAGCTCGTAGCTTCCTTCTGGTGCTCCATCGTTGATGGCCTCCTCTTCCGGATCACAGTCTAGCAAGGGTGTCGAAAGAAAGTGAGTACGGAGGTACTCAGCAAGTTCTAAAAGAATAAAAAGGTGTTTGATGCACTAGCTACGACCATTGATCAGGAAATCGCAGGTCAATGCATGTTTTGAAATCATTTCTTCAAAAGTTGCTTTTATTATGAAAACTATGCCCGTCGTCTTCACAGTTGACTAGAACTTCACGGAGTTCCTTTCTGCGCGTTCGTAGTTCCCTTCCCGGAACAAGGAGTGACAGACACAATTTGATACACTGCAGAGGTGCGTTACTTTTCCCACAAGAGATCTCACCCTTTTTGCCATCCGCAGGGACTTGCCCCGTTCACACTTCCTTTGGTGTGAGGCCGGTATAAAGATCCAAGCCCACACCGCCTTCTCCGCGACCTGCAAACCCACCCTTTTGTCCAACCATACACCCCCAGTAGACTTCCCCGATAATACGGCTTTACTCATGGTGTACTCCGGACAATCCTTCATAGATCGTTGAGCTTAACATCACTAATGGATGGGGATTTAAAAGGATTTCCCAACCTATTGCGGCAGTGCCTCCAGCACCCCACCGGCTCTCCGATCCGTTGGCGTGCAGAAGGGAAAAGATACGGCTGGCTTCCCCAGAGCCATTATAGATCTCATGGTCAACGCGGTTTATACGGCGCTAGAATCACTGGACGGCATTGGTAATTAATCCTAGGGTGATATAACCCATTGCAATGGAACCTCCACCATATCAACACATACCATGGTTCCATTGCCAGCACATAGTCATATTCATAGTTGGAAAGTAACATTTTATTTGCGATGCAGGAATGATAAGTATATAGCTTTGCATTTAAAGTAGTAGAAAATAATCAAGTTGACATGAGCAAGGGTGAACTTGCCTGTGGACTGCGAGATAGTGCAGTTCAATGCAGTTGATGGAACCTGGACCTCGGGTTCTGTAAGAAGCATCATTGTCCGGTAAGGACAATGTTATAAAATCCAAATAATGCAATCATGGATGGATTATTTTTTGTTGAATCCCTTTACCCCAATGAGTTATTACAATTTAGGGTTGTATTTAAGATTTATGTCTTTGACGGTAATTTACAATTGATTTAAAAGGATTAATCATTTTAATTCACACAAAGTACAACAATTCAAAGTAAAATTATTTTACTTGATGATTTCCTTAGTCATTCCAAAAATAATTTGAAATTATAGGGTTACCTCTATAGTTTTTGGAATAAAAAGGAGTATAGTATTTTTCTGGGAAAATACCCTTTTTCAAAAGAAATGACTTGGAATAGTAGAATTTCATTTTGAAATGTTTGAAAATAAGTATTTGAACTTATTTGAGATTTTTCCTTGAATTTTAATTACAAGGAAATAATAATTTCAAATTCCAAGTTATTATTTAAATTCTTAAAATTCATAATTTTGAATTTGTCTCATAAATTCATTTCATATTTTATTCTTGTTAAGATTTAGTTTTTATTCATTAATCCAATTTTTAGTGGATTTTTAGAGTTGTATTTGATTTATTAAAATTTGGTAAAGTTCTGGCCTTTTATTAAATGTTAAAAGACCAAAATACCCCCTGGACCCATATTGGGCCCAGCCCAATAACTTAGGCCCATGGGACAGCCCACTAAGGCGTGCCCCATAGTGGCTCGGTGGAGCCGAACGGCCCACCGCTCTCTCACTCACTCGGCCCTCTCACTCACTCGACCTAACCCTAATCTCTCTCGCGCGCTCTGGCGATGGCGTCTCGCCATGGCCGCCCGCCTCCGGCCATCGCCGTGCTCCTCCGCCGTAGCCCCTACCGAACTGAACCGCCGCGTGCGATCTATCGATCTGTCCGCGCGTTTCCCCTTCTCGTCCTCTCTGGCGAATCGCCTCGATCCGGATCTCGTGGAGAATCGCCTCGACGAACTCCGGCGAGATCTCGTCCTCGCCGACGATGGGTCGCCTGGGGTTGACCTGGCGCGGGTCTGCGGTACTCGTGCCGTCGTGCTTGCTACGGTGGTTTGGTTCGTGTATGGGTTCGCCGCGTAACGTCGGCGCCTACCTGGACTTGCGGTGTTAGGGCCACACGAGCACTGCCTCGCCATGCCCTAGCCTCTGCTTCCAGGCGCAAGTAAGTGTTGTATCTCCACCTTCTCTGCTGTGCGCCTCCCCTTGTTACTGTTCTTCTTCCTCCTTATGCTATGTTGCTCTCTGGTGGTCCTGTGATCACGCAGAGCCATGCTATTGCTGCGCAATCTTCCTGTGCTTATGTCTACTGCAAGCTCATGGCCCCATTACCAGTTACTGGTACTGGCACATGCTGCTTTGCTTGCTATTCATGTTGTGATTGCTTCTCTGCTTCTCCTAGCCTACTCTGTACTTGCTGTGCTCTACTGTGCTTGCTCAACAGCTATCTATACCATGCTATGCTTGATTATGGCTTGCTTTGCTTACTGGTAAATCATGCTTGCTTGTCTAGGTGTACTTGTGATGCATCTGTGACACTTGTGTGTGTGCCAGTGGTGCCTGTGATATGCTTCAGTGCTTACTTTGCAAGCCAATGATCCATTGGATCATTCCTTGCTTGTTGGCTAACTTCCCTGTGTAGCTTGGCTTGCTATAATTGACCCATTTGATCAATTGATTGTCAGTGATAGCTTACTGGCTAATACTGTGGCTAAATGATTCAATTATCTTGTGATGCTGATGCTCAAGCATCACTGTGCTGTTGCTTACTTGTGTTGTTGCTCATCTTAGCTATCTAGACTTGTTCTAGTGGCTATGGATTAAACTGTGTTACTTAACAGTATGCTACTGTCAGTGCTTAACATGGATCTGTGATAAATTCATGTTTGTATTAATTAAATTATGATGAACTGCTTATGCAGTGATGATTGAATTACTTGCTTGTGTCTGAATTTGATATTCATGATTCTTTTGCAAGCAATAAAAGTCTGAATCCACTTCTGGATAGTGATGCTTTGTATTTGGCTTGGCCTTGGGATGGTTCTAAGTGTGCTGTGACCTCAGTAGCCTTGCTACTGACTGGTTGCTCCCATGGTTGGTTGGATTTTGTTGGCTACTCATCTTTGCTTGCATATTTGGGGATCATAGTAACTATGAATGCCAATATGCTTGCCTGTGAAGAAATCTAGGGTTTCTGATGGTTGCATGCTTAGGACTTACTGTGTAGTATTAGCTGCTAATCTTGGCCATCTACTGGTGCTATCTGTGCATGAGATCTTGCTAGTGTGTGCATCTGTGCATGATTTCTAGCTTCTGTGCACAAGATCTGTATCTGGATGCCTTTTTATTTTAGTGGCTTTTGACTGGGCAGTAATCCTTGGTGAAAACCAAGTGATGATCTACCCATATGAGCATCTGCTCATCCCATGCTTATTTCATGCATATGATGGATCAGATCCATTGGATCTGTCCAGGTATCTGGTATACCTTGTTCCAGCTCCTAGAAAGAAATGTTTTGTTGATGCAGACTTGGGTTTGTGTCACAGCCCTTCACCTCCAGGTCTTGGATGATCTTCTCAGGTCACCATGATTTCTGGTGGTTGATTGGTTGTGTGTGTTGGTTCTGTTCTTGCTCAAGAACTGGATGAACTGAGCTTGTTCTTGCTTCACCCTTACCTGGTGAATCTTATCGACGGTCTTGTTTCTAGGGTTTGTGCTCCTTTTATATGAACCCTGCTTCTATTCTTGCATTGACACACAAGCCTGGCTTGCTTGGGTGACTAAGCTGATGCATGGCCTTCTGTTGTTGCTGACACACTTGAGCTGTGTGCTCTCATATGCTGAAACTTGAGCCCCTGGTGGTGCTCAGGTTTGGTCTGCTGCTGCCCTTATCTTGTGCTGTCCATGGTTTTGGACAAGCACAAGTGTGCATGACACTTGATTCTGCCCAAACTGAATTTTGTTGCTAACACTAACATTCTGGCTAGTGTTGGTGTTTTATTTTGCAGGTTTTTGAAGATGGACATGACCAGAAGATATTCTCCAAGTCATTTAGTCTAGGTTTTAGTTTAGGAACATTATTGTAATCTTTATTTTCATTTCTGTTTATTATTCATCAATTCTTGTATCAAGAATATTGTAAAGACAATGTAATCTGTGTGGTGATATCAATAAAGCCCAAGTTTTTGTTTATGAGCTTTTGATTTATGTAATATTTATACTCTGGAATAAATATTGTATTTATTATTCACTTTGAAATTCAAAGTTGTTTGATTTCATAAGTTATGTTTAAATTATGAATTCCATTTTATATTGTTCAATGTTTATTGTTAAATGTATTAACACTTGTCAAATGAAATCAATTCCCCAAATCAACAAGATACAAAAGAGATCATGTCGAAATTTCCCTAACTCACATTGCCTAACCCTAAGTGCAAAATGAGAGAGAACCTCGATCCCTCTTAGGTTTAGTTGCAATAAGGCGCGAAAATTTCCCCCGTTTTGCAATGAAATGCACATCCCATTTCTAAATCTACCCTTCGTTGTTCCTATGTTCTGGGTTATTACAGCCTCTCCCCCTTAACAGAAACTCCGTCCCGAAGTTAAGATTGGTACCTGAACATCTCGGGGTAAGACTTCCTGAGTTCTTCTTCTGTCTCCCAAGTAGCTTCTCGCTCAGGATGATGTTGCCATTGCACTTTGCAGTATTTGATTGCCCTGTTTCTTAACTTCTTCCATTGTACTTCTAAAATCTTTTCAGGTCTTTCCACATAAGTTAGATCAGATTGCAATTCTATTTCCTCATATGTGATAGGATCATCCGGTGCCTTCAAACACTTTCTGAGTTGTGATACATGAAATACATTATGAACTTGACTTAGTTGTGCCGGTAACTCCAACTCAAAAGCTGTTCCTCGATTCTGACTGAGTATCTTAAATGGTCCTATATATCGAGGGCTTAACTTTCCTTTCACTCCGAACCTCTTAAGTCCTTTCATTGGACTAACCTTTAAATATACCATGTCTCCCACTTTCGGTTCCCAATCTCTTCTCTTTAAGTCGGCATAACTCTTCTGACGACTCTGAGCTATTTTGAGTCTATCCCGGATCACCTCGATGACTTCTTGTCTCTCCTTGATGTAGTCCGGTGTAAATTCCTTGTTCTCTCCGGTTTCATACCAACAAATTGGTGATCTACACTTCCTTCCGTACAATGCTTCGTACGGTGCCATCTGAATGCTACTCTGATAACTATTGTTATATGAGAACTCCGCTAAAGGTAAATGATCCTCCCATGAGCCTCCAAAGTTCAGAGCACAAGCTCTAAGCATGTCTTCAAGTATCTGATTGGTTCTTTCGGTTTGTCCTCCGGTTTGTGGATGATATGCTGTACTGAAATCCAACTTGGATCCCAAAGATTCTTGTAGTTGTTTCCAGAATGCTGATGTGAAAATCGAACCTCTATCTGAGACTATCTTCTTTGGTACTCCATGCTTACTCACAATTTCCTTCACATAAATATCCACAAGCTTTTCTGCAGTATCCTTTGTGTTTACGGCTATGAAATGAGCACTCTTGGTAAGTCTGTCCACTATTACCCATATCATATCCTTCTTCTTACTAGTCATTGGTAAACCAGTAACAAAATCCATTCCTATTTCATCCCATTTCCATTCTGGTATTTCTAGTGGTTTGAGTAATCCTGCAGGACTCTGATGCTCTGCCTTCACTCGTTGACATGTATGACATTCCGAGACATATTGTGCTATTTCTCTTTTCATGTTGTTCCACCAGAACATCTCCTTCAAATCCATATACATCTTAGTACTTCCCGGATGTATTGAATAAGGGGTTTCATGTGCTTCCTTTAATATGATTGACTTCACTTCTGGATCATCTGGTACACAGATCCTTTTCTGGAAGTATAATGAATCAAAATCCCCTAGATGGAATTCCGATGGTCTTCCTTCACCAATTCTCTTGATTTCCTCTTGGATGAACAAATCATCCGCTTGCTTCCGGATAATCTCATATTTCAAATCTGAATACATCTCATCCATAATCCTCATGGTTGCTATACTTCCCTTCTCATCACCTTGAATAAACAAAATCTGAGCATCCTCTAACTCTTTCCGAAGTTCCTTTGGAATCTCCCATTCCGTAGGTTGATTCTCCGTACTTTTCCTACTTAGGGCATCTGCTACAACATTAGCCTTGCCTGGTGTATAGTTGATCTTAAGGTCGTAATCCTTAATCAACTCTAACCATCTCTTCTGTCTCATGTTTAATTCCTTCTGGGTGAAGAAATATTTCAAACTTTTGTGATCGGTGTATAACTCACACTTGGATCCATATAGAAATTGTCTCCAACTCTTCAAAGCATACACAACTGCCGCTAACTCTAGATCATGTACTGGGTAGTTATGTTCATGTGGTTTTAACTGCCTTGATCCATAAGCTATTACCTTCCGATCTTGCATAAGAACACATCCAAGTCCATTCTTGGAAGCATCACAATACACCGTGTAATCTTTCCAGGTTCAGGAACTGCTAACACCGGTGATGTGGTTAACTTATCTTTGAGTGTTTGGAAGCTGGCTTCACACTCATCTGTCCACACAAATGGAGTATTTTTCTTGAGTAACTTGGTCATTGGTCCTGCAATCTTCGAAAATCCCTCTATGAATCTCCGATAGTAGCCTGCCATACCAAGAAATCCTCGTATCTCCTTAGCATTTTTAGGTGATTTCCATTCCAATACGGACTGAACCTTGCTTGGATTCACCGCTATGCCTTCTTTGGTTATGACATGTCCAAAAAATTCAACACTATCTAACCAGAATTTGCACTTGCTGAACTTCGCATATAGCCGATGTTCCCTCAAAGTTTGCAAAACTATCTTCAAATGCTTGGCATGTTCTTCTTTATCTTTGGAATAGATTAGAATATCATCTATGAACACTATCACAAACTTGTCCAAGTACTTCATGAATATCTTGTTCATCAAATTCATGAAAATTGCTGGTGCATTTATTAGTCCAAATGGTACAACCAAGTATTCATGGTGTCCATACCTTGATACGAACGCTGTTTTTGGTACATCTTCCTTCTTGATCTTGATTTGATGGTATCCTGACCTTAAATCTATCTTCGAGAAGACTCCTGCTCCTTGAACTTGATCAAAAAGGTCTTGAATTCTAGGTAAAGGATACTTGTTGTCTTGATAGTGACATTGTTCAAATTTCTGTAATCTCCACACATCCTCTTTCCTCCATCTCTTTTATCCACAAAAATAACTGGTGTACCCCATGGTGACACACTTTCTTGAATGAATCCCTTCTGTTCTAACTCATCAATCTGAGCTTTCAGTTCCACTAATTCCTTTGGTCCCATCTTATATGGTGGTTGTGCTATTGGTGCTGTGCCTGGAATCAGATCGATTGTGAATTCTATCTCTCTATCGGGTGGCATTCCCGGTAGTTCCTTAGGAAATACATCCTTAAACTCATTTACTACAGGAATATCTTCAATTCTCACTTCCTTCAGGCTATTTAGTTCCAATCCGATCTCCAACTCACTGTACTTATCTCCTTGGAACACTATTCGACCTCCGATGGAGTTGCGAAGTGATACTGTTTTGTCTCCACGGTTAATCACCGCTCCATTTTCTATCAACCAATCCATCCCTAGGATGATATGTCCTTCATGGGTATGATGAATAGGTCCAGCGAAATACACAGTCACATATGGTTAGGACTTGTGCTTCTTTCACGTGGGTTACTAAGATCGTTCCCCCGCGGATAGAACAGTTATAGGGGTTTCTAACTTAGAACATCTAAGCCCGAATTTTTCCACAAATTCCAATGCAAGAAATGATGTGGTTGCTCCAGTATCAAATAATACTTTGCCAGGATGAGTAAGAATGCTTAGCGTACCTAAGACTGTTTGGTCCGACTCTTCCGCTTGTTCCAAAGATGTGCAATTCAGCTTTACATAAGGCTTTCCCTTCTTGTTGTTGTAGTTGTAGTTGCGGTTGTTGTTGTTGTTGTTGTTGTTGTTGTTGCGGTTGTTGTTGTTTCCACCTCGTCCTCCAGAGCTCTGTCCGCTCCAAGACGCCTTGTTTGGACAATCCGGCTTGATGTGTCCATCCTTCCCACAACCATAGCAAATGATTCTGGGTTTCTGACAATCCTTCTTCAAATGACCTCTCAGGCCACAATTGTTGCAGATGATCTGGTTAATTGGATTCTGACTCTGACCTCCCCGGTTGTATTGGTTACCAGTAGTAGGTCGGTATCGGGGTTTGAAACTCCGATCAGGTATTGGTTTACTGATTGGGTACTTCCTTGGCTCTATACGAGCCCTCTTCCTTCTATCCTCTTGGACTTGCCGGTAATCATCCTCGAAAGTGATTGCCGAGTCAATCAGTTCCTGGAATTCGGCAGTCCGTGCCAACCTTAGTTGCATCTTCATGTATGGATTCATACCTTTCATGAACCACTTCTTCCGCTTCTCCTGTATCCATCCTCGGTGCATACCTGGATAACCTGTTGAAATCTCGAACATCTGCATGATGGGTGCAGTATTCATCTTAGTTCTTCAAACTCCCTCTTCTTGGCTCCACCACGCTGTCCGGAACATGAGCATCCCGAAACTTCTTCTTGAACTCCTCCCAGGTGAATACCTTATCTGGAGGATGTACTGCTACAAGGTTCTCCCACCATGATGCTGCTGGTCCTGACAACAGATAGTGGTGTATCGAATCTTCTCCTCATCGTTGCAACCAACGGTCCTCAGCTTCCTTCCGTATCCATCAGCCAATCCTCAGCGTCCATTGGTTCTGGAGCTGATGTAAATGGTAGTGGTCTTGCATTTTGGAAGTCCGATAGTGTTACTCCCTTGCCTTCATTACCCCTATCATTGATGACATGGGTAAAGAAATCTTGCATGTTCTTGCTCTGGCTTTCCTGGTAACGCCTCCTATCTTCCTCCATTGACCTCATATACTGTTGGAAATCTGGGTGCATCATTGGGTGTGGTGGTGGTGGTGCGTTCTCTGCTCTAGCTGCTGCATCTGCCTCCTCTTTCTCTCTTGCTTCCCGCTCTCTGCGAGCCTCTTCGGTTTCTACTAACGCCATTTCCCCCTAGTCCTGTAACAAAGAGCGATTACTCATAATTACACCATGCGAATGTTTTCTGAGCTCAACTCATTGCCCAGAACTAGTCACACAATAAAATCAAGAAGCAAATCCAAAACAAACATTTATTATGTATATACACCGTATAATACATAACACACTCACAAACTTATATTACATGTGGTATATATAAACCACTTATTTGGCTCAAAGCCCAAGCCAACGGGAATTTAAAATACGTTCTATTACAATACCACCTAGATTACTTTATTCTTCCTTGGAACTCTACTCCTCATCGTCTTCATTCGCCTCCGCATACATTCCTGGGGTCCATCCGGTACAGCGACTTGTCTTCCGGACACCATCCGGAACAAAGGTCCTTCCAGTAGGTATGTAATCTGAATCGGACGAAGTGCCGAGACAGAGATCAGTCATGCCTAAGTAGCTAGACAATGACTCGTACATATCCCCAGTAGGATACATACCTCCTTCTTCCGTCATCCATGAAGGATTTCTATTCACCTGACCCTCATCTTCTTCTTCTTCTTTTTCTTGGTTCCAGAACTCTCACCTACTTCGTACTGTGATGGTTTAGATAATCCCATCTCCAAATCTAAAGAATTGGAATCAGTACCTTTCTCTTCCTGCCCGTAGTGTTGGCTAATCCCACCACTCTCATCTCCTGTATCACATGGAATTGGCTCCTCCTCATCACCGAAAGGTTCCCCGAAACGCCAACCCGTCGAGTTCTCGATCGGTGACTCCGAGCAATTTATGTTCCATGAGTGGTCTCCCCCATATCCAGTATCATACGATGCTGACACGTGTGGATAGTGCGGTACAAAGTTGGGTGTAAGTGGATCTTTCTTGGGCAACTGGTCACTCAAATCTACATAGCTGTCTAGGCTAAAGAACGGTGTAGTATGTTGTGGTTGTGCCCTCAAATCATGCATCCGAGCTTGGACTTTATCAGGGTCCGTGAACTCAGCTAGCATGTGGTCAATCTCACCTCTCATCTTCATGTGTAAAAGGTACATCGTGGTCAATAAAGACTTACAGCTATCCATGTGCTGTGCTGCTTCAGGACTTCTGTGTGCTAACACCAAATGATTAAGAGTGGGATCCTCATCTTCCTCGGCATGAGGTATATGAGAAAACTCTGAACATAGGAGTTCTACTGACTTGTGCTGCCTTATCTCAAGGATTGCCTTGAATAGGCCCATATGGTAGGCTGTGGTGATAGTTTTGGCTTCTCCGTATGGCATTATACGACTCATCAGCAGTTTTTCCGGTAGTTGGACCGATACTCTGCACTTGGCTAGGATTTCCCCATCATAGTAGGTATACTTGATAACAGGTATCCGTGGATCACAATGAAGTTCCTTCAGCATCCCACACAGGAGAGCTGTTATTGGTCCATCATAATCACCAAGCCAACCCTCAACCTTCCTCAAAGTCCTCTTAGGAAACGTGTACGCCATTATGGCTGTATACAAAAGCAGAATATTAGTAGTGATAATGCATCATAATAGCTATAATAAAGAATTATCGCACTAAAATATATGGTTTTACTATTCTCAAGTGAATAACCACCATACTTCTAGAGAATACTTTACTATTTCTACTAGACTCCTACAGGTTTCTTCCCTATACTAGGTCTTTCCAACCTAAGGTCGCAACATTTGCTCTGATACCAGCTGCGGTGACCATACCACTGCATGTTGTAGTATACAAGTCGTTGATATGATCTTTGTGAAGGGACTTCTTCACAAATTGCCATATCCCTCAGAGTGGTACAACAGAAACATTGCAGGTCATAACACTCCATACTTTATTACAAACATTGTCTTAACAAGTTGGTATTCTCACAGGTCCTATGAGAACACCCTAAGATACTACTAAAGTACAATTACAACTCCTACTATAGATGAAAGAGCTCAACAACTTATTTAGGTAAGTTCTACGTTGCTCGGCTCTATGATGCTAGGGTATGTCACTACTCCTCCACCTCCGTGTCATCTGGTCCGTAGACTATTCCATAATCTACGCCTTCCACTCCGCCGGTAAGATCAGGTTCCTCGTAGACCAGCTCGTAGCTTCCTTCTGGTGCTCCATCGTTGATGGCCTCCTCTTCCGGATCACAGTCTAGCAAGGGTGTCGAAAGAAAGTGAGTACGGAGGTACTCAGCAAGTTCTAAAAGAATAAAAAGGTGTTTGATGCACTAGCTACGACCATTGATCAGGAAATCGCTCAATGCATGTTTTTGAAATCATTTTTCAAAAGGTTGCTTTTATTATGAAAACTATGCCCGTCAGTCTTCACGGGTTGACTAGAACTTCACGGAGTTCCTTTCTGCCGCGTTCGTAGTTCCCTTCCCGGACAAGGAGTGACACCACAATTTGATACACTCTGCAGAGGTGCGTTACTTTTCCCACAAGAGATCTCACCCTTTTTGCCATCCGCAGGGACTTGCCCCGTTCACACTTCCTTTGGTGTGAGGCCGGTATAAAGATCCAAGCCCACACCGCCTTCTCCGCACAAACCCTTTTGTCCAACCGTACACCTCCAGTAGACTTCCCCCGATAATACGGCTTTGCTCATGGTGTACTCCGGACAATCCTTCATAGATCGTAGAGCTTAACATCACTAATGGATGGGGATTTAAAAGGATTTCCCAACCTATTGCGGCAGTGCCTCACCCACAGACTCTCCGATCCGTTGGCGTGCGAAGGGAAAAGATACGGGCTTCCCCAGCCATTATAGATCTCATGGTCAACGCGGTTTATACGGCGCTAGAATCACTGGACGGCATTGGTAATTAATCCTAGGGTGATATAACCCATTGCAATGGAACCTCCACCATATCAACACATACCATGGTTCCATTGCCAGCCACATAGTCATATTCATAGTTGGAAAGTAACATTTTATTTGCGATGCAAGAATGATAAGTATATAGCTTTGCATTTAAAGTAGTAGAAAATAATCAAGTTGACATGAGCAAGGGTGAACTTGCCTGTGGACTGCGAGATAGTGCAGTTCAATGCAGTTGATGGAACCTGGACCTCGGGTTATGTAAAAGCATCATTGTCCGGTAAGGACAATGTTATAAAATCCAAATAATGCAATCATGGATGGATTATTTTATGTTGAATCCCTTTACCCCAATGAGTTATTACAATTTAGGGTTGTATTTAAGATTTATGTCTTTGACGGTAATTTACAATTGATTTAAAAGGATTAATCATTTTAATTCACACAAAGTACAACAATTCAAAGTAAAATTATTTTACTTGATGATTTCCTTAGTCATTCCAAAAATAATTTGAAATTATAGGGTTACCTCTATAGTTTTTGGAATAAAAAGGAGTATAGTATTTTTCTGGGAAAATACCCTTTTTCAAAAGAAATGACTTGGAATAGTAGAATTTCATTTTGAAATGTTTGAAAATAAGTATTTGAACTTATTTGAGATTTTTCCTTGAATTTTAATTACAAGGAAATAATAATTTCAAATTCCAAGTTATTATTTAAATTCTTAAAATTCATAATTTTGAATTTGTCTCATAAATTCATTTCATATTTTATTCTTGTTAAGATTTAGTTTTTATTCATTAATCCAATTTTTAGTGGATTTTTAGAGTTGTATTTGATTTATTAAAATTTGGTAAAGTTCTGGCCTTTTATTAAATGTTAAAAGACCAAAATACCCCCCTGGACCCATATTGGGCCCAGCCCAATAAGCCCATGGGACAGCCCACTAAGGCGTGCCCCATAGTGGCTCGGTGGAGCCGAACGGCCCACCGCTCTCTCACTCACTCGGCCCTCTCACTCACTCGACCTAACCCTAATCTCTCTCTGGCGATGGCGTCTCGCCATGGCCGCCGCCTTGCTCCGGCCATCGCCGTGCTCCTCCGCCGTAGCTACCTACGACCGAACCGCCGCGTGCAGATCTATCGATCGTCGCGCGATTTTCCCCTTCTCGTCCTCTCCTGGCGAATCGCCTCCCGATCTGGATCTCGTGGAGAATCGCCTCGACGAACTCCGGCGAGATCTCGTCCTCGCCGACGAGGGTACGCCAGGGTTGACTGGCGCGGGTGCTGCTGCGTACTCGTGCCGTCGCCTCGGGTGCTTGCTACGGTGGTGCTGGTTCGTGTCGGGTTCGCCGGCGTAACGTCGGCGCCTACCCGGACTTGCGGTGTTGGGCCGCACGAGCACGCCTCGCCATGCCCTAGCCTGCTTCCAGGCGCAAGTAAGTGTTGTATCTCCACCTTCTCTCTGTGCGTGCGCCTCCTTGTTACTGTTCTTCTTCCTCCTTATGCTATGTTGCTCTCGGTGGTCCTGTGATCACGCGAGCCATGCTATTGCTGCGCAATCTTCCGTGCTTATGTCTCTGCAAGCTCATGGCCCCATTACCGATTACTGGTACTGGCACATGCTTTGCTTGCTATTCATGTTGTGATTGCTTCTCTGCTTCTCCTAGCCTACTCGTACTTGCTATGCTCTCTGTGCTTGCTCAACAGCTATCTATACCATGCTATGCTTGATTATGGCTTGCTTTGCTTACTGGTAAATCATGCTTGCTTGTCTAGGTGTACTTGTGATGCATCTGTGACACTTGTGTGTGTGCCAGTGGTGCCTGTGATATGCTTCAGTGCTTACTTTGCAAGCCAATGATCCATTGGATCATTCCTTGCTTGTTGGCTAACTTCCCTGTGTAGCTTGGCTTGCTATAATTGACCCATTTGATCAATTGATTGTCAGTGATAGCTTACTGGCTAATACTGTGGCTAAATGATTCAATTATCTTGTGATGCTGATGCTCAAGCATCACTGTGCTGTTGCTTACTTGTGTTGTTGCTCATCTTAGCTATCTAGACTTGTTCTAGTGGCTATGGATTAAACTGTGTTACTTAACAGTATGCTACTGTCAGTGCTTAACATGGATCTGTGATAAATTCTTGTTTGTATTAATTAAATTATGATGAACTGCTTATGCAGTGATGATTGAATTACTTGCTTGTGTCTGAATTTGATATTCATGATTCTTTTGCAAGCAATAAAAGTCTGAATCCACTTCTGGATAGTGATGCTTTGTATTTGGCTTGGCCTTGGGATGGTTCTAAGTGTGCTGTGACCTCAGTAGCCTTGCTGACTGGTTGCTCCCATGGTTGGTTGGATTTTGTTGGCTACTCATCTTTGCTTGCATATTTGGGGATCATAGTAACTATGAATGCCAATATGCTTGCCTGTGAAGAAATCTAGGGTTTCTGATGGTTGCATGCTTAGGACTTACTGTGTAGTATTATCTTGGCCATCTACTGGTGCTATCTGTGCATGAGATCTTGCTAGTGTGTGCATCTGTGCATGATTTCTAGCTTCTGTGCACAAGATCTGTATCTGGATGCCTTTTTATTTTAGTGGCTTTTGACTGGCAGTAATCCTTGGTGAAAACCAAGTGATGATCTACCCATATGAGCATCTGCTCATCCCATGCTTATTTCATGCATATGATGGATCAGATCCATTGGATCTGTCCAGGTGTATACCTTGTTCCAGCTCCTAGAAAGAAATGTTTTGTTGATGCAGACTTGGGTTTGTGTCAGCCCTTCACCTCCGGGTCTTGGATGATCTTCTCAGTCACCATGATTTCGTGGTTGATTGGTTGTGTGTGTTGGTTGTTCTTGCTAGAATGGATGGTGAGCTTGTTCTTGCTTCCTTACAGTGAATCTTATCTGGTCGACGGTCCTGTTTCTAGGGTTTGTGCTCCTTTTATATGAACCTATTCTTGCATTGACACACAAGCCTGGCTTGCTTGGGTGACTAAGCCGATGCATGGCCTTGCTGTTGCTTGCCACACTTGAGCTGTGTGCTCTCATATCTGAAACTTGAGCCCTGGTGGTGCTCGGTTTGGTCTCTTCTGCCCTTATCTTGTCTTGTCCATGGTTTCGGACAAGCACAAGTGTGCATGACACTTGATTCTGTCCAAACTGAATTTTGTTGCTAACACTAACATTCTGGCTAGTGTTGGTGTTTTATTTTGCAGGTTTTTGAAGATGGACATGACCAGAAGATATTCTCCAAGTCATTTAGTCTAGGTTTTAGTTTAGGAACATTATTGTAATCTTTATTTTCATTTCTGTTTATTATTCATCAATTCTTGTATCAAGAATATTGTAAAGACAATGTAATCTGTGTTGTGATATCAATAAAGCCCAAGTTTTTGTTTATGAGCTTTTGATTTATGTAATATTTATACTCTGGAATAAATATTGTATTTATTATTCACTTTGAAATTCAAAGTTGTTTGATTTCATAAGTTATGTTTAAATTATGAATTCCATTTTTATATTGTTCAATGTTTATTGTTAAATGTATTAACACTTGTCAAATGAAATCAATTCCCCAAATCAACAAGATACAAAAGAGATCATGTCGAAATTTCCCTAACTCACATTGCCTAACCCTAAGTGCAAAATGAGAGAGAACCTCGATCCCTCTTAGGTTTAGTTGCAATAAGGCGCGAAAATTTCCCCAGTTTTGCAATGAAATGCACATCCCATTTCTAAATCTACCCTTCGTTGTTCCTATGTTCTGGGTTATTACACTCTATCTTCCATATCGATGTTTATTGGGCTTCCAGACTTCATAAGCTTCGGGTCGTGAACCCAGGCCCGGCCCAGAGGGCAGGGCAGAGGGGCGGCCGCCCCGGGCCCCCGAGACCAAGGGGCCCCTGGCCAGGTATGGCATAAGCAATGGGGGTCAGCTCTTGTGGCTGCGCCATTAGAGCTAGTGCAGAGCTCTTTAGCTGGTACGGTTTTAGACGAGGATGAAGCGTTATGTCTGATGCTCTCTAGTGGGCTAGTGGGCCAGGACTTGGGTCTTTCTTCCCTATCGTTAGTTGGGGGTCTTTTCTCTTTTCATTAGCAATTGAGAGAATTACTTACGTGTGGCTGTTTGGCTTAGATCATGGGCACAACACACAATATCGATCCACGGAACACTATGAATTGCATAAAAAACAACAACACGCTGGATTTGAGATCCGAGCAATTGATCTTGGAGTGCCCATCGGGCGGTAGCGGCAGACGTAGATAAGCTTGGCTCAGAACCAAGAATCCAGAATTTCAATTGAGATAGTAGCTCAAAGAAAGAAAAAATTACAAGGTTATTTCTAGGAACAATTCTAATTCTCCATCTCATGTGTGTATGCGTAGTTCAACTATTTCCTCGACGAGAGTTGAGATGACCCATCGCGCCAACTCTCACACGGTTACACCGAGATCGAGGAGTTCACGGGATAAACAATAAAATTGTTATTGATATACCAATCATCACTAAGTGTGCATCTTGGTATGGAGAAGACATTGAACACAATATTTATTAATTATTTGACATCAACATATATTTTTAAATACTTAGTGTCATAATATTTTATATATTAATTTTTTATGTTTGTATTAAAGGGCCCTGATTTTTTGTTTCGCCCCGGGCCCTCGAAATCTCAGGACCGGGCCTGCGTGAACCTTCAGCTATCCTCGGGTACCTTATTCGGCAGACCCATTCGAGATGCCTATGTCACATAGTCAATGAATCCAGTGGGTGATGGTTTGCGTGACCACTGTTCGCTACTCAATTTACTTTAACGGTCATATGTTGGACTCCTTTTCTCCATCCCATGGACTTCGCCAAGGTGATCACTTTTCGCGTTATTTGTTTTTATTCGTGGTTGATGTTCTTTCATCATTGATTGGATGGCAGATAGAGATTGGGGCTCTCCGAGAACTTCATATATGCCGGTGAGCACCGGGAGTATCCCACATGTTGTTTGTGGAGGACAGTATGTTATTCTTTGAAGGATCTGTAGAGCAAGCTATGGTGATCAAGTAGGTTCTGGATTATTATGAGAAGTGCACTGGGCAGTTAGTAAGTATGTGAAATGTTCTATTCTTTATGAGAACAAATATCATGC
Organism: Lolium multiflorum; assembly: GCA_030979885.1. Classification (NCBI taxonomy): domain Eukaryota; kingdom Viridiplantae; phylum Streptophyta; class Magnoliopsida; order Poales; family Poaceae; genus Lolium; species Lolium multiflorum. Next base: position 276,608,575 of record CM061749.1, on the reverse strand, counting down.
TGATGTGCAAGTGGAAATCAAAGATATCATGAAATATAAAACGGTTATTTTTGAGGAAAAATATTTGGAACTCCTATGACCCTGTCCCTGAAGCTGAAGGAAGAGTGAAAGGCTCAAAGTTCCAACCCGTCAAAGGAAGGTTTTCCAAGCGTGCGTGTGACTTCCGTTTAAGTTTGGCCGCTGGTCCGATGGAGATGCCCGGTGAATCGAAACATTCAGACCCAACGCTCCAATCAGTACGCACAGAAGCAGTGAACCAGAGTAGCCTCAGGTTGGTAGTGAGCGAGATCTCGGCGTCGACAAAGGAGCGGCCAACGACCCGCGGTCCTAGCCAAGCCATAAACAGGACGGCAGCGGGCGCCTGGTACGCGGCCGCGGGGTACGCCCAGCAAATCGTCCGTCCGTGAGAAAGTGGCAGTGCGGCAGGCGCAAGCGTGTGATGGAAGCGGCGCGGGCGGCGGCATCACGCAATCCGCGGGGGGCACCCCACCCGGCGCGTGCGGCGTGGCGTGGCCTGGGAGCGTGGGTGGTGGTGGGCCCGGCGGTGCCGACGGACTGTCGGTCTACGGACTACGGAGCGCGGCATGCGTGGTGGGTGCCTGCCCCACGCCAACGGCACCGCGATCCGAGCAACACGCCCGCTCGCGCAGCCGGCCGATGCCGACGTCTGGGCCCCGCCGCCACCACCACCCCACGCTCCTCGCTCCGTTCACGCCGCCGTCGGCCAGCACGATTTGTTCTCGGTGCTACGGCTGCTTTCGTCGTGCGTGCGTGTGACGCCCGCCATGCGGCTGCTCGAAAGTAGCTCCGCCGTCGCGGTCGCCGGGGATCGCCGGATCGGCCGCTGCTTTTGGGTGCCTGTCGTGAATATTCAACGGGTTGAGGTCGACTCGATAAGTATGGTGCCGTAGCCGTAGTGTGCGTGAGAATAAAATACATAGACAATATATGTATGAATTCTTCTATTGTTTGTTCCGGTTTTTAAAATATTTTCTCGCCACGTAGAGAGCATCTCTAGCAGATCCCGTAAATAATGGAAAATTGTCAAATAATCGTTAATCTTTAGTTTTTAGCGAAAAAATGGGTGAATATTAAATCATGTAAACATGTTCCGCCTCTAAACAATTTTACACGACGCGGAGAAAATCATCACCCGACTTGAGAGAAAATAAGTATGTTGCGAGGCCAACTTGCTTAGACTTGCCGGAGTCTGGCCAAATTCCTGCCATGCAGACGTTGTTCAGCACGACTGACTCTACCAGCTCCCTTCCGGTGAGCGGGCGGTGTGTACAAGGCTCGGCAACGGATTACCCGCCATATAGCCGGCCGGTGATTACTAGCGATTCCTGCTTCATGCAGTCGAGTTGTAGCCTGCAATCCGAACTGAGGACGGGTGTTTGGAGTTAGCTCACCCTCGCGAGATTCTTTTTAATAAAATCCTATCGAATCGTAAGTTCCGCCGTTCCCACTTCTTCTCCTTAAATGGTTAAGTCTGAATTCCACAACGGAGCTTCAAAAGAAATTTCTTAACAACTTAATTTTCTCAACTTTAAGAAGTCTTTCTCCAGGATTCGGTTCAGTAGGCGGGATGGAAGAGAGAGAGTGGGCTCTTATTGTGAAAAGAGTGATTTATTCTATAATGGATAGGTAGATACGCGCATCCTCATTGCTCGCGTAAAGCTCCGTTCTTTTTCCTCCTTGTGCAACATCCTCTTCCGAGCGCTTCCGCCATGGCTAGCATGGCCGAGCTCCGGTGCGGCCAAGCAGGGGGGAGGGGGGCAGTGCCACGCGGGCAACAAGCGTGGTAGGGCACCTGGCGATGGGCGCAGAACGGTGGTGGGCATGGAGAGATGATCGGGTTAGGCACTTGGGAAGATGAGGAAAAAGAAACAAAAGATCAAAAACAAACTTACCATTGTTCTCTAGCGATATATTCTTGAATATGTTGTTTTACTGTTTCCTTTTAGGAGATTGCTCTATGGTTCGATTTGGGACTCTTCTCACGTTTTCAATGCATGTATAACCGGCTTTATATTGTTTGCCTTTTACGAGGTCTGCTAGAGATGTCTAACGCTGGCCATAGTGCTAGTATCATAAGGAGTATCATGCATGCCACCTTGGTAAAAATCTGATGTGGCGCTATAATTAATATGGAGAGATATGCTAGTGGTATCATAATATGATACTATATCATAGCACGTGAAACTAGACAATTTAATATCAAATACATCCTATACACACAATTGCATTGAGATCTACAAATAATTAAATATCATGAGATTATGATACTATTAGATGATACTAACCATTATAGGGGTATGGTATCATATGGATGATACCACTATATGATACTTTGCACTATAGCTAGCCTAAGTAGTACGTCCCATTTTATTCAAGGGGAAACAAAGAATCTCTCTTCAACTAAAACAGTCTCGAAAATATGTTGTTGAAAATTTGGGGTAAAAGCATCTCCACCCGAGACCCCCAGATCGACCCTAATAGCATTATGGGGCCAGGGTTGTTTTGGGGCCACATCGACGAGCCTAAAAATGCGCATCTTGCCTCTGGTCATCGCGCTGATGGTCTAACCGGGCTCGATCATGTCCCTGGTGGACAAGGCCTGCATGAGGATGAAAGGGTCAACGGCAGTAAGCGACGAGGAGGAGGTGCAGAAGCAGGAGAAGAGCATCATGGCGTCGTGGAGGTCGCCTGCCACCGCGTGGCCCACGAGGAGGGCGGCGTAGGAGGCCTCGTCACGTTGGGGCTCTCTATCGAACAGGTCATGCGCGCTCGGAAGACCGAGCAGTCTCGTCCCATCCTCTTTGGTATTCTTTTTTTCCTATTGGGGTTGAATACTAGTATGGGAACCTCTCCCAAAAAGTGTCGGCACTGTCGCTGGTGCTCCCCAAACGTGCCTGACATGTACACCGTCGGCTACCATTCGGGGCTCCCGGTGGAGATGAGCATCTCTAGCAGATATGGAATCCGACGAAAGCCCGCATAATAACAACCAGTTTGCGGTACTGGGCCAAAAGAATGTCCCACGCAGATACCGGAAAAAGGGCTGGCCCCAAACATTTTTGCAACCCGCATCGCGCCTCGAAACGATGCATATACTCGGATATGAGGCCTAAGTTCCCAGTTCGATACATCGCTCCAAAACGGTTGGCGGGAGGGAATATTCAGCTCGAAACCCTCCTTCTTTGTTGTTGCTGCCACCTCCGGTGGTTGATTCTGGCCATCCCCACCTTTGTCGCCGTGCGGAGAGCCCTTCGCTGCTGACGCTTGACTTCCCGCCAAATTTTCGAGAAATTGTGCTAAATTTGGGCGTATTTGGAGCTAAGGCTGGAATTTATGGATGCACCACTATGCGGCGACTTAGAAGGCTGGCGGCCTGGGGCAGGGGGGCGGTGGCATGGGTGAGCGGGGCGGTGGGGGCGGGATGGGCGGCAGGTGCTCGGTTCCTTGGAGGAAGAAAATAAGAGAAGAAAAGAATAAAAAGGTGGGCACTCACATACTATTTCTCAGCTTTTAGCGTGTCTATTTTACCGCCTCATTTTTTCATATCACATAATATTTACTGTTAACTGCACACGTGTTTTCTGGTTTTAAAATTTACAATACCTGCTTGAGATGCTCTTGGGTTTAAGAAGTTTGGGGGTAAAATCATGCCACCACGGGGTGCGATTGCTCAAGCTCCGGCGGGCCGGTGCCTGCGTCCATCTCGCCGAAAGGAGCTCCACAAAATTCGGTCCGCTTTCCGCAACAGCAACTCACGCTTTCTTCCTCGCGACGACCGATCAAAAGCGATCGGCGCGGGCCGTCTGTCCGCCCCACCACCACCGTATCCCGCGGCGGCACCCAGCTTCCTTCCTTCCCCACACGACACGGTTCCTCCCCCACTCCCCCGCGCGGCGCGGCGCGGCTCGGCTAGCTTGACGATCCGTTAATTACTGCGGCGTGCGGTGCGTTGGATGACAGCAAGTCAGGAACAGGATAGGGCGACAGACAGCGCGGCGGTGGCGCGCGGCCCACGTGTCTTTCTTTATTCATTCATTATTACTCTACTGCGAGCTCCCGTGCGCCGCTGATGCCGACGACCCCAGCTCCGGACGCACGGCACGGATCGCGATGGCGTCGCCTTCCCCGCCCGCCCGCCGCGGGGCCCGCCCGCGCTACGTGCCGCTCCCGGCCGGGTCCACCCAGCGGCGGCTTTGCTTCCATTGCACCTCCCTCCCCTGTTCCCTTTCGGCACTGGTTTCTTGGAGCTTTTGCGCCCCGGACCTCGTGGTTAGAGGTTTTCACGCGATAGGTCCTGCGGAGGAGTTTGTTGGCCACGCGTTTCAGCTACCACCATGCAACGCTTCTCGTCCTGTCATTTCGAGATATTTCATTTCTATACTATAATAAGCACACTGTTGGCACATCCAACATCTAAGAGCATCTCCACTCGTCTCCCCACAGAGCCTCCCACGGCCACTTTTTTCATCCGGACGGCGAACGGCGGTCGGTTCCTCGTTTGGTCCGGATTTGGCTATTTTCGTCCGGACTCCCATGCCATCCTCGGTTTCCGGGGGTCTCCCGGACTCCGGATGAAGCTAAACCAACCGCCCACGCCCACGTGTCTCCTCTTTCGTCCGGATTCCCGAGCCATCCTCTTTCCGAGAAACGCCGCTTGGGAGCACACGACTGGAAACTACTCCTCCCCACGCCAAATCTTCCTCCAATCCGGACGAAAATTTCGCCGGATTTGGCCGTGGGGAGCGCCAACGAGTGGGGATGCTCTAATCTACCAAGCTCCTAGGTTGTTTTCCAACTACAGAATCACCGATTTGACACATCAAGAAGACTAGAACAACGTTTGTAATTTGCCCTTGTGTTGAGAACTGAGTTCTAGCTCAGTGGCAAGGCAAGCGAGTGCGCAGCCAGCCCACCCGGGTTCGATTGCCCCATGCGCGGTAATTTCGCTACAGGAGCGAATAAACCGGGAAAGTCTCATCCTACCTAACAATGTATAGCCAAGGGAGGGATCATTCCCCCGTTGGTCAACGTTTTTTAATTTGCCCTTGTGTTGTTCCCGGTGCTTAACTAAATTTTTTGAACAGGAAAAGGGTCCAGAGGACCCGGAAGCTTCATTAACTCCGCAGGCTACAGATACAAGCATGGCTCAAAAAAAATAGAAATTACAAAGCAGTCCTTGCTTTTTGCAAAAAGGACCTCGCAGGAAAACTGAAAACGCGATAAAGTCCTTCGCTGCCGACGCCATTGTTGACCTTGCAGCGACGGCCACCTTCTCCACTCCGGGGACGAAACCACTTGGAGAGGATGCGGTGATCTGTGTCGTGCTGAGGCCATGTAATCCTCCGACTCCGGAGGAAGAGAAAACCTCTGAGTAGCAACTCAGCAGGTGCGGAGCGGCCCCATCGGCCAGGAATAGCGGCAGCATCGATTGCCATCCCTTTGGAGCTTCCGCGAGAGGAGCTTCGCCGACTTCTCCGCTGCCTCCAGATCCAGCCCCGCCCAGTCCTTGGTCACCACCATGGCTACCAAGACGAAGGGGAAAGGCCACACCCAGGGGCAGCACAGCCACGAACCACGACCTTGTCGGTGAAGAAAGAGATAAGGGCAGATTTCACTTCGCTCATACCATATCTACCATAATTTTTTCTCGGATTCAGGTGTGAGAGGACAATGATCAATTGCGGATTTGATTTCGCTATCCCGGATGCCAATTCGAATCGGAAACGCGACAAACTCATACCGAAAACAACATTAGTAAGATAAATACTCTCACGAGCAGATAATTACAATTCAGGAAAAAATTAAGATACATTTAATCTTCCATTTTCTCCAAGAGTTCAGTTAGTTAAGAGGATAGAGACATTACTCCTGAGAAAACCCAAGCATTGTCGAGATGGTATAAATATAAATTCGATCAGTAGATACACGATCAACATTCTCGTGATAAAATGCAGAGTTAGACACGCAAGCTAAATGAATTCGGTAACTCAATAGATACCAACTCTATCGGTCATATTGGCCTTAGCTTTTGAACCGACAATTGTATTATCTGGTTTGAAATGTTATTATAATCCCAGTTAATTTTCAGATAATCTATTTTCTATGGTGTATCCTATACAGTAAAAGGGCCACTACTTTGAACTAGTATATCCTTATACGGCAGATTCTTTAAAGTCGGATATGGAAACCTTTAAATGAATTTGGGCAGAATCCACTTGTGGACACCAACGGATTTCCAAAATGGTTGATGCCTCCCACAAGGTAGCATTCCCGTGAAATTGTTTTGGGGCATTTCTAGTATTACTAGCGGTACCTTAGCCGGTGCGAAAATTATTCCATCGATTTACATGCCTTTAATATAACTTGTTGTTTGCATAATTGAATATTATAACACTCATGCAAACAAAATTGTGCACCAGAATTTGTTTTGCTCAATGACATTAAAAAATGTTATAAAGAAAAATATGAGCTAGTAAGCTGGTAACTTATTATCATATATTTTCTATATATCAACCTCCATGGAAGTTATGGTAAAATGAGCAAAATATTAATATAATATGTTACCAAATTTAATTCAATGGTCATAGAAGAAATGAGTTACTTACAAAGCATACATAAAATATGAATTAATATATTTTATGTAGTATACGCGTATCACATGTTATACAAAGCCCGAAAAATATAAAGTTAAAATTTTAATAGACAACTTCAAGACACGCGCGAAATGCAAACAATGAGTACTCAAAGGCAGAATCAAATCCATATATAGTCCATGCCAAACACTTTGATTTTTTCTTGATGATTGTCATTATCTACCGACCTCATAAATTTTAATATTAAGACATCATTGCAAAATATGTTCGGCTTCTGCGAGGTCAGTTATCGAGAACATGAAAATCAAAACTATCATCCAACATCATCCATAGCAAGACGGTAGATGGAAAACTATTTATAGTTACCTAGTTTGTTGACTCTGTGAAAAGAAGTTTTTTTTATATATTAGCTATATTGCTGGAAGGCGTAAAATTATGCATATTTATGATTGTAATGGAATGACACACAATAATTAATCAATGATACCAATTGTGTGCTTAAAATATACCACACATCAGAAAATAAGCATTTTGTGAGTTAAACACGACATAGCTAGACGTAGAGTACATTTGTACAAATCCGCTTGACGCATCCATTAGCTCACTCCCCTCCAAGGAGCCCAAGGCCCCCGCTGGAGAGGACCTACCAGATCTGCCGCCGGCAAGCGAGACACTCTTCTCTTCGCCCTTTTTCCCTGTGCAGGGAGAAAGGAGAGAAGCAAAGAGAGATGAGGTGGATTAGCATTTCCATTGGTAAAGCTACCACCGAAAACCTGCTATGCAAAAAATAACCATTTGAAAATAGTAATAGTACAATAATAAACATGTATTATAACTCGATGTATTTGCTTTTAGATAAGTTTCATATAGCAACTGTAGCTCAAAAGAGTTAATAATTGTATGCCACTAAATCATAGACCGAGACAAAGCAAGATATATGTAAATTACCGGAAAGTCGATCAAAACTAAATAGGTGACACTTGCCAAGATGCTTTTAACCAAATAAACTAGTGTTGCACAATCATGTGAGGCACAAGGACCATAATTAAGCATGATTAACATTTTCGTGGCAAAAAAAAAGCATGATTAACATTTCAATTGTTTTTTTTGTCAACTATCTACTACTGTTGTTAAAAGGTTTCTTTTGCAACAAGATGATATTGTAAGGTGATAATTACGAAAAACTTTGAAGGTAAGCAACACAAAGTACTTAAACTATTAATTAGCAAATCCATAAATTTCAAATAGTTTTTCCAACTAAAAAGCAAAATTACGCAGAGGTTGATTATCGAGAATGTTAAAACCAAAATTCTTACCGAACACTATCATTCAATTTGTAACTGGGTAGTTAGAAACTATTGCTGGTTACCAATATTTTTTGATGTTGTGAATAACGATCCTTTTATAGTAGCAACATACCTACAGGGCGTAAAATTGTGGGCATTTATGCTTGTTCCATAGAATGCCACTCAATAATTAACCTGTAATACTAAATATATCCTTAAATATACCATCCATTAAAAAAAAGCATTTTGTGAGTTGAAGACGACAAAATTAACAACTCTCTAGATATGGAATGTAATTACATAGCTGAATGGATTAACATCTAACTCACTTGCAAGGCATGCTACGGTGCACACCTACTTATTGCGCAATCATGTGACATACAAAAGTCTAAAAAATGTGAATAATCATTTACATGCCTTTAATTTTAAATGTGCAAGCTAGACTAAAAGTATGAGACGAGTCTCGATGTCTCTCCCCTCTTCCGCTACACTGCTGAGGGCGAATTTGTGGTCTTCCCCGTCTGATCCACCTCGCATCCACCGAAGCGGGGGATTCCTCGCCTCCGTCGGCCGCTACGTCGGCGGGAGGGCGGGGGATCCCCGTTTCCCGGCTGCAGGGGGCTTCTTCCGATGCAAACCATCAGTGGAGAAGCGGCGGTTCCGACGCGCCATCGTCTCGTGCTTGATGCCGGCATGGTTGGAGTCTATAAAGGACCTCTTTGTAATTTGCTTTTATTTCAGGATTTTTCTGTAAAATCTTGGACTTACTAAAATATAGTTGCTTACAATCTTGCAAAGGAAAATCTTTGCGCTATTTAGTGATTTTTTTGGTTGGGCTATCTGCTAGTGCATAATAATGAGGTTTCTTTTTGCAGGGAAATTAAATGATCTTGCGAGAGAAAGAATGACGGATAACGCAAAGCAGAGAACCTATTCATGAAGCAAAACCGTCGGATGTCACCAGGCATACTCCATTGTGTAATTTGCAACTCTGTGGGTGGGGTGAAGTGAAAAAGCGCGGCCGCCTAATTTTAATGCCGGCACGCAAAAGACGAGGTGGGGGGCGGCGGCGAGGACAGTCAAAGCGGTCGCTGACTGCGCCGAGTTTTATTCCCTCTCGCGGCGCTCCACCGCTCGCTCCCCTTTTCCCCTACTCACTTCCCTTTTTTAACCCCCCGCCCACCTATAAATGCCCACCGCCCCCCGACTCGCCTCCTTATCCTGCCTGCCCGCTCCATCCCTCCCTACACACCCTCTACCAAAACCAAAAACATACGCGCACGCCACTTGTACCACCTGCTCGGCACGAATGGCGCCCAGGGCGGCGGAGAAGGCGGCCGTGGCCCCGCCCACCGGGCTCGGCCTCGGCGTCGGCGCAGGGGTCGGCCCCGTCGCCGGAGGCCCGCACTACCGGGGCGTCCGGAAGCGGCCGTGGGGCCGGTACGCCGCGGAGATCCGCGACCCGGCGAAGAAGAGCCGGGTGTGGCTCGGCACGTACGACACCGCCGAGGAGGCCGCCCGCGCCTACGACGCCGCCGCCCGCGACTTCCGCGGCTCCAAGGCCAAGACCAACTTCCCGTTCCCTTCCTCCTCGCTGTCGTCCCCTCTCGCCGGCGGCATGGGCGGAGGGAGCCCCAGCAGCAACAGCACCGTGGACTCGAGCGGTGGTGGCGGCCAGGCGCCCATGCAGGCCCTGCCGCTGCCGCCCGCCCTCGACCTGGACCTCTTCCACCGCGCGGCGGCCGGCGGCGGCGCCATGCGGTTCCCGTTCAACGGGTACCCCGTCTCCCGCCCGGGCCCGCCCATGCACCCGTACTTCTTCTACGAGCAGGCGGCTGCCGCCGCGGCCGGGTACCACCGCGCGCTGAAGACGGCCCTGCCGGTGGCCGCCGTCGCGCAGAGCGACTCCGACTCCTCGTCGGTCGTCGATCTGTCCCCGTCGCCTCCCGCGGCCACCGCGCGCAGGGCGGCCGCGTTTGAGCTGGATCTGAACGAGCCGCCGCCCGCGGAGAATTAGACAGATGTTAGACGATGATGACTGTAGTTTCTTAATTTTTCCTTGATCAGGAACGTTTTCTTTTCTTTTGCTTCGGTCCTGTCTCTCCCCTGTATTTTTGTTTAGTTGCCTGAGACCGACGGAGGAGTCTGCCTGCCAGAGTTGTACATAGCTTTTTTTTTTTCGCCGAGAACAGTACCGATCTGAGATCTGCTCGTCTAGACGGATGGAACCGGCGTTGAGGGTGATGGTGATGTGAACCTTGAACTATGTGTGTAGAAGGAAGCAGTATTTCATAAGATCATGATGATTATTCAGAAAATCTGTCTCTACTAGAGCATCTTTTGTCCCAAAAGGTAGTACTAGATGCAAAGCTGGGAAATATTTATTCACTGAAATGAATGGCGCCGCTCCGTTTCAGTCATCGTCATCGGTTTTTGCTGCCATCTGTGCGACATGACAATGAATGGTTCGCTGAATTAAACATCCGCATGGATACTTCCGGACACAGACTCATCGGAGGTTGATTGTGAGCAGTAATTGCTTTCACTTATCACATCTGAATCGCCGCCAGAGCTGGAAACAAACGGCGGAGTAGATTTGTGCACGTAATTACTGCTCATGGGGCAGCTGTCAAGCGGCGGCCAGGGAAGCATTATTTTCAAACCCTTCTTCACACGGTGACAGCTCGCGAAAGAGACGGCTCAGATCTAAGACGACGGGCGTGGGCACGGGAGACAAGTGTGGACGGGACGAGAGAGTCGCGCGGCGGAGGAGGCGGCAGCAGCAGCGTCGGTCGATCCGATCCGATCCGCGGCGCTGGCTAGGATGGAATGGCGACCGTAGCCGTAGCTCCTCGAGAATAACGTGTGCGTGCGGGCGACGCCTGTACGACGCGTGTGGGTGTGCGCGCGCGGCCGGCCGCCGGTCCCCGCTGCTGCCGGCCGGGATCCGCTGCGGGATCGTGGGCCGCGGGCCTGAGACCTGCGCGTTTCGGTTGGCTGGGACGGGCGCCGCGTGTTGGGGCGGGCGCATGGGATGGGCGCGAGCGCGAGGACCGGGCGTGGTCTCGGGCGGCCGACAGCGGTGGGCGGAAGGGCGGGCATCGGGAGGCAGCGATTCGCGCGGCGGCAAGCTTCTCCTCGCCGTGGGCCCCGCCCGCGTGCCGCGCCATCCGACGCTTGCCGCCCCTCGCTAAATTCCACTGCGGCGGCTGCTATGTGCACACCGTGGAGCATTTCTTCCAGCCCCCACATATTCTCGAGTTTGCCTGGAGCAAAAGTTTACGTTAACAAAAATTACTGCTAGTATGTGTATCGATTTTTTTTTGGTCTGTATAGATTGCTCGCCACATATGCATATACGATGTGGTAGTGTATTGACCTGTTGTCTGGGATAAATTCTTAGCTTGAGAACAGGTAATTCGCTTTGGAGCTTCGGCGTCATGGACCACGGTATTCTCCAAATTTTGAAAACATGATTTCAATGCTTACAATGTTCTAAGAGCATCCCACCGGTAGCCCCCAAATAGGCGCTGGCACCTCCGTTTGGGGGACGCCGGCACATCATCCTCCATTTGGGGGAGCTGTTCCCACACCGGCGCCCCCAAACAGGCGGCCCCGATAGATTTTGAAATTTAAGTACAAATTCGCAACACGATATTTGTACGTAGTTTGAACGAAATTTGTACAAATTTAACGCGAATTGAAACTACAAAAGTAAAAATAAACATCTAGCGGCGCAGGGTGTCGAAGGCGCTGAAGTCAAGTTCATCGCCGCTGGACGTCCCGAAGGACCAGCTGTCGGCGTCGTCGGCCTCCTCCTCGTCGGCCTTCTCCTCCTTTGGCCCGGCAGCTCCGAAGGTCCGGCGAGGTCAACGTAGTTGGCGCTGTGGTCATCTCGGACCGTCGTTGCCTGGCGAGGGCCCGCGTCTGTGATCCTCGCGGTGGCGGCGGCGGCACGGCGAAGCCGTCGTTGGAGACGTGCCAGCCGTGTGGCAGGTTGTAGTGCACTGACACGGGGATGCGGTGCCAGTACAGCACGTCGGCCTCGTCGTACGACAACTGCGTCGATCGGAGGATGCCGCCGCCGCTGCCTCCAACCTGGTCGTTGTGCGTCATCGCGTTCACGTGCGGGTGGTGGTTCGCGCGGAGGTTGAGGACGATGGCGGCTAGGGATGACGGCGGGGAAAAGATAGGAGTGCGCGTTGGTGTGGTTTTAAGGAAGGTGGCGGACGCGCATTGAAGGCGCGTGGGTAAGGTAGGTGGACGCCGCGTGGCCAGTCGACGCCCTCGCCGTTTTGGTTTCCGTGCGGGAGGCCATTAACGCCGATGACCAACCGCCGCGTCGTTTCGATGCGAACCGCCGCGTCCCTCGTGACAAGCCGCCCACCGGTGAAAATCGTCGTTCGCGAGGCGCCGACGCCCGATTCGCGCCCTTGGCGAAGGGCCGGCACGGCGTTGCCGGCGATTCTATTGGGCTCCAAAATTGGCCGGCACCGTTTGGGGCGCGCCGGTGCGAGCCCATTTTCGCCCTGGCCCCAAAAAAGCTATTGGGGCCGCAATCGGGGCCGCCGGTGGAGATGCTCTAAAACAATATGGATACAGGTAATGTAGTAATGTACAAAGATACAAAATGTTAACCCAAAATACCTTAGATTCTCTGGCTTAGCAAAAATGATAAATCGATAGCAGGTAATATTTATCCTCCAAAACTCTCTCATGCATGCTCTCGCGAATAGGCAATTTCCACCCGACTCCACCACCATCACCGATACTAGCCGGTGAGGACGTCAGAGATCGGAGATGGCGAATCGGGGAGCAAAACGGTGCGAGTTTCATCCCCTTCGCGACTCTGATGAAGGAAGCCGAGGCAGCGCGAGGAGAAGCGACGAGCAGAAGGCAAGCGTGATACGGGGTGGCCCGATCTTCTCAGTAAGCAACGGAGGTGATGATGATCACGGGGTGATGGCAGCGGAGAAACACGACGATGTAGTGGATGATAACTTGTATGACGCAACGAGATCTCTCGATTGGTCCCTGTCGCCAATGTAACAGCTCTCTCAACCCGCAAGATATTCGCAACTCACACACTTGCGCACGTAGCCGCCGACCACGAAGCGGTAAGTTGCAACCGTCTAATTCCCAATAGAACAGCAGATCACACAAGACTTTTTCAGGATCTACACAATATAAAGCAATATGGTGTAGAGATTCAATAGTTTTGCTAGAGCAAACAACTAAGAACTATGGTTTATCTTAAACGTGGTCTAAAACAGCTAGGGGGGCGTCCTGAGCACTTATATAGGTGTCCGGGATGAGTTCTGGTCGAAAAGATACAAGAATAACCGACCCAGAATAGATCGAGTCGAGACAGACTCGGACCCGGTTTCGAATCCGGTCAATGGCCTGGGACCGAGTCGGCGTCGTCCGGTCCAGCGGGCGACAGGGAACTCGCAACTTTCCGGTTTTGCCCGTACGATGCATCATATCCGGTTGGCCGGTTGGCCAACAGCGGGCAAGGGTGGCTGTCTGGGGGCCGGTCGGACCGGTCTTGACCGGCCCGGACGTCATCTTCTCCTCTCGCGCATGCCTCCCGCTCCTCCCTCGCGCGACCATGAGATATCTTCATGTCCAGCTCCATGTCCAGCTTCACGTCCATCTTGACGTCCGTCTTCATGTCCAGCTGCTCCTCTACTCCTCGTACGATGCTCGTCTCCTCTTGATACCTGATGATACACAAGTAACAGGACTTAGGCAGTATAAAGTTCTCATCAATCAAAGTACCGTTTAGAAACAAGTTCACTGTTGTTTAAGTAGCTTCGCACGAGCCCTTGTAATTGGTCCAATCCGAACTTCACTGGACTTGAGCTTCACAGCAGGTTCATCTTCATTTATCAATGACGGAGGTAGTGGTGTAGTAGGGATGTCCTCATCATCTCCCCCTTCAAAAGGCGTCGACCTCGACGCTCCAAGGTCTTCTCCGTCATATGGTGTCAAATCAGCAACATTGAAAGAATTACTGACACCAAACTCATCAACTGGAAGATCTATCGAGTATGCATTATCATTGATCTTGGCAAGCACTTTGTAAGGACCAGCACCACGAGGCTTCAACTTAGACTTCCGCTTCGGGAACCTATCCTTGCGAAAATGTACCCAGACCATATCACCAGGCTTGAACAACATCTCTTTGCGCTTCTTGTTCATACTTGCAGCATTGCTCTTGCCTTTCTTCTCTATCAACTCTTTAGTCTTCACATGGATCTTATGCACAAAATCTGCCCTCTTGGATGCCTCCATATTAACTCTCTCATGTATGGGCAAAGGCAACAAGTCAAGTGGAGTAATGGGTTTGAAAGCATACACCACCTCAAAAGGACACAGCTCCGTGGTAGAATGTACCGCCCTGTTGTAAGCAAACTCTACATGCGGCAAACACTCTTCCCACTCCGCCAGGTTCTTCTTGATCATGGATCGCAACAGTTGTGACAAGGTTCGATTCACCACCTCAGTTTGACCATCAGTTTGGGGATGACAAGTAGTACTGAACAATAGCTTTGTCCCTAGCTTTTCCCAAAGTGTCTTCCAGAAGTAGCTCATGAACTTCACATCACGATCAGAAACAATAGTCTTCGGGACTCCATGTAGTCGAACAATCTCCCTGAAAAACAGGTTAGCAATATGCGACGCATCGTCGCTTTTGTGGCAGCAATAAAGTGTGACATTTTAGAAAATCTGTCCACTACCACAAATATAGAATCATGGCCTCTTTTAGTACGCGGCAAACCCAACACAAAATCCATACTAATATCTTCCCAAGGTGTAGTAGGTGCCGGTAAGGAGTATACAAACCGTGAGGCTTCAGCTTGGACTTGGACTTGTTGCAAGTAATGCACCTCTTCACATACCTGTCCACATCCCGCCTCATCTTTGGCCAATAAAAGTGATCAGCGAGCATGAGAAGCGTCTTCTCACGCCCAAAATGACCCATCAAACCTCCAGCATGTGATTCCTGCAATAAGAGCAAACGCACAGACGATTCTGGAACACATAGTTTGTTAGCTCGAAACAAGAACCCATCATGTATGTGATATTTATCCCATGCTTTACCAAGAGCACATAAGCGATATGGCTCAGCAAAATCATGATCCATAGCATACAAATCACATAGCACTTCTAATCCAGGAATTTTAACATCAAGTTGAGTTAATAGCATATTCTTCCTATATAGAGCATCAGCAACAATATTATCTTTTCTTTTCTTATGCTTAATAATGTATGAAAAAGACTCAATGAACTCAACCCACTTAGCAAGATGCCTATGCAAAGTAGATTGGGCTTTCAGATATCTCAAAGCTTCATGATCAGAATGTATGATAAATTCTTTTGGCCACAAATAATGTTGTCAAACCTCAAGAACTCTAATTAAAGCATACAATTCTTTATCATATATTGGATAGTTCAACTTAGCACCAGAAAGTTTCTCAGAAAAATATGCAATTGGGCGACCCTCTTGCATCAACACACCACCAATTCCAATACCACTAGCATCACATTCAATCTCAAATTGCTTATTGAAATCGGGAAGTGCAAGCAACGGTGCTCGTTTCAGTTCATCAAAAGCATGATCTTGGGCGCCCCACTCAAAGACAACACCCTTTTTAGTCAACTCATTCAAAGGTGCAGCAATAGTAGAAAAATTGGGCACAAAACGGCGATAAACCCAGCTAGACCATGAAAACTTCTTATTTGACTCACATTCATGGGAGTAGGCCAATTTTGAATAGCTTTAATTTTAGACACATCTACTTCTACTCCATGCTTAGAGACAACATAACCCAGAAATATGACCTTATCTTTGCAAAATGTGCACTTCTCAAGATTACCATAGAGTTTACTATCACGCAACACTTGCAAAACATGTCGAATATGTATAATATGATCAGATTCATTGCGGCTGTAAATTAATATGTCATCAAAATGCACAACCACAAAGTTGCCAATAAAATCACGCAAAACATGGTTCATCAGTTTCATGAAAGTGCTAGGTGCATTAGTTAAACCAAAAGGCATTACTAACCACTCATATAAACCAAATTTTGTTTTAAAGGCGGTTTTCCACTCATCCCTGATACGTCTCCGACGTATCGATAATTTCTTATGTTCCATGCCACATTATTGATGATATCTACATGTTTTATACACATTATATGTCGTATTTATGCATTTTCCGGCACTAACCTATTAACGAGATGTGAAGAGCCGGTTGCTATTTTCTGCATTTTTGGTTCGAAATCCTAGTAAGGAAATATTCTCGGGACGAAATCAACGCTCGGGGTCCTTTTTGCACGAAGCTTCGAAGACCGAGGGATAGACGAAGTGGGGCCACGAGGTGGCGGACACCAGGCGGCGCGGCCGGCCCCGGCCGCGCGGCCTGTCGTGGGCCCTCGTGGCGCCCTTTGACCTGCCCTTCCGCCTGCCAAAGCCTCCGTCGCGAAACCCCCATCAGAGAGCCACGATCCGGAAAACCTTCCGAGACGCGCGCCGCCAATCCCATCTCGGGATTCAGGAGATCGCCTCCGGCACCCTGCCGGAGAGGGGAATCATCTCCGGAGGACTCTTCACCGCCATGGTCGCCTCCGGAGTGATGAGTGAGTAGTTCACCCCTGGACTATGGGTCCATAGCGGTAGCTAGATGGTTGTCTTCTCCTTATGTGCTTCATTGTCGGATCTTGTGAGCTGCCTAACATGATCAAGATCATCTATACGTAATACTATATGTTGTGTTTGTCGGGATCCGATGGATAGAGAATACTATGTTATGTTGATTATCAATCTATTACCTATGTGTTGTTTATGATCTTGCATGCTCTCCGTTATTAGTAGAGGCTCGCCAAGTTTTTGCTCTTAACTCCAAGAGGGAGTATTTATGCTCGATAGTGGGTTCATGCCTCCATTAAATCTGGACAGTGACAAAGTTCTAAGGTTGTGGATGTGCTTGTGCCACTAGGGATAAAACATTGATGCTATGTCTAAGGATGTAGTTATTGATTACATTACGCACCATACTTAATGCAATTGTCTGTTGTTTACAACTTAATACCGGAAGGGGTTCGGATGATAACGAAGGTGGACTTTTTAGGCATAGATGCATGGATAGCGGTCTATGTACTTTGTCGTAATGCCAATTAAATCTCACAATACTCATCATATCATGTATGTGCATGGTCATGCCCTCTCTATTTGTCAATTGCCCGACTGTAATTTGTTCACCCAACATGCTATTTATCTTATGGGAGAGACACCTCTAGTGAACTGTGGACCCTGGTCCATTCTTTTACATTGAATACAATCTACTGCAATACTTGTTCTACTGTTTTCTGCAAACAATCATCATCCACACTATACATCTAATCCTTTGTTACACAAGCCGTGAGATTGACAACCTCACTGTTTCGTTGGGGCAAAGTACTTTGGTGTGTTGTGCAGGTTCCACGTTGGCGTCGGAATCCTGGTGTTGCGCCGCACTACATCTCGCCGCCATCAACCTTCAACGTGCTTCTTGACTCCTACTGGTTCGATTAAACCTTGGTTTCTTACGAGGAAACTTGCTACTGTGCGCATCACACCTTCCTCTTGGGGTTCCCAACGGACGTGTCAACTACACGCATCAAGCAAATTTATGGCGCCGTTGCCGGGGACCTGAAGAAAAGTTACACCACAAAGATTTCTATCTCCCACGTCAACGCACGCCAAGCAAATTCTCGCGCCGTTGCCGAGGAGATCAAGACACGCTGCAAGGGAGTCTCACCATCCAATCTCTTTACTTTGTTTTTGTCTTGCTTTATTTTATTTACTACTTTGTTTGCTGCATTATATCAAAACACAAAAAAATTAGTTGCTAGCTTTACTTTATTTACTGTCTTGTTCTCTATATCGAAAACACAAAAAAATTAGTTACTTGCATTTACTTTATCTAGTTTGCTTTATTTACTACTGCTAAAATGGCCACTCCTGAAAATACTAAGTTGTGTGACTTCACAACCACAAACAATAATGATTTCTTATGCACACCTATTGCTCCACACCTGCTACTACAGAATTCTTTGAAATTAAACCTGCCTTGAATCTTGTTATGCGAAGCAATCTAGTGTTAGTTCTGATGATGCTGCTGCCCATCTCAATAATTTTGTTGAATTGTGTGAAATGCAAAAGTATAAAGATGTAGATGGTGACATTATAAAATTAAAATTGTTCCCTTTCTCATTAAGAGGAAGAGCTAAAGATTGGTTGCTATCTCTGCCTAAGAATAGTATTGATTCATGGACTAAATGCAAGGATGCTTTTATTGGTAGATATTATCCCCCTGCTAAAATTATATCTTTGAGAAGTAGCATAATGAATTTTAAACAATTGGATAATGAGCATGTTGCACAAGCTTGGGAAAGAATGAAATCTTTGGTTAAAAATTGCCCAACCCATGGACTGACTACTTGGATTATCATCCAAACCTTTTATGCAGGACTGAACTTTTCTTCGCGGAACCTATTGGATTCAGCTGCTGGAGGTACCTTTATGTCCATCACTCTTGGTGAAGCAACAAAGCTTCTTGATAATATGATGATTAATTACTCTGAATGGCACACGGAAAGAGCTCCACAAGGTAAGAAGGTAAATTCTGTCGAAGAAACCTCCTCCTTGAGTGATAAGATTGATGCTATTATGTCTATGCTTGTGAATGATAGGACTAATGTTGATCCTAATAATGTTCCGTTAGCTTCATTGGTTGCTCAAGAAGAACATGTTGATGTAAATTTCATTAAAAATAATAATTTCAACAACAATGCTTATCGGAACAATTCTAGTAATAACTATAGGCCATATCCTTATAATAATGGTAACGGTTATGGTAATTCTTATGGGAATTCTTACAACAATAATAGGAACACACCCCCTGGACTTGAAGCTATGCTTAAAGAATTTATTAGTACACAAACTGCTTTTAACAAATCTGTTGAGGAAAAGCTCAATAAAATTGATATTCTTGCTTCTAAGGTTGATAGTCTTGCCTCTGATGTTGATCTTTTGAAATCGAAAGTTATGCCTAATAAGGATATTGAAAATAAAATTGTTACTACAGCAAATGCCATCCAAGTTAGAATTAATGAGAATATAAGATTGATGGCTGAATTGCATGCTAGGTGGGAAAGAGAAGAAAATGAAAAACTAGCTAAAGAGAATAATGTAGCTAAAGTTTGGACTATTACCACCACTAGTAATGTTAATGATTCACATGTTGCTGCACCTCCTACTATCAATGGTAAAATAATTGGTGTTGGCAATGCTCTACTCCTAATGCAAAGCAAACTGCAAAAACTGCTGAAACTGCCTGTGATAAAACTGCTGAAATTTTTTCCAACATTGGGGATGATGATCCCATTGCTTTAGATTATAATGGTTTGGATTTTGATGATTGCCATATCTCTGAAGTTATAAAGTTCTTGCAAAAACTTGCTAAGAGTCCTAATGCTAGTGCTATAAACTTGGCTTTCACAAAACATATTACAAATGCTCTCATAAAAGCTAGAGAAGAGAAACTAGAACGTGAAGCTTCTATTCCTAGAAAGTTAGAAGATGGTTGGGAGCCCATCATTAAGATGAAGGTCAATAACTTTGATTGTAATGCCTTATGTGATCTTGGTGCAAGTATTTCCGTTATGCCTAAGAAGATTTATAATATGCTTGACTTGCCACCATTGAAAAATTGTTATTTGGATGTTAATCTTGCTGATCATTCTACAAAGAAACCTTTGGGGAAAGTTGATAATGTTCGCATTACCGTTAACAATAACCTTGTCCCCGTTGATTTTGTTGTCTTGGATATTGAATGCAATGCATCTTGCCCCATTATATTGGGAAGACCTTTTCTTCGAACTGTTGGAGCTATCATTGATATGAAGGAAGGTAATATTAAATATCAATTTCCTCTCAAGAAAGGTATGGAACACTTCCCTAGAAAGAGAATGAAGTTACCTTTTGATTCTATTATTAGAACAAGTTATGATGTTGATACTTCATCTCTTGATAATACTTGATACACACTTTCTGCGCCTAGGTGAAAGGCGTTAAAGAAAAGCGCTTATGGGAGACAACCCATGTTTTTACTACAGTACTTTTATTTTATATTTGAGTCTTGGAAGTTGTTTACTACTGTAGCAACCTCTCCTTATCTTAGTTTTGTGCATTGTTGTGCCAAGTAAAGTCTTTGATAGTAAGGTTCATACTAGATTTGGATTACTGCGCAGTAACAGATTTCTTTGCTGTCACGAATTTCGACCTGCCTCTCTGTAGGTAGCTCAGAAAAATATGCCAATTTACGTGCGTGATCCTCAGATATGTACGCAACTTTCATTCAATTTGGGCATTTTCATTTGAGTAAGTCTGGTGCCATTTTAAAATTCGTCTTTACGAACTGTTCTGTTTTGACAGATTCTGCCTTTTATTTCGCATTGCCTCTTTTGCTATGTTGGATGAATTTCTTTGATCCATTAATGTCCAGTAGCTTTGTGAAATGTCCAGAAGTGTTAAGAATGATTATGTCACCTCTGAACATATAAATTTTTATTGTGCACTAACCCTCTAATGAGTTGTTTGAGTTTGGTGTGGAGGAAGTTTTCAAGGATCAAGAGAGGAGATGATACAATATGATCAAGGAGAGTGAAAGCTCTAAGCTTGGGGATGCCCCGGTGGTTCACCCTGCATATATTAAGAAGACTCAAGCGTCTAAGCTTGGGGATGCCCAAGGCATCCCCTTCTTCATCGACAACATTATCAGGTTCCTCCCCTGAAACTATATTTTTATTCCATCACATCTTATGTACTTTGCTTGGAGCGTCGGTTTGTTTTGTTTTTGTTTGAATAAAATGGATCCTAGCATTCATTGTGTGGGAGAGAGACACGCTCCGCTGTTGCATATGGACAAATATGTCCTTAGGCTTTACTCATAGTATTCATGGCGAAGGTTGAATCTTCTTCGTTAAATTGTTATATGGTTGGAATCGGAAATGCTACATGTAGTAATTCTAAAATGTCTTGAATAATTTGATACTTGGCAATTGTTGTGCTCATGTTTAAGCTCTTGCATCATATACTTTGCACCCATTAATGAAGAAAATACGAAGAGCTTGCTAAAATTTGGTTTGCATATTTGGTCTCTCTAAAGTCTAGATAATTTCTAGTATTGAGTTTGAACAACAAGGAAGACGGTGTAGAGTCTTATAATGTTTACAATATGTCTTTTATGTGAGTTTTGCTGCACCATTCATCCTTGTGTTTGTTTCAAATAACCTTGCTAGCCTAAACCTTGTATCGAGAGGGAATACTTCTCATGCATCCAAAATCCTTGAGCCAACCACTATGCCACTTGTGTCCACCATACCTACCTACTACATGGTATTTCTCCGCCATTCCAAAGTAAATTGCTTGAGTGCTACCTTTAAAATTTCCATCATTCGCCTTTGCAATATATAGCTCATGGGACAAAATAGCCTTAAAAACTATTGTGGTATTGAATATGTACTTATGCACTTTATCTCTTATTAAGTTGCTTGTTGTGCGATAACCATGTTCTGGGGACGCCATCAACTACTCTTTGTTGAATATCATGTGAGTTGCTATGCATGTCGTCTTGTCTGAAGTAAGGGAGATTTACCACTCATTTAAATGGTTAGAGCATGCATATTGTTAGAGAAGAACATTTGGCCGCTAACTAAAGCCATGAATCATGGTGGAAGTTTCAATTTTGGACATATATCCTCAATCTCATATGAGAACATTAATTGTTGCTACATGCTTATGCATAAAAGAGGAGTCCATTATCTGTTGTCTATGTTGTCCCGGTATGGATGTCTAAGTTGAGAATAATCAAAAAGCGAGAAATCCAAATGCGAGCTTTCTCCTTAGACCTTGTACAGGCATAGAGGTACCCCTTTGTGACACTTGGTTAAAACATGTGTATTGCAATGATAATCCTGGTATCCAAGCTAATTAGGATAAGGTGCGGGCACTATTAGTATACTATGCATGAGGCTTGCAACTTGTAAGATATAATTTACATGATACATATGCTTTATTACTACCGTTGACAAAATTGTTCATGTTTTCAAAACCAAAGCTCTAGCACAAATATAGCAATCGATGCTTTCCTCTTTGAAGGACCTTTCTTTTACTTTTATGTTGAGTCAGTTACTCTCCACCTCAAGAAGCAAACACTTGTGTGAACTGTGCATTGATTCCTACATACTTGCATATTGCACTTGTTATATTACTTTACATTGACAATATCCATGAGATATACATGTTATAAGTTGAAAGCAACCGCTGAAACTTAATCTTCTTTTGTATTGCTTCAATACCTTTACTTTGATTTATTGCTTTATGAGTTAACTCTTATGCAAGACTTATTGATGCTTGTCTTGAAGTACTATTCATGAAAAGTCTTTGCTTTATGATTCAGTTGTTTACTCATGTCATTACCATTGTTTTGATCGCTGCATTCATTACATATGCTTACAATAGTATGATCAAGGTTATGATGGCATGTCACTCCGAAATTATCTTTGTTATCGTTTACCTGCTCGGGACGAGAACTAAGCAGGGATGCTGATACGTCTCAGACGTATCGATAATTCTTATGTTCCATGCCACATTATTGATGATATCTACATGTTTTATACACATTATATGTCGTATTTATGCATTTTCCGGCACTAACCTATTAACGAGATGCCGAAGAACCATTTGTTTCTGCTGTTTTTGGTTTCAGAAATCCTAGTAAGGAAATATTCTCGGAATTGGACGAAATCAACGCCCGGTCCTATTTTTGCACGAAGCTTCCAGAAGACCGAGGGATAGACGAAGTGGGGCCACGAGGTGGCCAGACACCGGGCGGCGCGGCCTGGCCCCTGGCCGCGCGGCCCTGTCGTGTGGGCCCCTCGTGACGCCCTTTGACCTGCCCTTCCGCCTACTTAAAGCCTCCGTCGCGAAACCCCGGTGCAAGAGCCACGATACGGAAAACCTTCCGAGACGCCGCCGCCAATCCCATCTCGGGGGATTCGGGAGATCGCCTCCGGCACCCTGCCGGAGAATCATCTCCCGGAGGACTCTTCACCGCCATGGTCGCCTCCGGAGTGATGAGTGAGTAGTTCACCCCTGGACTATGGGTCCATAGCGGTAGCTAGATGGTTGTCTTCTCCTTATGTGCTTCATTGTCGGATCTTGTGAGCTGCCTAACATGATCAAGATCATCTATCTGTAATACTATATGTTGTGTTTGTCGGGATCCGATGGATAGAGAATACTATGTTATGTTGATTATCAATCTATTACCTATGTGTTGTTTATGATCTTGCATGCTCTCCGTTATTAGTAGAGGCTCTGGCCAAGTTTTGCTCTTAACTCCAAGAGGGAGTATTTATGCTCGATAGTGGGTTCATGCCTCCATTAAATCTGGGACAGTGACAGAAAGTTCTAAGGTTGTGGATGTCTTGTTGCCACTAGGGATAAAACATTGATGCTATGTCTAAGGATGTAGTTATTGATTACATTACGCACCATACTTAATGCAATTGTGCTGTTGTTTACAACTTAATACCGGAAGGGGTTCGGATGATAACCTGAAGGTGGACTTTTTAGGCATAGATGCATGTTGGATAGCGGTCTATGTACTTTGTCGTAATGCCCAATTAAATCTCACAATACTCATCATATCATGTATGTGCATGGTCATGCCCTCTCTATTTGTCAATTGCCCGTGTAATTTGTTCACCCAACATGCTATTTATCTTATGGGAGAGACACCTCTAGTGATGTGGACCCCGGTCCATTCTTTTACATTGAATACAATCTTGCAATACTTGTTCTACTGTTTTACGCAAACAATCATCATCCACACTATACATCTAATCCTTTATTACAGTAAGCCGGTGAGATTGACAACCTCGTTGTTTCGTTGGGGCAAAGTACTTTGGTTGTGTTGTGCAGGTTCCACGTTGGCGCCGGAATCCCTGGTGTTGCGCCGCACTACATCTCGCCGCCATCAACCTTCAACGTGCTTCTTGACTCCTGCTGGTCCGATTAAACCTTGGTTTCTTCTGAGGGAAACTTGCTGCTGTGCGCATCACCTTCCTCTTGGGGTTCCCAACGGACGTGTCAACTACACGCATCAAGCAAATTTCTGGCGCCGTTGCCGGGGACCTGAAGAAAAGTTACACCACAAATATTTCTATCTCCCACGTCAATTGCACGCCAGCAATCCCCTTCTTTCATCCTAATTTGATGATAACCACTACGCAAATGAATTTTAGTGAAAACAGCAGCACCACTCAATTCATCTAGCATATCCTCTAAACGGGAATAGGATGACGATATCGAATAGTAATGTTGTTTATCGCTCTACAATCTACGCACATACGCCATGTACCATCTTTCTTAGGAACAAGAATAACAGGAACAACACAAGGACTAAGGCTTATGCGGATATAACCTTTGTCGAGTAGCGCTTGTACCTTCTGTATCTCCTTCGTCTCTTCGGGGTTCGTTCTATATGGTGCCCGATTGGGTAGCGAAGCTCCGGGAATCAAGTCGATTTGATGCTCAATACCGCGCAATGGTGGAAGTCCTGCGGGTACCTCATCCGGAAACACGTCGCCAAATTCCTGCAAAACATTAGAAACACCAAGAGGAAGAGGGGTCATGTCGTTAGAAACCAAAACCGTACCCCTGTACAAGAGCACAAGAGGCATGGCTGTAGGATCCTCACTAAATTCTCTCATGTCTTCTTTGGTGGCTAATGAGACTAAGGAATTCACTCTCTCACTTTTCATTATATCACTCACAACATTCCAAGTCTCTCGCCTATCTAATGAAGCATCCTCCAAGTTGACTTCAACTTTCTGACGAGACTCATTGACAATTTGTTGTGGTGTCATAGGCTGTAAATTGATTTTCTTGCCCTTGAACTCCAAGTGATATGTATTAGCACGGCCATTGTGTTGCACAGAACGGTCATAGAGCCAAGGCCGTCCCAATAGTAGGTGACACACCGTCATAGGAACGACATCAAAATCAATGCAATCCTTATACGGTCCAATAGCAAACTCAACACGCACCATGTGGTTTACCTTCATCTCACCATTGTCGCTCAACCACCGAATATAGTATGGATGCGGGTGCGGTAGATACTTCAACTTCAGCTTGGTACATAACTCCTTGCTTGCTAAATTGCGGCTCCCGCCATCAATAATGACCTTGCAAGCCTTGTCAGGACCAACTAAAGCCTTTGTTTGGAACAAATTGCAGCGCTGAGTAGATGCACTAGGCAATACATTAAGAGCACGCTGCGACACAACAATGGTGCGAGCATCAGACGGATATGCATCTTCACCATCGGTGTCATAGTCATCATCTTCTGGAGCATTAGGATCAACATCATCTCCAGTCTCGTATTCATTGTCCTCATTGATAATCATGACTTTGCGGTTAGGACAATCTCTCTTGAAGTGACCCTTGCCACCACATGTATGACAAACCATATCACGGTTATGCGCAGTAGACACATTAGAGCCACTCGTACTTGCAGCAGATTCGGACTTCTTTGTGTTAGACACATTGGAGACCGGCTTACTAGGCGGAGTAGAGTAAGGTGCGGAGCGCGTCGAAGGCGCCGGCGCCGAAGATGGTGCCGCGCGGGGTGTGAAACGTGCAATATCCCAGGTATTGGGGTTACAAAAAATAGAGGAAACAGATGTGTGCATTGCATTCATGCATAGAAAATCTGGGGAATTTTCGCGCTTTAAAGTAAAACAGTCACAGTAACTGAAGTTTCACTTGACCTTGGTGGAATTGAAGTAGCTCATCAAGTCAAGCGCTATAAACCTCAATGTGACTTTGTTAAAAACCTTGTTTTGGGTAGAGCTGATTTGATCTAAGGGGTTAGATCAAATGGAATTAATAATCAACACAACAACACTTTACTCAATGATTAATTGATTGATCTTATAAAAGATTATAATATGGTAATCCTTGTCATAACATATAAACACCAATTCAATTGCAAAGCAAGTAACAATAAAATGGGAAACCATTCTTGACTTATCTTTTCCATGTCTTAAACTAATCCATGCACTCATCATAAACTCTATGATATCTATTCTACTTTAAGCTTGGAAACATGACAAGGAGATCAACTCTAGAAATATATATCCTTCTCTATTCCATATTATTCTACATCAAACCTAGAGAGGTGAGAGTTCTATAACAAATAGTAGAGAAGCAATAACAAACCTTGAGTTAAACCTTGGATATACATCCAAGTATTTAAATCATCATCTTCAAAACAACCCTAGAGAGAGATAACCATTAATGTTAAACATAGATCTTGATGATCACATCAACCTCTATGGAGCCTAATATTAGGTTAGCATTGAAGTCCTTTCCAAATGAGAGAGACCATCCATACTAATCCTAGTTTTATCTATTCAAATATCCAAATGGTTAAACCATCAGTTCTTGAGGGAACTTTAAGTAAATATCTCAGGCATTTTCCTAGGATATAAAACTATTGAGACAACCATGACCATGACCATCCTAGAAAGTAAAATAGAAGTGATATATCCTAGTTGATCAAGACAATGCTTGATCATAGAAGTGAAGACCATTCCATTAGGAATACTTTAGGAATCCAAACCTTGATCATTATAAATTGAGTGATGATCATAAACCCTAAGAACTTGAAGTAGAGATATTAAGAACAAGTGGATCATGCCTAATCCATGACCATGCTTTGGAGAAATAGGAGAATAATCCAAATACTAACACTTATATGATTAGTAGATGTTATTCCCCACAGGAAATCATAGGGAGGTAACTAGTAAGCAAACCTAGACTTATATCCTAACCTTAACTTGTGATTCACTTAGTGATCATAAGTAGAATCCTACCACATTTATATTCCACCTATTCTTCACTTAAGAACCACAAGAAAACCTTTAGAGTTAAACTCTATACTATAGATGGTGAGAAACCATACATCCATATGACCAAAGTTAACTATAAAAAGAACTATAACCAATGTAGATAATTTAATGCTAAATTAAGGATAATAATTGTAGTTAATTGGTAGAAGATAAAACCAATTCTCAAATCCTTAGTAATTAAATGAGCACAAAAGCAATTAAGAAAGTAACCATATTATCTTGGTTAGGGGAGATTAACCCTAGCACATGCAATATGGTGTCATCTAATCTCACCACCTTGAATTAAACCTCAACCCTAGTTTATGTATCACTATGGTGATTATAAAACAAACCAGGCCATAGATGAGATTCAAACCAATTGACATTAGGTGAATCTCATTAGAACCTTAGAAATTGCTCACAAACTATATCTTTGGTTTCAATTATGAACCAAAGATTAACCTTGTGCTATATTTAATAATTCAAACCCATAAGTGGTAATCAACCACTTATCATTAGAATCAAAACCAAACCCTGATGAGAGTAATACCTACTCTAAGTATTTCAAGGTGTTATTAAAATAATAGTACAAGTATTAAACTTGAAATAGAAATTAAGATAAACCTCACAAGACCTTAACAAGCAAGTGCTCACATAAATTCATGTGTAAGTGACCAACAATCTCAAATGAGAGATCAAGTCCTTAGAGATATTTTTAGCACATGAAATCATGCCATTTAGTCACTTACTTAATAGAACTCCATAAACAAACCTTACTTGGCAACTTATTTCTTGCAAAGCAATACCAAATAAAACAAGAAATATTACTAAGTAAGAAAACTACCAATTGGAAAACAATTTGAATATTCCCAAAGATAATATTCAAATTCATGTCCATAGGGGTATTGAAATTCAAATACCAATAATAATAATTAAACCAATGTTATGGTGCCACATTAAATTTGCAAATACACCACTCAAGACCTTGCAGTATCTTGAACTAATCCTTATATGTTTCAAATAAGTAAGACCTGCAAAATAGAAAATAATTCAAGTATGAATTCAAAACAAAATTCAAAACAAGAATTAAAAACAGAAAAATAAAATAGAGAAAAGATTTAACAGACCTGGCCATGCAGCCCGTGGAGTAGCCCACCAGCAGCCCAGCACCACAGCCCAGCAGCACCCAAAAAAATCATCGAGGGAGGGTCGTCCTCATCTCCTTCTTCGCATGGAGGACAGCACGAGCCGTGCTCTTCTCCCTCGCGCTGGCGGCCTCTCCTCCCGAAACCGTGACGAGGCTCGCCCCTGGCGCCGTATAAAAGCCCAGGACGACAAATGAGCGCCGTTTCCCCTCTTCTCGATTTCTTCTCAAGTCGGAACCCTGGCCGCACCCCTTCACCATTACCGCCGTCGTTAGAGGCCTCCCCGGCGACCATGAGATGGACGAGGAGAAGCGCCGTGCCACGGCAAGCCTCCTGGTTGAAGGAATCGCGAAGAGAGGATCCCAGAAGCCGCCAATCCTCCGTTCCCTTTCGCCGGTATACCGCGGGGAAAAGGAAATCGCCGTCGTCTTCGTCTCCGATTGCCTTCCCCGACCATCTGTGAAGCATCACGGTGAGCTAGCGCACCTCCCAAGCCCTTAATTGCTCCGATTCATAGCCTGTAGCTCACAGTAGCTAGTTGGCCGGATTTGCTCCGCCGCGGGTTGGTTCTCCGGCGAGGCTCCGGTGACCCCCTCGAGTAACCGTCACCACCATTCGATTCCGCGCGTCACAGGGATTCGGTAGAAACCAACCGCGCGTCCAGGGATGCATTAAATCGGCGGCGCCACCCTCCACTGACCGCCGGCGTCAAGCCGCCGGGGAGTGGTGACGTGGCCAGGGCTTCCTGTGAGTTTGACTTGGTCTCCGTCCGCGTGGCAGCCGACGTGGACCGAGGCCCACCTGTCTGCGTCTGGGTACAAAACGAACCGGTATCCTTAGTAATTATAGCTATTTCAATATTCCTGAAAATAGTAGAAACTTTAGAAATTCATATCAAATTCAATATAACTCAGAAAAGTATAAATGAGATATCAAAATTCTTAGAAAACCAAAGTCTATCCAATAAAAATATAATATGAAGTTTTTATTTTTAATAAAAATTCAATTATTTAATACTTGTTAATTAAGCCTTTAATTTTAATTCCAAATTTAATTAAAATCCAATAATTAGGAAAACTTCAGAAAATAAATAAAAACCAGTAACTAATTAAGGAAAACATTAAAATTAATTTTACTTTTCTATTAATTTATTAAATCCTTATTAGGAGGATTTAAAGCCTAATTAATAATTACCTTAATTATTAGTTCTTTAAAAATAATAAAAGGACAAATCCAATATTATTTTATTTCAAAGTTATTAATAACTTCAACTTTAACATGAAGTTATTAATCATAGACCTATAGGGTAATTAGGAAACCCTAGTTCCATTATAAACCAAGTGATAACCTCATAATTTTATGTGGAACCCTAAGACCCTAATTCAATTATGCATCACACCCTAGTTCCATTATTACATGTCAACCCTAAATTGCTTCTAACCTAAACCTTAGGTTAGAACATGTGATCATGATACTTTACTTTCAAACAAAGAACCATAATAGCAACTAAATAATTGTCATGATCACATAAAATGTAAGAACCCTATCACTAGTTAATTGCTATGCTCTCATCTAAATAAAACTTGTTGATCTAGTAGGATCAATCAAGTGTAAAACTCTAGTTCCTATTCCCAAGACCACCATCTTTAACTATCCATGATTAGCATCACACCATTGTGATGAAACCTAATAACAACTATGCCAAATATTGTGCATTACCTAACCATATTCCCCTAAACCCTACTAGAGTTGGATAATTATGAACCATCCTATTTAGGAGCCAATCATTCTTTACTTAGTGAATCCAATAGCAAACCCTAGACAACCTCAACCCTAATTGCAATACTTCTTATTACTTAAGAAGTATGTTCTTCAAAAGTTATTCTTTTGAAGTAAACAGAGAGTCATCATCAACCCTGCCTAACAGGACCTATAAATCCTAGCTATCTATTACCACTAAGATATATCCCCATGATAGCAACCAATAATTGCTTAAGATGCTTATGCTTCACTAAAACCTTACAAGCCCTATTTATTGATGAATCCAACTTCGTTGTGATCCATCTACTACTTACTCCAGAAACCAATTAGAACCATAGAAAACCAGAGAACCCCACAAACCTAATTATCATACTTGTTCTTCATTAAAGGACATGTTCTTCAAAAGTTATTCTTTTGAATTATATAATAAGTAATCATCAACCATGCATTATAGGGCTTAAAATTGACAACTGTTCTTTACTTATTATACAATTACTATTCCTGAGTGTGTATGATTGTTACTATGTATTTTACCACTTGCTTATGATTCTAAAACTACACAACCCTGAATAAGAACCTTGTTTGTGAATCACTCTAAAAGTGCAACACATCCTGAACTAATCATTACCACCCACTAATCCTAAATCATCGGGGTTAGATCACGCTTAGAGCGATTGCATCTCATACTTATGCATTATTGCATCATTGCCAATCTTTTAAACATCGTCCTTACAGGACGATGATGCTATTTCAGAATTTGGAGTTATTGCGTATCGAAGACCTTGCCTGCATAATCTTGCAGTCAAGAAAGGCAAGTTCATCACTTGCTCATGTCATTTGAGTATTTCTATCAAATTACTTGCAAAGTACTATTATTATCACTATTGCATAAAAAACCAAAACCACTACTTTCATAACTATGAATATGACTATGTGGTGGGCAATGGAACCATGGATTGGGTTGATATGGTGGAGGTTCCATTGCACGGGTTTATATCCATCTAGGATTAAACAACAAATGTCGCCAGTGATTCTTGTGCCGTAATAACCGTGTTAACCATAAGATCGGAGTGGGACGGAGTAGTCAAAAGTGTTCCACCTCTCGTTCATCAACGGATGCACTTTACCGTAGTACACTTGTAATCCAAGGGGGCAAGCGGTGAGGCTGGGGAGTCCTAAGTCCCCACGGCATAGTCCGTAGTACACTTGTCGCCCGAAGGAGCAAGCGGTGAGGCTGGGGAGTCCTAAGTCCCCACGGTATTGCGGTCTATGATGGGTTGCGGCCACCGGCGTAGGAGTGTATGGTAGAGCCCAGACTGTTGTCGTGGTCGGGGTCCACCTTGAAATCTACAGGAATAATGGGACCGACGTGGACCCAGGGTCGGCGCATGCAACAACGGGTGGGTGTTCGAGGTAGCGGAGGAACATGATTGGCTAGACCTTATACCGGGCCTCACACCAAAGGAAGTGTGGACGGGAACTGCCCGGTTGGCACCAAGGTTAAGATCTCTTATGGGTAAAGCAACACACCTCTGCAGAGTGTAAAGAACCGTGACCTGTCACTCCCTGTTCCGGGATATGGAACTGCGAACGCGGAAAGGAGCTCCATGAAGTTCTAGTAAACCGGTGAAGGCTGACGGACATAGTTCTTTCGAATAAAAGCAACCTTTTGAAGAAATGATTATGAAAACTTGCATTGGTATTAGACTTTCTGGTCTAATGCCGTAGCTAGTGCATTAAACACCTCTTTCCTATAATGAACTTGTTGAGTACGCTCGTACTCATCCCACTCTTAAATCCCCTGCTTAGATATGGAGGCATCGAAGGAGGATCTACAGTGCAACTCGAAGGCCGAGGAGTCAACAACTACTTCAAGGGACAGGACAATGTCAGGAGAGTCAGATATCACATTCAACAAGGAGAAAACCTAGATTAGCAATAGAAAGGAACTAGCTTCCTAAACCTAGCTCCTATTTAGCTAGAATCTATTCTTATCCTCTATAGCTAGTTAATTACTCTACAAATAGAGTTCATGATAGGATTAGACTACGAGTCGTTCTTCTGGAGTTTATTTGCAGTTTTACCTCATTGTAAAGTAGGAGGCTATGCTGATCTTCTGTAACAGAGTCGGAGTTGTAATTCTATAGACATGCCTTGGACCCGCATATGTTTCTGTTGTACCACTCTGAGCGATATAATACTAGTGGAACGGTGTTTCATTGGTGTTATATCGACTTGCATACTACATCATGCAGTGGTATGCCGGGTAACCACAGTTGGTATCAGAGCAAATGCTTTGACCCTAGGATTAAAACCCTTTAAAGGAGACCTATAGGATTGGTAGTGTCTATAGGAAGTTGTCTTAGGTGAACCAAATATTTTTATGACTTGAGATGGATATTCACTTGAGAATAATCCTGACACACTTGAGTCAACATTTCTTACCTATCCTTCCTAAGTAAAGTTAGTTAGCTAATCCCAAAGATGTAGTACACCATTGAAGTCTTAAAACAATAGATGAGTAGATCACAGTTGGTATACAATACATGGTAGTCCAAAGAGAGGATACAACCATAAGGAAGATATCCTATTGGAAAATGTGTACCAACATATGATATGGTTAAGTAAGAGTTATCCAGACCTGTAATAGAAATAATCTCAATTGAAGAAGATAGGTATATAAAAAGATATCCCATTAGCAGGTATAATCATGGGTAAGCAAATTATTCAAACTTAGGAGACAATTGATAGCAAGTGATAACTATGAGTCATGTGAGGTAGTATAGACCATGATGAGTCAATCATGGGAGGTAAGAAAGAGAGATAGGAATAAAATATGTCTATTTACAGGGTAGAGTTGTTAATCATATATGATTCACCTGAGAATCATTATGTGATGGACTAAAACATCATAAATAATTAAAATGAGTACAACAAGAAGCCAGTTGTTCAACAATAGTGCAAGAACTGTGTTCCAAAAATATGGGAAGTGTGTCAAGCACATCATGACCATATACTTATGATAGAAACGCTTAGAAGTATAGGAACTATATCCTAATAAATAGGTATTTAGAGTAACCATATTAGAACTAGTGGTATCATACGAAGTAGTCCTCAATAGCACGTATATATGGTACACTATTTTGTTAGTACTTCCAAAGAAAACTAGGTTAACTTCAACTATCCGAGACCACTTTGTTTCAAGTTTATCTCATTGCAAATGTGCAATTATGATAAAGACTGAGACCAATAGTAGAACTCCCCATATTCGTGCTAAGTATCACAATATAAACCTATAATGTGTGGTGTTAGGTACTACACATCAGAGCCTGATGTTTCGAGATGTTTTACTCAACTATTATATTCAGGCTTATGATGGTGTGTATTATATGCACAAAGCTGAATCTTCTTGGATTTTATTGGATTTTCATTGTTTGACTAGATCCATACATGAAGTTGGACTTTGATATGCAAATGCATGTTGCAATATCAAGTTCTTACTTGATGCTATAGATCTAGAGGGTAATGGTATTCGTGTGAGGAAGTGACGAATTCGGAAGATTCTGAAGACAAGATGAAGGTTCATCAGAAAAAGGAAGCAAAATTGTGGGAAGCAACCACAATATTCAGAAGGAAGTACCAATCAAAATTCATGCTTTACCTCAACAGAGGAGTACTTTAGTACATGAGAAGCATGAAGGTAAGAAATATGGTGATTATGGTGAAGCTGAAGCAGATCCATAGTCAACATAGAAGAGGGAATGCATGGTAAATCACTTAGAATACTATATTCATAGTGTCAGCTAGTGGTTTTCTTGCAAAATAAACCCTGAATGAAGGAAGAGGATATATGAAACCATAGCTGATATAAGAAGACCATAGTTGATATCAAAAAGACCACAATTGGTATAAGATCAATACCGCGAGATGGAGTAGAAGATGTCTCGTCCAGTTGATCAAGACCTATAATAGAGTACATTTTTAGATATCAAATAGCCACAGTTGGTATAATAACCACAGCTGGTATCAGTTGGTATTACAAATAGTCCACAATTTAATTATTTGTAACAAAAGTTTGTGAACAAATAAAAATCTTGTCAGCCAAATAGCTAGATCTATAATCATTTAGTCGAAGGATTCACATTGGATGTCCACAATTGAGTGGATACACCACAAACATTCTTCGCGAGACCTTAGAAGAAGTAAAACCCATGAGTTAGAACCAGACCAATATTCTAATCATAAGTCCAATAGTTGGAAGAAAAGGAGTTGAAGACCATAAGAAAACTCTAAGGGGTAGAGTAAAGATTTAGTTGGATGTACAATAACTCAATACTTTGAGCAAGATAGATGAAGAAGGTCTGAACTGAGAGGAAGTCTATCTTATTTTCATAAGATTTTTGGACATTACTTTCAGAAGGATGTCAGACCAGAAGCTGAGGTGCATACCTCGAGGAAGTAAGAAGTGAACTTTAACTTGAGAAAGTGAGTAGTATTTACTCAGAAATATGAAAGCTCAAGCAAGTCAAGCATAAAGAAGTTGGATGAAGAAAATACCATAGACCAAATATAACTCTAGGAGGCCAAAGACTGAAATAGATTGACCATACCAAAACTAAAGTCTAGTTGAATGATTCCTTTCATGGAACCTAAATAACCCAAAATAGTTAGAGGTATCAACTATAAACCATGATTGGATGGACTAAATGAGTCTAATCCATTCTTAGGAAAATAAACCATCACGACCAATTCCATAGTTAGGACCCATTAAGTACCATTACTGCAATTTTGGTAGTAAGGGAAAACAAAGACCTATTTATCAATTAGGAGACTGTTGTTAGATTGGTCTTCAGTCGAGACTAGCAGCATCAGAATCAGTCTCAATCATGGAATCTTCAATGAGATAGGAAACAAGATTATGATATTGAAAGAAATCATGGAATTGAAGTAAGGATCCATGGTTCAGAGACAAATCTTAATGGATTCCAGGAATAATCTGGACAAGGGATATATTCAATTATATCCAGTAAGATCAATACGGAGTTCGAGAAAAGATATAGGCTGCACAAGTCAGATCTACACTTCGGAAACGTGAGAGAGATCAAACTTCGAGGACGAAGTTTAGTTTAAGGGGTAGAGACTGTAATATCCCAGGTATTGGGGTTACAAAAAATAGAGGAAACAGATGTGTGCATTGCATTCATGCATAGAAAATGGGAATTTTCGCTTTAAAGTAAAACAATCACAAGGCGAAGTTTCACTTGACCATTGGTGGAATTGAAGTAGCTGATCAAGTCAAGCGCTATAAACCTCAATGTGACTTTGTTAAAAACCTTGTTTTGGGTAGAGCTGATTTGATCTAAGGGGTTAGATCAAATGGAATTAATAATCAACACAACAACACTTTACTCAATGATTAATTGATTGATCTTATAAAAGATTATAATATGGTAATCCTTGTCATAACATATAAACACCAATTCAATTGCAAAGCAAGTAACAATAAAATGGGAAACCATTCTTGACTTATCTTTTCCATGTCTTAAACTAATCCATGCACTCATCATAAACTCTATGATATCTATTCTACTTTAAGCTTGGAAACATGACA